>JAVJIF010029783.1:600000-989234 GCA_038442645.1 Agave tequilana
TTGATCACACATGTGTGTTGTATGTTTTCATATCATATGTGTCACACTTTTGCATTTTTATTTAAATAAACATCTGCTATTAATATATTTTCATATTTAATGGTGTGTAGGGTAATTAAGGAAAAAAAAAAGAGAGACAGATTTATCCAATTAAATCCAAAAATTCAAAAGAAAGGGGATCAAGCAAAGAATAGAATAGATTTCTGTATAGGTTTAACTTAGGTTTTTCTTTCTCTTTTTAATGTAATTTTTTTGTAACTAAGATCGAAGAAGAGTTTTATAGAGGAATGAGAGCAAGTTTGTACTGAGAGAGACACTGGTGTAAGTATTCTTCCTTTCTTTTAATTTTATTCAATTCAATCAAAGTTTCTTTTTCTACTCTTATTTTTGTTGCTTCTCTATTCTGTGTTTGTGAATCCAAGCGACTCTAATAGCTTCAAAGTTACCCACCCTTATAAATGTCGTTGATGGCCTATGGTGATGAACAACCATTTCTATGATAGTATCTTACACCTTTATTTCGTAGTATAGATCGGGAATATGAAAGATCTCATTTGCATGCTTCGCTATCCTTCAAGCAAAGGTACATTGTTGACAAGAATTTCAGGTAAGTCATCAACCAGAAGAGGTAGACAAGTTCTTTGGTTTTCTTTTCCTTTCTTTTAATCCTTAGTTTAGATCATCATTAACTCTCAACTCCATTAATTTTTTCACTTTTTTGTATAATTTTATTTTCTATTTTCTCCATCTACTCTAACCTACCACTTTCACAATTTAACATAACTTATTTTTCTTTTCTTTTAAAGAATAAGAGAAGAATTTTAACACTTAAAAAGAGAACTTACAAAACGCTTCCATCACTAGTCCCTCCTTGTGGATCACGACCCACATAGCCACTCGCTATAGCGGTAGTATTGAGTACCTTGCACTACCTATTATCAATTCTGAAATTCTATATTTTTGCGTGCAGTTCTAAACTCAATCAAATTTTGGCACCGTTGCTGGGGAGGGACGGTAAGTTTTCATTTTCTTTTTTAATTTACTTAAACAATTTTACCTTTTCTTCTTTGTTTTTGTGTGCCAGGACTAAATTCAGGAATCGAAAAGCTGCAATTGACATATTGCTGCTCTGTGCCTCTGCCCAAGAAGGCAAAGCATCAGAGCCCACAATTGTGCCGGGCAAACGCGGAAAAAACCGTGTTTCTATGGTATTTGTGGTGGATTACTAATTGATCTTTTTGCAGGTGTTTTCACACTGCAAAATATAGTTTCTGTATGTGTTAAATTTTCTTATTAATTTATTTTGCACACTGTATTTAATTCAACAGTAAAATGATTGTTTGTAAATGTTAAAAATGGTTTAGGCTTACATTTAGGCATGTGTCTAATTCATTTATCTTTTACATTGTTGTTGAAGAGTGTACGTGTGCATAGCATGTCGTATAGGAACACTTTTGAATTGTTTACATTGCTTAAGTGTTGCTTTCCATATACATGTACACTTTGTACTAAATTGATTTATGAGTTTGTCCTATAAACAAGATAAGGTGGGGAAGTCATTACTCTTATTTAGCCTACAAACAATCTCCTCACTCACTAACCTTAGCCTAACTAATACTGAGTAGACGTTAGCCTAGGGATATCTCAAACTCAAATAGGGATTGACCTAAGGGGGAAGTTGTTAGAAGTTAACTCTTACCAAATCAGTGTCTAAAGTTGGGGATTGAGGGATGAAACCCCGAAGATTAGTGGTTTGGTATAATTAAGCCCATTGCTTAGGCACAATTAGTCTTTAAAACTGCATATTTCATATCACATCTTTACATTTATTTAATATTAAATTCTTCTAATAATACCTCTCTTGCATGTTTTTGGGATTGAAACAAAGACTGATAATGCCATAATATATATATATATATATATATATATATATATATATATATATATATATATATATATATAAATGATGATAATAAAAACCACTTATTGAAGCTGGGTAATTATGCCTCACGAAGCATGATTATTTATGCCTAAAAAGATGGACAAAATTAAATTAATCTCCTTTAGTTTTGTGGCCTTATTTACTCGAGTCCTTAAGCCCGAGGGTTGTTTTCTCATCTGATGCCCTAATATCATCTGGTTTGGGAGTCACTGGCTAAAGACACACTACCCGGATAAATAAGAAAGCCTAAGAAAACTAAAAGAAGAAAAAATAATAAATAAATAAATATACACAAATCAATGGCATGAATGTTTAAGTCGATATCCCAAAAATCTTCACAGTTCACAAAGTGCATATTTTTCTAAGAATTTTATGAAAGATCAAAGAATCAATTCAATTTTATATTCTTACATTTAATTTATAACAAGATTTTACATTTCGACTTAGTTTAAGAAAGAATAATTTCTGGTTAACCTATGACCTTAGATCACTTATATTTTCGTAAAAATACTTCAACACTTTTCTATTTCAAAATGCGTTCTCAAAATACTAGCATTTGATCTCTTTCTTTATGGATTTTGTAGGTGTAATTCGCTAAAAAACCCTCAGGAGACAAAAGTCATCATCTAGGGGAAACCTAGAGATTTAATGGATTGTTGCACATGCTCAGTGCAATCGCATCACCTGCGAAAATGGTATAATATTTTGCTCGGGATGAGTAAAAGATAAGTATGGGAGTGCGATTAGTCTCTAAAACTGTATATTTCATACCACATCTTCACATTTATTTAATATTAAATTCTTCTAATAATACCTTTCTTGCATGTTTCTAGGTCCAGGTGTGCAATGAAGAAGAAGACCCTAAATCACCATTTAATGGGTGATTAAAGGCTTAAAATATAGTCATTGACCTAGGACGGTGATTTTATCAAAATCAGGGACCCAAAACCCAAAACCGAGACCTGCAACCGACAGGCGGACAGATGGGACAGCGCGCAGCAGAAAGCGCCGCGCGCGACTCTAGAAGAGCCATGAAAACTAGGCTATGGCCGCGTTTTCTCAGCCGTACGGGCGCGGTCGCGCCCGTACTTTAGGCCATGGTTTGTTCCCCGGCCCCCCTTTCCCCTGGTGCCTATATATACCCGCCTGGGGTTCTTCAGTTGGGAATATACTGAGAGTAGGGTAGTTTCTTTCCATATTGTAGTTTAGAGTAGTTTAGTTTAGGTTAGTTCTTATTCTTCCTTTGTATTTTTCATTTCTTATAGATTTTATAATATGAGAGAGTGGTATATGGTTGGAAAGCAAGAGTTCTTGTAATAGAAGGTGACAATCTATGAAAGGTTCTCTCTTTACCTCTCTTTATTTTCTTCTCTAACTCCTTTTACATGTTTAGCTAATTCTCTCTCATGGTAACTAATTACTAACTACTAACTTGCTAACTTCTTACTTGATAATCTATATGAATCTAATAGCCTCTTGCAAGAGCCATTAATGGCTCATGATGATGGATCTAATACTCTAACATCCTAACTCTGTAACAAGCTAACATTACTTTACTCTATGCTTACTCTTGTTTAGTTTTAATAGTTTAAGTGTACCTTGCACTTGTTTTGTTGAGTTTGGATTTGAAAGTTATCATATAGGTCATGCTTTGAAACGCACTTTAACCAAGGACTAGTAATGGCCAATGATGCATGTGAGGTAACTATCACTAAGAGGTTAGCATGGTTAGTGGAGCCATTAGTAGTTAGTAGCCATGAGTTTTTTCTTTTTCACTTTGTTTTAGAAATACTATCCAAAAATCACAAATATATTCTTTTCTATATTTCCTACTTCTTTGTGTTTCACCGTATTTCTCTTTTCATTCTTTGTTTTCTTCCTTTTTCGTTCTTTAAAACTTTGAAGAAACTTTAACACACACGTGAACATACTGTGTAAGCTTCTATCGCCTCCCGTCCTTATGGATTCGACTCGTTTTAGCCTCTATGCTATAATGGAAGTATCGAGGAAGCCAAAACACACACACTGAAAATCTTGATTTCAAAACATACACTTTTAGTGCGCTATTTCCCCCGATCAGGCACGAATACCTCCCACTGATCTTATCCTTACCTGATTGATTTACTTCTGGTCAGATTCTACAATATACCCCCTGTGGACAGTCTAACCTGTTAAGAGTAGTCTAGGTCTAAGGTTTACCCTAACTTAGGCTAGATTTTTTTCCTTTTTATTTATTTATTTGTTTGCTTGTTTTTGTTTTTAGTTTTTGACATCTTAGTGATATGGATTATAATTACAATTATTCAAATGCGAATAGTGATCCATATTTCACCCCGACCTCTTTTGACTCGGATATTACCAACACGGCATATCATAACTTTAACCAACCAAGTATGCTGGATTGGTCTTATCCGAATCAATATATGCCATAGTCTCAATACTATAAACAAGATTGGAATAATTATCACCACTCTTCACAGAATCAGTTGGGATACAACTCCCCTGATTCATGCAGTCAACCACCTTACTAAAATCCAGCTTCATATACTCCTTCTTTTAAACAACCATTAGAAGAATCAATTGATTGAGAAAAGAGGATGAAAGCCTTAGAAAAGCTTGAGCGATGAATTCAAATTCTAGAAGTCTCAAAATTCCGTCAAAATTTTCAAATCAAAGATCCTTACTCTATTTTTCAAGAAGAACATACTGACTTAGAAAAGAGTATGAAATTCATGATTCAATTCCAAAGTGATCCTTTAAATTTGATAGAAGTAAGACTTAGTTGATTAGAAAATATGTGTAGGACTAAGAAAATTCTCCCCACCTAATCTTTGACTATTCCTGACACTTCTAACCATATTGATGAAAACAAAGAATCATAGAATCTTGAAGACTTTAACCAAGATTCAATTTCATCATACAAACTTAAACTCGATCAATTTTAAACCTTGGACAAATTAGCAAGTTTTCCATTCAATGAGATTGAACTTGAATGTGAATGTGACCCTGATCCCCAACCTTGTGATTCAGTTCCCATCTTCGAATCTATGTTGACTCCGGTATCCTACCCAATTTGGCTTAATTTCTGGAGCCAACATTTATTCCCGTACTCATAGATCTAGAAATTGAATCACCAATTTTGGATAGCCATATTCCATTGATGGGAAAAGAATGTGAATTTCAATTCTTGGATTTAGACTCAACTCTTGAGCCAAAACTGATTCTCAAACCTAAAGTTGATTTTTCCTAGTTAGTATTGGTTCCTGAACCTATCATTCTTGAGCCCAAGTCAACCACTCCACTAAGTCACATTCTTTTGTTGGACATAGGTATAGACCATGATGACTCAGTGATGATTTTTCAAAACTGATCATGTAAAAGGAATAAGTTTCATGATAGGATCTTTCATGATCCTATTCATATTGGGGAATGTAATTATGTGCATAGAAAAGAAGTCAATAAAGGTGGGTTACGTGAACCACCACATTATCTTGATTAGGTAACAATACTTGACCCAATCTGACGACCACCACGTTACCTTGACTGGGTAGTGACGGCAAAAAGCAAGTACAAGAATATGTGAAAAGTGTGTGGGTTAATATTACTGCTTTTGCGATTCTTCCGTAGTAGCGAAGTGGCTATACGGGTCGTATCCTCAAGGAGGGAGAGCGATGAAAGCTTGATGCGGCTTCAAAGTTCAAGAAGAAAGAAAGTTCTTGTTTTCAAATAAAGAATTGAAAAGTGAAAAAAAGTTATTTTTAAGAATTATTGGAAAATGTTTTGGTTGTTTGTAAAAGTGAATATTTTTCTTAGTTGTAAAAACGCATGGCTAACTTTTTACTAATTGCTCCTACTAATCTCTAACTTTTGAAAGATATAGCCTGACGATGGATCATAGGCATGCATAATCCTTATACATAGGAACTATTCACGTGGAATTTGAGTGAAAGTTCTTCCTATAACTTTGCTTTACACGGTAAAAACTCGGACATTCTCTTATCAAGATCCAATAGAAGGCGAGAATAAGGGAAGACATGAGTGCACTAATGGTATCAGCAAAGTTAAAAGGAAAAATCTCTAACTTACAACAACAAGTAAAGTAGACAACACATAGATCATCAAAAAAACCCTTTAACAATGAAATATAAGAAAGTAAATACTTGAATGTAAGTTAAAGTAGAACCCTCGTCTTAAGATGTCATAGCTCTCGTATGCACAAGGCTTGTTTGATACAATTGACTCATGTGGGCTATCAATCAAGTGTTAGAAATTAGTGGGTTAGTAGTTAGTTAGCCATGCTAATGAAAAGTTTGTTAGCCATAAAAGTAAAAGAAACAATAAAGAAAAAGAAGTGGAGAGAGAAAGTTACACTACAACAAAGTAAAAGAAAAGAAGTGAAGAAGAAGGAAGTTACACTACAACAAGGAAGTAAAAGTAAATGACAAAGACAAGTAAATGGAAAGAAGGAAGAGAAGTAGTACTTGTATTAGTTTGTCACCCTTCAAATACAACACTTACACACTCTCTTTCTTTCACTCTAATGGCTAAAAATAAAATTAGAAGAAGCAAACTAAAGTAACTATAATTCCTAGCAACAAAACACAAATTACAACTCTATTCTCTGGATCTGGTTCAACTGAAGACCCCTGGGGGGTATTTATAGGCACTAGGGGAAAGGGGGCCATGAGGGTGACTCGTGGCCCGAAGTGCAGGCACGCGCGCGCCCAAAGGGCCGTGGAAACGCGCCCAGGGCCGTGTTTTCGAGGCCCTGCCAGGACGGCGCGCGCTTGGCTTCGGGCATCACGTCGCCCAGTCTGTCTTCTGACGCCTTGATCTTTTGGATTTGCGATTTGATACCCTGGGCTGACAAAATCTTCACTCTAAAGTCAATGGCTACTTGGTAGGCTTTTAATCACCAATTAAATGGTGATTTAGGTCTTCTTCTTCATTTGCACACTATGAACCTAGGATCAAGCAAGCAAGCTTTTATTAGCAAAATTTTACATAAAATAAATATGAGAATGTGATGAAAATTATGCAAAATTAGAGACTAATCACACCCCCACACTTATCTTTTTGCTCGTCCCGAGCAAAACAAAAATAAGAAAATTATTATACCACTTTCGCAGGTGACGCGATTGCACTGAGCATGTGCAACAAGCTTTTAAACGTCTAGGTTTCCTCTAGAGGAGGAGTGTTGTCTCTTGAGGGTTTTCAGCGGATTGCACCAACGAAATCCAGTAAGTAAAGAAAAGAAGTTAGTTGTTAGAAATAATTTTGTCATGAAAAAGAACTTTCAATCATCTAAGTAAAAATGACCAAATGATGTAAGAATTAGATTTAACCCTCATAAGTCCTCTTATACTTTAGCCTTCATAAAGGAAGAAACAATGATTTTTCTTTAAAGTTAGAAAGGATCTTATACTTCTAACTCATTCTTTTATTTTGCTTAAGATAGATATGCATAATGTGTAAGTGTGATGTGCTTAGGATTTTTCAACTCAACTTTGAATATCATTTAATTTTATTAATATTTACTTATTATTCTTGGTTCCATTAGGCTTTCTACTTCACTTATGTAACACATATCAAATCGATGACTCCCAAACCAGATGGTCTTAGGGCACCAGGTGGAAAAGCACCCTTCAGGTCAAATATGCAAGTGGAGTAGGCGACGAAATCAAGATTTATTTATACATTATTGTATATAAAATTTTTTTTTGGCGTGAGTAATCATGCTTCTTGAGACATAATTATCCAGCTTTTTTTTTAGAGTTGTGTCTCTAAATTCCAAGCATGTGTGTGGGTTATGCATATTCTACTAAGGCTAAATAAAAGGTATGAGTTATTTTTTTATCCCTTCTAACTTTTTAGTCAAACCAATCTTTCTTGTTTATTTAGGCAAAAATAAAGATTTATTGATAAGGTTCCCGTAATTCCTACATTCTTTTGGTATTTTTATAAAGAGTATGAAATTTCTTTTCAATCTGAAGTTTTTTTTTTTGGAAAGAAGAAAAAGAGAGAATAAAGAAAAAAGAAAACGTGTTAGCACCCCCCATACCTATCTAATGCATTGTCCTCAATGAATGCATATGTAAATGTAAATACAATAAATAGGGTGAAGAAATAATGTCACCGTCTTCATGGACTCAGGCCGACCAAGCACGAGTAGGCTAAAGAAATGTCAAAAAGAATGTAGAAGGGGTAAGCATATAAACAATTTTTTTTTGTACTTTTTTTAGTGTTATTTATTTATTTGTTTTTTAGTTGTTGTGACTAGGTATATGACGAGGCAAAAAGAGTCAGCACACTCTCATCCGGAGTCATAGGCTCAATGGTCAAGAAGGGCTTCAGTTTTTGCCCGTTCACTTTGAATTCCATGTTAGTTGATTAGTCTATAATTCTGCATTATTATATCGCATTTTCTTACCGATTTATGAATAAAATGTTGGTCTAAACCGTGTTTTGGTCTCTCTTGCAGGTAAATCAAGAGTTTAAAGGCAAAAGAGTAATAAGAGCTGAATTAAACCCATTTGTGGGTAATTAAATCCGCATTACTTGGAGGCCAAGCAAGGGATCTTCTAGAAGATACGTCGAACCTAGACTCTTGCGCACATCAGACGAATATCCGGCCAAAAATACCAAAAATGGAATATACCAAGAAGGTCCTAGAAGCCCGAAGATGTTTCTCACCAAAACCAGGGATTTAACTCCCTGAAATTGCCGAGGAAACGCGACAAATGCCGAGATGTCACGGCATTTTGGTGGGCCCACCCGTCGATTTTCGACGCGTGGGCCCATCTCGTCTTCTAGAAGCTATATTTGCCTATAAAAACCCCTGTAGAGGCCCAAAACGCAAGCAGTTTTCATTTTTAGGAGTAGTTTCTGATTTTCTTTATGTTTTAGGTTAGTGTAGGTAGGTACTCTTCTTTTCATTTCTCATGTATTTTCAGTTTTATTAGATCATGTATTATGGCTGAGAGATTCAGAGAGAGATAGAGAGGGATTGATGTAATAGATGGTGACAATCTATGTAAAGGTGCCTCCTTTCTTCTCCGATATAATCTTCTACATCTTCTACATGATGTGTTGCTAACTTTTCTTCTTCTCATGGCAATCTAACTACTAACCACTAACCATCTAACCACTTACTTGATAATCCACATGAATCGAGTAGCCTCACAAGGCCTTGTTCTTGTAAGAGCCATTGATGGCTCATGATAATGGGTTCTAACATCTAACTTGCTAACTTGCTAACCAAGCTAACTCTCTCTTATTTCATACTTCCTTATAATGGTTTGATGATATAATATTTGTATTAGCTTGTTCTTGATGCAAGTTTGAATGTGATGAACTATCTATGTGCCATGCTCTGTTTAGTCTCTTGAAGCCAAGGATTGGTGATGGCCGAGGATCAAATGTGAGGCAACTATCACTAAGAGGTTAACATGGTTAGTGGATCAATTAGTAGTTAGTAGCCATGAGTTTTCTTTTATCTTATTTTATAAACTATTTCCAAAATTCTCTTCTCATTTTTCCATCTTTGTTTTCACCATCCTATTAGTTCACCTTTGTTTTCCAAACCGCTTCTCTTCTGTTTTCTTCGCCATTTTCATCGCACCTTCTCCACCTACCACATTCTTGTTTCTCTTTTCTTTTCTTTTCTTTTCTTTTTCTAATTCTTTTAACAAAGAAGAACTGTTAATATAAAATGTGAATAAAAACTGTTAATGCTTCTATCGCCTCCCTTCCCTTTGGATTCGACCCGTTGAGCCAATGCTATAACGGAAGTATCGAGGGTACATTAGCACACATTCGAGCTTTTACATTGATTTCATAAATACACACATTTTGAGTGCTAGTTCCGCCCCGATCATTAGTCTTAGGGTCCACAATAAGCACAACACCGTGTGGAAAAATAGTGCGCACAATGAACAGTCCAGACTAACGAGTCTTCAGCTTTCCTGCGAAAATATGAAGCCTAGAGTTATACAACAGAACCCTATCTCTCGGTGCAAAGTTTTTTTGGGTTATGATTTGGTCATAGAAAAGTTTAGTCCTGCTCTTGGTGATTCGGGCATTCTCATAGGCTTCATTCCTTATCTCCTCAAATTCTAAAATCTGCAGACTCCAAAGTTCACCGGCCTTGGTCAGATCAAAGTTGAGTTGCTTAATGGCCCAGAGGGCCCGGTGTTCTAACTCTACTGGCAGATGACGGGCTTTTCCAAACATGATTCTCTAAGGTGACATCCCCAGAACTGTCTTAAAAGCAGTGCGGTAAGCCCACAATGCATCATTGACCTTAACCGACCAATCCTTTTGGTTTTGTCCGACAGTCTTTTCCAGAATGAGCTTGATCTGTCGGTTGGTGACTTCGACCTGCCCATTTGTCTTGGGATGATACGGAGTAGATAACTTGTGATTGATGGAAAATTTTCGCATCAGAGCTTCAAAAACATCTAGTGCAGAAATGCGATCCATTATCACTAATTATCGCTCTAGGGGTGCCAAATCGAGAGAAGATGTTCTCTTTGAGAAATTTAACAACCACTTTGTTGTCATTTATCTTTGTTGGCATAGATCTACCCATTTAGAGACATAGTCTACAACAACCGAAATGAACTGGTTGCCGAAGAAATTGGGGAATTACCCCATGAAATCGATACCCCAAACGTCAAAAATTTCAACTTCAAGGATCGGGTTCAGGGGCATCATGTCTCTAAAAAACACCTAGAGGGGGTGAATAGGTGTAAAAGCTAATCAAACAATCTTTTTAAAAAACTAAGTATGAATGAAGATGCAACGATCTCTCAAAACAAGACTAGAAGCTGTATACCCCGTGAAGGGCTCTGAACTTCTTCCTCGTGATTCCTCTAGATATGAGTTTGAGGTGCGTATTGCAATCTTGTTGTATGAGAATTGATCGACAATGTAGCAAGGAATGAAATAATTGCAATGATGAATGTGCACACAAAATATATCTCAAGTAATGGAAATAATATCACAAGCTTGAAATAAAAAGCAATAGAGAGTAATGGAAATAGAGAACAAAAAGGTAATCACAAACACAAGATATTTGTTTCGAGGTTCGAGCCACCGCTCTAATCCCCGCCTTCACTGCCGTGAAGGGTTTCCACTATCCACCGAGGACCTTACACGGTCTACAAAAGACCCGGAGTACCGAACTCCACCACTTACAAACCTCTACCGAAGAGGTATCTCAACAAGAACAAGAAGAAGTAATAAGTAGCCAAGTGATCACCACAAAGATCACAAACTTCTTACAACAGTTTCTCTTTACAACTTCCTTATAGAATGAGGATAGAATTTTTGGCTCTAGAAGTGTAGTGAGAAAACAAAACTCAGTTGTAAATGAAAATAGCTTACTAACACAACTGAAAATCAAAGCCAAGAATGATCTAGAAAATAGAGAGCTTTTGAAACTTTTCTTTTCTTTTGAAAACTTGAAAACTAGGTGTATTTCTTAGTCTGTATGCAAGAGACCATTCTCCTCTATTTATAAAGAGAGGAGGGGATTAAAACACATTAAAATTGATTTTATTTGATCAGAAGAGAAACCCCAAAGCTCAGAGAAAACCTGCCACAAAACAGGGTGAAAATCAGAATTTAGATTTTCACCAAAGAGGAAAGAGCCGTTGGCAGCTGGCAGGCTTGGCGGTCGACCGGTCCGGTCGACCGTCAACACTGCTGGCATATAGCCGTTGGGTTCGGTCGACCGGCCTCAAAAGGCAAAACACAGTTTTCTAAAGGCGGTCGACTGGTCGGTCGCCCGACAAAAAACAGAGAGCACACTGTTTTCGGTCGGTCGACCGGTCGGTCGACCGACAGACGTGCACAAACGTGCACGTCCTGGACGCAGGACCCGGTCGACCGGTTCGGTCGGCCGATCTGGCCTGGAATGGACCGGCGACTGGTTCGGTCGGCCGCCAGGCCTGAAAACAGAAAACAGACAGAAAAATTTGAACCTGGAAAATTTTGAAAATAATTTTGTAGGTATATGTAGCTAAGTATCATGTTGTAAAGATAGATATACACGATGTAAATAAGATATAAAATTTGTAAGGATTTGAATCATGTATAACGAATCAAGGCATGAACTTAAAACAAACATCAAAACTAAACACTATATTTTAAGAAATGTGTGTGTGTGTTCTAGAGCCAATCTACCACTACCTCAAACTTTTACAAACTAATTCTTACATAGGTTCTGAATGACCACAAAGTCTTCAAGTGGGCTTCATATGTAATCTTGAGAATCTTGGTCATGAACCCAAATTGAACCGACTTTAGCCAAATCAACTTTCCTTTAGGGAAGAAAACTCCATGAAACTTTAGAACCCTGAAATACACTAAAACAATAAACAAGATTAGTACAAAAACAATATATGTTTTGTAATCATCAAAACTCAATAAAACGGATGATTGTAACCTTGGACCAACAATCTCCCCCTTTTTGATTGATGACAAAACATATAAGTTATTTTATATAAACAAATGGAAAAGAGCTTGGAAGCTCCCCCTCAAATTATGCTATGTATAAAAGAATGACAAAAAATACAATGCATAAAAACTAAAACTGAAAAAGCATTCAACTAAACTTTATTCCCCCCCATTTTGTCATACATCAAAAAGAGTAAACATAGAAAAAAAATGGTCTTCATGAATCCAAAATACAAACATTCAACTCACCACAAATAAAAGAAAATCTAGCATAGTCTAGAGGTTTTGTAAAATTATCGGCAAGTTGAAAATCAGTAGAAACATAATCAATATCAATATCACCTTTCTCATAATGATCTCTAAGAAAGTGATACCGAATGTCAATGTGCTTAGTTTTACTATGTTGATTTGCATTTTTGGTCATATGAATAGTACTAGTATTATCACAAAATATTTTAACATGATCAAAATGCAAATCATAGTCAAGGAGAGTATGTTTCATCCAAAGAACTTGTGCACAACAAGCTCCGGCCGCAACATACCCCGCCTCAGCGGTTGAAAGGGCTACCGAATTTTGCTTTTTGGAAGACCAAGAGACGAGACAATTACCAAGGAATTGACATGTTCCACTTGTACTCTTCCTATCTACCCTACAACCCGCATAGTCGGCATCCGAAAAAACTCTTCATATCAAATTGTCTGGTTTTTGGATACCACAAACCCATTTCAATGGTGCCCTTAAGATATCTAATAATGCGTTTAACCGCAACTAAATGAGACTCTTTAGGACAAGATTGAAAACGAGCACAAAGACAAACCGAAAACATAATATCTGGCCTTCTAGCCGTCAAATATAATAAACTACCAATCATGCTATGATAAAGCTTAATGTCTATACATTTACCTTGTTCATCCTTGTCAAGCTTTGTGGCAGTTACCATGGGAGTTTTGCTTACTTTAGCTCCTTCAAGCCCGAACCTCTTGATAAGTTCCTTTGTGTACTTGGCTTGATTGATAAAGATCCCATCCTTCCTTTGCTTGATTTGGAGACCAAGAAAATAGTTGAGTTCACCCATCATAGACATTTTGAATCTTCCTCCATGCATGATTCAAAAGCTTGGCAAAGAGATTCATTAGTAGAACCAAAAATAATATCATCCACATAAATTTGCACAATAATAATATCATTTTTAACATGCTTTGTAAACAAAGTAGTATCTATTTTACCTTTCTTAAAACCATTTGAAATTAGAAATGAAGAAAGCCTTTCATACCAAGCCCTAGGGGCTTGTTTTTAACCATAAAGAGCTTTGCCAAGTTTAAAGACAAAATCCGGATGTGTAGGATCAACAAACCCGGGGGGTTGTTCAACATACACTTCCTCTTCAATAAATCCATTTAAGAAAGCACTTTTAACATCCATTTGAAAAAGCTTAAAATCTTTATATGAAGCAAATGCAAGTGTCATCCGTATGGCTTCAAGCCGTGCTACAAGTGCAAAGGTTTCTTCAAAATCGATACCTTCGATTTGAGTGTAACCTTAGGCAACTAACCTAGCTTTATTCCTAACAACGTTACCCGACTTATCCAACTTGTTCTTAAAGATCCACTTAGTACCAATTGTTGGTCTATCGTGGGGCCTAGGAACAAGGTGCCAAACTTGGTTGCGCTCAAATTGATTGAGCTCCTCTTGCATGGCTAGCAACCAATATGAGTCGGCCTCGGCTTCGAGGACGTTCTTGGGTTCAAAATGAGAAATAAAAGTATAGTGTCCACAAAAATCTTGGAATTTAGAACGAGTAGTTACCCCTTGAGATACTTCACCTAAAACAAGGTCCTTGGGATGATGTGGATTGAATCTCCAATCCTTTAGAAGTTGTTGAGTGGGCTCTACATCATCTCCTTGAATTTCATTTCCTTGAGCCTCATTGTCTTTAGCTTCATTTCCTTCATCATCCTTTGGCATGCTTGCATGTGTAGGTGAATCCTTCAAAGTGATTCTCTCCATGTCTTCATGTAAAGGATCTATTTCTGTAACATTCTTAACAAACATATTAGATTCCTCAAAATTTTCATGTATTGATTCCTCAATAGTCAAAGATGACTTGTTGAAGACTCTATACGCTTTACTAGTATTTGAGTAACCAACGAAAATTGCTTCATAAGATCTAGCATCAAATTTTCCTAAGTTATCTTTTGTATTTAAAACAAAGCGTTTGCATCCAAAAACCTTAAAGTAAGATATATTGGCTTTCTTGAAAAGTAAATCTCAAAAGAAGTTTTTGAAGTATTTTTACATAAGAAAACTCTATTTGATATATAGCAAGATTTATTTACGGCCTCGGCCTATAGATAATGCGGGAGACCGTATTCATTTATCATTGTCCTAGCCATGCCTTATAATGTTCGATTTTTCTGTTCAACTATTCCATTTTGTCGTGGAGTTCTAGGACAAGATAGTTCATGCTTACTTCCATTTTCTTCACAAAAAGTAATAAAGGGTAGGTTAATGAATTCACCACCTCTATCTGAAAAACACCTAGAGGGGGCTGAATAGGTGTAAATGCTAATCTAGAAACTAAATGCCCTAAATGCGAAAGGTTAAAGCAAATATTGCAATACACTTAATACAACACAACAAGTGTAGCCGAATTCCCCGTGAAGGGCTCTGGACTAACTCCTCTTGATTCCCCTAGATATGGGTTGAGGTGCTATGTGAAGCTCTTGTTGATTAAGTACAAGTGAGGCACACACAAACAACCAAGCATATACAAGATATAGCAATGTGAATTATGCAAGGCAACACAAGCAAATATGATATGATATGAAATGAATGATGCTTTACAATAAATAAAGAGAGAGAGTAGAGAGACAATGGATCAAACGCAAAGGCAAAGATATGTTTCGAGGTTCGAGCCCCTAGCTCTACATCCCAGCCTACACCACCGTGTAGGATTTCTAATCCACTATCTCCCACCAAGGGAACCTCCAACAAGGAGGATTTGTTACAACACTAGGAGTACCAAACTCCTCTCTCAAACACCACCTCACAACCGAGGGGTAGGCCCCTAGCCAAACAACAACCAATCCACCTCACACTTGAGGGATACAAACCAACTCCAGCTCCACCTAACCAAGAGGGAGTAAACAACAATCCAAAACAACAACCTCAACCTCTACCAAAGAGGGAGCAACACAAGAAATTAAGGGTTTACAACAAGTGGTATGTTTCAACCACAAACCTCTTTCCTTTTTCCACAAAACAAGATCCTAATAGAATAGGATAGATGATAGCTCAAATGTGAAAAACAAAATGTTTTGTTCAAAGAAAAACTCTTGGGAAAATAACAAATAGATATTGAGATGAAGAACAATAAACCAATTTCCCAAAAACCTATTTTCTTTGAAAATAACAAAACACTTAAAACAAATAAGATTAATCTTTTTGCTCTTTAAACTCTTTTGAAAACTTGTTTTTAAAACCAGAGAATAAGGAAGAATTAGCTCAAAGAATCTTAGTTAAAACCATGAAGAAATGGGGTATTTATAGTCCCAATAGAAAACTAGCCGTTAGGCAGATCTGTCAGTCTGACAGTCTACCGGTCGACTGGCCGGTCGACCGCCAATGGTCAAAAATCCGACCGTTGGAGCAGCCCGGTCGACCGCCTAGATACAGAGAGCAGGGCTCTCTGGTTCGGTCGACCGCCCGGTCGACTGCTCAGATACAGAGAGCAATGCTCTCTGGTCCGGTCGACCGACCGGTCGACCGGCCCAGTGTCTGCCAGACGTGCACAGGGCTGTGCACGTCGATTGACCACAACGGTCGACCGGCCTTTGGTTCGGTTCACCGTGCGGTTGACCGACCTGGCCTGGCAGCCACAGTCTGGGTCAGAACCTGGGTCAGAAAAATGGTTAAACATATTTTTAAAAATTCTTTTAAGTCTTGTAAAAATCCCCAAAAATAGTTTTATCATTTTGCATTGATATATAAACTTGTGATAAACATTTTAACTCAAATATCAATCAATATGAACTATTTTTGTGTCTTAACATTTTTACCAAAACACCAAAACTTGTATTTTATCAAACATGTATTTTTCAATAGGAAATCTGATTTTTCCTAAAACACATAGAAATACAAAAACATGATATTTAAACATACTTAAGCATAATGCATATGAACATAGGTCCAATACACATGAAACAAGATATATCATTGTTTTTTGTCTTTAAATTCATAAAACATGTTTTGTAAAAATACGAAAACATAAAAGCACATGAATAGGTAAGTCAAACTAAGTTTGTATAAGAAGTTAAGTATGCATGTATATAGAACATATCTAATATACATAAATCAATTAAACTTGTTTTGATCTACTATTCATGAAAACACATATCAAAATCAAAACGTGTGTGTATTGTGCACTTGAGTATATTAACTATTCTTATCTTCACAACATGGATCTAAACACACTAAACTAAACTAAAGATACCTAAGTCTTCTTGACGATCTTCATCTTCAAGGCGACTTGGTCCAAAACTCCATGATCCATGAGCTAGGCAAGGTATGATCTTGATGCTTGGGCCCTGGAATCATCATGAAAAGCTTCTAAACTCCTTGTTGAAGCTAATCACCAACTAATATCTTACTACATGATCTGAAACTTAAAATCACAAGACTATTAGTAAACATAACTACATGAGTTAATCATCATCAAAACTAGAGTGGAAGGCCTTTGGGCCAACAATCTCCCCCTTTTTGATGATGACAAAACTCATGGAGTTATATATGCATGGATTAAAGTTAAGCTTCAAAGAAGCTCCCCCTTAACTCATGCATAAACAATAAACAATATATATGCAAAGAATGATAATGCATAAACAATATAAACATGTTCTAAAAACAAAACTCTTGATACCAAAAAACAAGTAGTACACTTGATACCAATGAAATAAACAAATAAAACATGTTCTTTTTCTTTCTAAAAACAAATACATGCATTCAAAACATGACGCATATAAAACTCAAATCCAAACTCAAATTCTTCTCCCCCTTTTTGTCAATCATCAACAAAGGGGTAAATACACAAAAACAAATTTTTCTCCCCCTTTTTGCCAAAAACAAAAGGACCAATAAGGGGTAAACATTTAAAAAATCTTCTCCCCCTTTTTGTATGAAACAAAGAAACAAGAAGGGGGTGAATAACAAAACATTGATACCAATAAAACATATGTCAATGAAGTGCATCTTGATATCAATTGAAAATGAACATAGATCAAATAAATGGTATATGCGATATACATTAATGAAGAGGAAGATGCGAAGCTTCCCTACATATATATATTACATGAAAGAGGGATGATAAGCCCTAATTCACATAACATACAATATGCAATGCATAAGGGAAGATGTGAAGCTCCCCCTACACACGTGTACCACATAAAAAAGAGTTATCAAGCTCCTCAATACTAGATACACTCATCATGAATCTATATGTAGAAGAGATGTTAAGCTCTCCTTGCATATAGGCAATATAAATCAAAAATTTTTGAAAAACCTTCTTTAAACAAAATTTTGAGATATCTTTATCAAAACATTTAATGCAAATAAATATTACAAACTTTTAATTTTGATATCAATTTTGAAAACAAAGATCAACTTTATATTGATACCAATTTAAACACATTCAAATAAACATCTAGATATCAAAAGAGAATATTTTTCCCTTTAAGCATATGATATCAATTTGAAATTTTTATTTTCTATCATAAAGCAAGGGAGTGAAAATACAAATACCAATTGAAATATGAAAATTGAATTTCCTCCCCCTTTATGAAATTCGAGCTAAACACATGCATAAGCTTCTTTTAAGAAGACCAATTGAAAACAAATCAATTGAAATATGATAATCATTAAATTTTCAAGCTTAGCATAAACAAAATTTGTGCTCAAGATATAGGGATATAATAAGCACAAATAAAACATATATGTATGAATAATTAGATACCAATTGAAATTGATACCATTGAATTGAAGGCATGCATACATAAACACATATGAGTATACAAGAAAAATCAAAATTGATACCAATTGAAAGAATTCAATGATACCAATTGAAATAACAATAGAGTCAAGTGTATATCTCATATCACAACGAAGAATACGAACTAGTTAAAAGGAAAAATTTTGTTAACTAGTACGAAATCCTTCAAGCAAGGAATAATAAGCAAATCATTTTTCATAAAGTATGAAATCCACATGATAATCAACACTCTAATCCAATTAAGCATAACTATGACTCATGAAAACAAAACATGATCAAACCATAAATGTGAGTGTATAAATAAAATGTGAAGATCATAATCATGAAAATTGTTACGTTAAGCTCAATATAAATTCCTTTAAACATGGAAACATGAAAAAATCATCAAAACTATTTAACCTTCAAGGTATATGTATGTCTGGTACAAACTAAAGTATACATACATATCCAAAAACTAACGAGTCCACAAATATATATGCATGAAGGCACGTGGCTCAAAAGGATATTCATGTATATCTAATAGTTTGGACAAGATGGACATATATATGAAGTTAAGCATAAACATAGATAACATGAAAAACTAAATTTTCATTAAACAAATTTCATTTCAAGGTTTGTATGATTTGTCAACACAATAAGTATACATACATATCCCTAAACACAATTGAGTCCATATATATAGATTTGCATGAAAAGCAAATGACTCAAGGGGTATACATGTATATCTTAAAGTTTGGCAAAATAAACATATACATGAAATGAAAACTCATAAACATAAAACAAATCCAAAAATAGGAATACAAGTTTAAAATACATGAATCATCAAAACTAGACTATACTAACACATCTCATGGGAACAAATAAGCATTCAAGCCTAAACATATATAGATTTATTTGTGGCCCACTATATGCACAGGTATATACCTAGTTTTAATGAAAACTAACATCTAAACAAGTAATCAAATCATGAAGCATCAAAACATGATAAAAATCAACATGATAAACATAAACATGATTATTATGTAAATCCACATGTTATTAGATTCATGATGTACATGATAGCTAAACTAAAAAGAGAACACTAAATATGGATTCATATAAGCATGTGTGTCTCAAATACTATACATGTATGTCAAGGATCTAATTAACATGGCATTTTCATATTAATCACTAAACAATAACACATGCTATAAAATCAATGAACATGAAAGCATGTAAACAATAATTAGGAGTTAGGAATCGTTACCAAAACCTAAAAGGAAACTCTCCTTATCTCCAAAACATGGTGGTCCTCTCCACCAAACTACCCTTGAAAGTGATGCATCCATATGATTTTCATTAAGCACGGAACGCATCCACTCCAAGGTATGGCTACTCTCACGTCATGTGAGAGCCCACACCTACATCAAAAATAGGAGGGGTGGTCTTTGGTACCGATATCCTTTTGGGTCCATGGGGGTTAGTACCTTCTCTAACCCAAACAAACTTATTTGCTAAATTTGAAGCATGTAATCTATCAAAGTAAAATTTAGCAAGGTGGCCCTTACGTCCACAATGTGTACAAGTGTACACATGAGCATACATATCATGGTGTCTATGAGGAACATGTGTATACCGTGGAGGGTGTGCATGCATAATAGATGGAACTTGTTTCTTGCAAACCAAGGATTCCAAGCGTGTATGGTTCATGGCACATTGGCTCATAGTGGAGCCCAAACAATCTATTTTCTTCTTAATTAAATTTATATCATTTTCAATCAAAGAAGAAGTGGAGCATGCAATAGGTGAAGTGTGTGGTACTACCCTAGCATGGCAAACATGTGCATCAATCTTATGTTTCAAAACATTATTTTTCTCTAAACAAACATCTAAATCATTTGAAATAGAAATTATCTTATTTTTCAAAGCAACATTCTCTTTTAAAACAAAACTAACTTTTGAAGACAAGTTTTTATTTTTCTTCAAAATTGTTTCACAATCATTTTTATTTTTCAAAAATTATTTTCTTTAAGTGCAAGTTCTAATTGAGATCTCAATGAATCCCTTTCATTATAGACCTCAACCTTCTCTTGCAAAACCATGTTAAGCTTAGAAGACAAATTTTCATTTTCTTTATTTAAAGCAATGGTCTTCTTTTTCAAAACTTTATATTTTTCTATTAATTTTTCACAAACAATAGATAGTTCTTTATTTAAAGCATGGGCATCATAATCATCACATGAAGAACTAGAATAATTATTACTATCTAAGTGGGTTTCTGATTGTATCTCAAGTCAGTCATTCCCTTGGACCATGAAGCATTGTGAATCGGATTCTCCACTAGTCTCCTCTTCTTGGATTTGTACTTGAAGCTCGGAAGTGGTGGTTGTTGACAATATATTCCACACTGCAAATGAGGAATCAAAGTTAGAAGCAAGCATAAGATATTCTTTAGGTAATGTGCTTCTAATAGCCTCAAGGGCTTGTGCATTGGCCCCCTATATGAATGCAATTACCAAGATAGCATTTCTTGGTAGCCGCAAGGAAAACATGTATGCCTAGGGTCTTTAGGTATAAGGACATCTTAGTCTTCCAAACAAGAATGTTGGAAGGGTCAAAACTAGGTGGGGTCATGAAGTCCATGGTAAACTATATGTGTGTAAACAAGTATCATGCAAAATGCAAACAAGATTACCAAATAAGGATCTCACTCCTAGGATGTTAAGCCTAAATATCAGGAGCGTAGGCTCTGATACCAATTGAAAAACACCTAGAGGGGGGGGTGAATAGGTGTAAATGCTAATCTAGAAACTAAATGCCCTAAATACAGAAGCTTAAAACAAATATTGCAATACACTTAATACAACACAACAAGTGTAGCCGAATTCCCCGTGAAGGGCTCTGGACTAACTCCTCTTGATTCCCCTAGATATGGGTTGAGGTGCTATGTGAAGCTCTTGTTGATTAAGTACAAGTGAGGCACACACAAACAACCAAGCATATAGAAGATATAGCAATATGAATTATGCAAGGCAACACAAGCAAATATGATATGATATGAAATGAATGATGCTTTGCACAAAATAAAGAGAGAGAGAGAGAGAGAGAGAGAGAGAGAGAGAGAGAGAGAGAGTAGAGAGACAATGGATCAAATGCAAAGGCAAAGATATGTTTCGAGGTTCAAGCCCCTAGCTCTACATCCCCGCCTACACCACCATGTAGGATTTCTAATCCACTATCTCCCACCAAGGGAACCTCCAATAAGGAGGATTTGTTATAACACTAGGAGTACCAAACTCCTCTCTCAAACACCACCTCACAACCTAGGGGTAGGCCCGTAGCCAAACAACAACCAATCCACCTCACACTTGAGGGATACAAACCAACTCCAGCTCTACCTCACCAAGAGGGAGTAAACAACAATCCAAAACAACAACCTCAACCTCTACCAAAGAGGGAGCAACACAAGAAATCAAGGATTTACAACAAGTGGTATGTTTCAACCACAAACCTCTTTCCTTTTTCCACAAAATAAGATCCTAATAGAATAGGATAGATGATAGCTCAAGTGTGAAAAACAAAGTGTTTTGTTCAAAGAAAAACTCTTGGGAAAACAACAAATAGATATTGAGATGAAGAACAATAAACCAATTTCCCAAAAACCTATTTTCTTTGAAAATAACAAAACACTTAAAACAAATAAGATGAATCTTTTTGCTCTTTAAACTCTTTTGAAAACTTGTTTTTAAAACCAGAGAATAGGGAAGAATTAGCTCAGAAAATCTTAGTTAAAACCATGAAGAAATTGGGTATTTATAGCCCCAATAGAAAACTAGCCGTTAGGCAGATCTGTCAGTCTGACAGTCCACCGGTCGACCGGCCGGTCGACCGCCAACGGTCAAAAATCCTACCGTTGGAGCAGCCGGGTCGACCGCCCGGTCGACCGCCCAGATAAAGAGAGTAGGGCTCTCTGGTTCGGTCGACCGCCCAGATACAGAGAGCAAAGCTCTTTGGTCCGGTCGACCGACCGGTCGACCGGCCCAGTGTCTGCCAGACATGCACAGGGCTGTGCACGTCGGTCGACCACAACGGTCGACCGGCCTTTGGTTCGGTCGACCGTGCGGTCGACCGACCTGGCCTGTCAGCCACAGTCTGGGTCAGAACCTGGGTCAGAAAAACGATTAAACATATTTCTAAAAATTCTTTTAAGTCTTGTAAAAATCTCCAAAAATAGTTTTATCATTTTGCATTGATATATAAACATGTGATAAACATTTTAACTCAAATATCAATCAATATGAACTATTTTTGTGTCTTAACATTTTTACCAAAACACCAAAACTTGTATTTTATCAAACATGTATTTTTCAATAGGAAATCTGATTTTTCCTAAAACACATAGAAATACAAAAACATGATATTTAAACATACTTAAGCATAATGCATATGGACATTGGTCCAGTATACATGAACAAGATATATCTTAGTTTTTGTCTTTAAATTCATAAAACATGTTTTGTAAAAATACGAAAACATAAAAACACATGAATAGGTAAGTCAAACTAAGTTTGTATAAGAAGTTAAGCATGCATGTACATAGAACATATCTAATATACATAAATCAATTAAACTTGTTTTGATCTACTATTCATGAAAACAAATATAAAAATCAAAACATGTGTGTATTGTGCACTTGAGCATATCAATTATTCTTATCTTTACAAAATGGATCTAAACACACTAAACTAAACTAAGGATACCTAAGTCTTCTTGACGATCTTCATCTTCAAGGCGACTTGGTCCAAAACTCCATGATCCATGAGCTAGGCAAGGGATGATCTTGATGCTTGGGCCCTGGATCATCATGAAAAGCTTCTAAACTCCTTGTTGAAGCTAATCACCAACTAATATCTTGCTACATGATCTGAAACTTAAAATCACAAGAATATTAGTAAACATAACTACATGAGTTAATCATCATCAAAACTAGAGTGGAAGGCCTTTATGCCAACACTATCATTTCTTATTCTTATAATTGAAGAATCTTTTTCCTTTTCGACTCTTTTCTTAAAGGCTTGAAAATATGAAAAGGCTTGATTTTTATGCTCTAAAAAGAAAATCCATGTAAAACGCGAAAAGTCATCAACCAAAACAAATGCAAAATGATTCCCACTTAGACTTTTGGTTTGAGTAGGACCAAATAAATCCATATGGATCAACTCCAAAGGATGTGATGTCATGATATCCTTGATTGACTTGGAAGAGGACTTTGTTTGTTTCCCAAGTTGGCACGCGTCACAAACGCGGTCCTTTTCAAAGTTCAAGCAAGGAATACCCTTCACCATTTCTTTTGTGTTTAACCTAGATATATGGTCAAAAAGAAATGTGGACTAATCTTCTATGCCATAACCAAGAGTCATCATCAAGGGATTTTAAACAAGTAATATTGCAAGACATGTTAGACATATCAATCATATAAACATTGCTTTCACGAAAACCGAAAATATACATGTATTAGATATTCTATCAATAACTTTACAAACTACATTATCAAAAAATAACATCAAAACCTTTATCACAAAGTTGACTAACACTCAAGAGATTATGCTTGAGGCCATCAACTAAAACAACATTTTCTATTAAAGGGGCTGTACCAAGTTTAACATTACCAATACCGATGATTTTACCCTTGGCAACATCTCCGAAGGTGACGGTGCCACCTTCATGGTATCTTGATAGGGTTGCAAACTTGTTGATGTCCCAAGTCATGTGCCTTGTGCAACCGCTATCAAGATACCACAACCCTCTACGTCGTTGGGCCTTGGAAGGTACCTGCATCATTTAGCAAAATTGTTGATTTTGGTACCCAAATTTTCTTGGGTCCTTAAAAGTTAGTGTTGCGAACCCAAACATTTTGATGTGATGCATTAAGTCTATCATAACAAAACTTAACTAAGTGACCTTTACGGCCACAATATGTGCATGAAAATATTTTCTCATACATGAATGCATGATGTGTGTGTGGGGGGTGAGCATGTTTTGTGGGTTTTGCATGATGTGGAGGTTGTGATGTATGAACATGAGCATGAGTATGAAAAGCATGTTTCTTAGGGGCTTGTTTCTTAGAAAACATAGCCTAAAGTCCATCCTTATCAAATTCACACTTTTTCAAAACTACTCCTAAAGAATCAATTTTCTCTTTTAGCAAGATAATTTCATTTTTATCAACTTGTGAAAATTTACCTTTGCAAGAAATCTTATAGTTATCAAAATCTTTTTGGGTGGAAACAAGAGTGGAAAGTAAATCATCTTTTTCCTTAGAAAGAGTAAATGCTTGGTGATTAAGAAACTCATTTTCCTTTTTAATTTTTAAATACTTTTTCTTAAGAAAATCATAGTTGTGTGAGAGTTCTACAAAAGCTTCTCCTAATTCATCCATGAAAAGCTCATCATCAAACGAAGTGGTAGGGGTTACCTTGCTTGTGCCTTCATTACACATGAAGCACATGTTGGCGGTGTCAACTTCCTCCTCGGATTCGCTTTCGGAATCCCATGTAGCCTTCAATGCTTTCTTCTTGTAAGGCTTTTTGGAGGTGGAGGGCTTTACTTTATCCGGGCACTCGCAACAATGTGACCCGGCCTTTGGCAATTGAAGCAAATGATCTTCTTCTCTTCTTTGCCCCCTTGCCATCTCCTTCTTCCTTGAAACTGAGCCTTGTTGTACATCCTCCGAACGTTCTTCACAAGAAGTGAGAGCTCTTCGTCATCATCTTCTTCATCGTCTTCGTCGGAGTATGATTGACTCTTGAAGGCAATAGCTTTCATTTTGGAGGGAGCCATTTCTTCTCTTTCCTTTCTCTCCATCTCATGGGTTTTGAGGTTCCCAATGAGACCTATAAGCTCCATCTCCTCCTTGTCATTGAGTTCCTTCAAGATAGTTGCTTTGACTTCCCATGAAGGAGGAAGAGCCCGGATGATCTTTCTTACTCTTTGATCATTGTCGATGGCATCACCTAGAGAAGAAAGTCCATTAGTGATCTTTGTAAATCTTGTAACCATATCATCTATTGTTTCACTTTCTTGCATGGAGAAGTTTTCATATTGGGACCGAAGAAGGTCTAATTTAGCCCTCTTTACTTGTGAGGTCCCCTCATGTGTGACAAGTAAGTATGTCCAAATTTCATATGCGGATTTGCAATGAATAACTCTAGAAATATCATAATCATTTAAGGCTTGAAGTAAAGCATAATGAGCCCTAGCATTAGCATCAAATTCCTTAGTCTCAATTTCGGACCAAGTGGACTCATTACCGGTGGGTAAACTAAATTGTTTGGTCACGACGTTTGCAACTCGGCTTCCTAGAGATTGCAAAAATACGATCATTTTAACCTTCAATATAGGAAAGTTAAGACCATCAATCTTTGGAGGGGTCTTAATTCCATCGGCCATTTTTACTAAGTGAAAGTGTATGATAAATGAATGAAGTGATTAGCAAATAAAGGATCTCTCGAAGGTTGTTAAACCAAGGGCCTAGAGACCAAAGCTCTGATACCAATTGAAAAACACCTAGAGGGGGGGTGAATAGGTGTAAAAGCTAATCTAACAATCTTTTTAGAAACTAAGTATGAATGAAGATGCAACGATCTCTCAAAATAAGACTAGTAGCCGTATACCCTATGAAGGGCTCTTAACTCCTTCCTCGTGATTCCTCTAGATATGAGTTTGAGGTGCGTATTACAATCTTGTTGTATGAGAATTGATCGACAATGTAGCAAGGAATGAAATAATTGCAATGATGAATGTGCACACAAAATATATCTCAAGTAATGGAAACAATATCACAGGCTTGAAATAAAAAGCAATAGAGAGTAATGGAAATATAGAACAAAAAGGCAATCGCAAATACAAGATATTTGTTTTGAGGTTCGAGCCACCGCTCTAATCCCCGCCTTCACCGCCGTGAAGGGTTTCCACTATCCACCGAGGACCTTACAGGTCTACCAAAGACCCGGAGTACTGAACTCTACCACTTACAAACCTCTACCGAAGAGGTATCTCAACAAGAACAAGAAGAAGTAATAAGTAGCCAAGTGATCACCACAAAGATCACTAACTTCTTACAACACTTTCTCTTTACAACTTCCTTATAGAATGAGGATGGAATTTTTGGCTCTAGAAGTGTAGTGAGAAAACAAAATTCAGTTGTAAATGAAAATAGCTTGCTAACACAACTGAAAATCAAAGCCAAGAATGATCTAGAAAATAGAGAGCTTTTGAAACTTTTCTTTTCTTTTGAAAACATGAAAACTAGGTGTATTTCTTAGTCTGTATGCAAGAGACCATTCTCCTCTATTTATAGGGAGAGGAGGGGATTAAAACACATTAAAATTGATTTTATTTGATCAGAAGATAAACCCCAAAGCTCAGAGAAAACCTTCCACAAAACAGGGTGAAAATTAGAATTCAGATTTTCACCAAAGAGGAAAGAGCTGTTGGCAGCTGGCAGGCTTGGCGGTCGACCGGTCCGGTCGACCGTCAGCACTGCTGGCATATAGCCATTGGGTTCGGTCGACCGGTCGGTCGATCGGCCTCAAAAGACAAAACACAGTTTTCTAAAGGCGGTCGACCGGTCGGTCGTCCGACAAAAAACAGAGAGCACACTGTTTTTGGTCGGTCGACCGATAGACGTGCACAAACGTGCACGTCCTGGACATAGGACCCGGTCGACTGGTTCGGTCGGCCGATCTGGCCTAGAATGGACCGGTCGACCGGTTCGGTCGGCCGCCAGGCCTGAAAACAGAAAACAGACAGAAAAATTTGAACCTAGAAAATTTTAAAAATAATTCTGTAGGTATATGTAGCTAAGTATCATGCTGTAAAGATAGATATACACGATGTAAACAAGATATAAAATTTGTAAGGATTTGAATCATGTATAAAGAATCAAGGCATGAACTTAAAACATACATCAAAACTAAACACTGTATTTTAAGAAATGTGTGTGTGTGTTCTAGAGCCAATCTACCACTACCTCAAACTTTTACAAACTAATTCTTACATAGGTTCTGAATGACCACAAAGTCTTCAAGTGGGCTTCATATGTAATCTTGAGAATCTTGGTCATGAACCCAAATTGAACCGACTTTAGCCAAATCAACCTTCCTTTAGGGAAGAAAACTCCATGAAACTTTAGAACCCTGAAACACACTAAAAAAATAAACAAGATTAGTACAAATAACTATATATGTTTTGTAATCATCCAAACTCAATAAAACGGGTGATTGTAACCTTGGGCCAACAATCTCCCCCTTTTTGATTGATGACAAAACATATAAGTTATTTTATAAAAACAAATGGAAAAGAGCTTGGAAGCTCCCCCTCAAATTATGCTATGTATAAAAGAATGACTAAAAACACAATGCATAAAAACTAAAACTCAAAAAGCATTCAACTAAACTTTATTCTCCCCCTTTTTGTCATACATCAAAAAGAGTAAACATAGAAAAAAAATGGTCTTCATGAATCCAAAATACAAACATTCAACTCACCACAAATAAAATAAAATCTAGCATAGTCTAGAGGTTTTGTAAAAATATTGGCAAGTTGAAAATCAGTAGAAACATAATCAATATCAATATCACCTTTCTCATAACGATCTCTAAGAAAGTGATACCGAATGTCAATGTGCTTAGTTTTACTATGTTGATTTGCATTTTTGGTCATATGAATAGTACTAGTATTATCACAAAATATTTTAACATGATCAAAATGCAAATCAAGTCAAGGAGAGTATGTTTCATCCAAAGAACTTATGCACAACAAGCTCCGGCCGCAACATACTCCGCCTCGGCGGTTGAAATTGCTACCGAATTTTGCTTTTTGGAAGACCAACAGACAACACAATTACCAAGGAATTGACATGTTTCACTTGTACTCTTCCTATCTACCCTACAACCCGCATAGTCGGCATCCGAAAAACTCTTCATATCAAATTATCCGATTTTCGGATACCACAAAACCATTTCAATGGTGCCCTTAAGATATCTAATAATGTGTTTAACCGCAACTAAATGAGACTCTTTAGGACAAGATTGAAAACGAGCACAAAGACAAATCAAAAACATAATATCCGACCTACTAGCCGTCAAATATAATAAACTACCAATCATGCTATGATAAAGCTTAATGTCTATACATTTACCTTGTTCATCCTTGTCAAGCTTTGTGGTAGTTGCCATAAGAGTTTTGCTTACTTTAGCTCCTTCAAGCCCGAACCTCTTGATAGGTTCCTTTGTGTACTTGGCTTGATTGATAAAGATCACATCCTTCCTTTGCTTGATTTGGAGACCAAGGAAATAGTTGAGTTCACTCATCATAGACATTTTGAATTATTCCTTCATGCATGATTCAAAAGCTTGCCAAAGAGATTCATTAATAGAACCAAAAATAATATCATCCACATAAATTTGCACAATAAGAATATCATTTTTAACATGCTTTGTAAACAAAGTAGTATCTATTTTACCTTTCTTAAAACCATTTGAAATTAGAAATGAAAAAAGCCTTTCATACCAAGCCCTAGGGGCTTGTTTTAAACCATAAAGAGCTTTGTCAAGTTTAAAAACAAAATCCGGATGTGTAGGATCAACAAACCCAGGGGTTGTTCAACATACACTTCCTCTTCAATAAATCCATTTAAGAAAGCACTTTTAACATCCATTTGAAAAAGCTTAAAATCTTTATATTAAGCAAATGCAAGTGTCATCTGTATGGCTTCAAGCCGTGCTACGGGTACAAAGGTTTCTTCAAAATCGATACCTTCGATTTGAGTGTAACCTTGGGCAACTAACCTAGCTTTATTCCTAACAACGTTACCCAACTCATCCAACTTGTTCTTAAAGATCCACTTAGTACCAATTGTTGGTCTATCGTGGGGCCTCGGAACAAGGTGCCAAACTTAGTTGCGCTCAAATTGATTGAGCTTCTCTTGCATGGCTAGCAACCAATATGAGTCGGCATCGGCTTCGAGGACGTTCTTGGGTTCAAAATGAGAAATAAAATCATAGTGTCCACAAAAATCTTGGAATTTAGAACGAGTAGTTACCCCTTGAGATACTTCACCTAAAACAAGGTCCTTGGGATGATGTGGATTGAATCTCCAATCCTTTGAAAGTTGTTGAGTGGGCTCTACATCATCTCCTTGAATTTCATTTCCTTGAGCCACATTGTCTTTAGCTTCATTTTCTTCATCATCCTTTGGCATGCTTGCATGTGTAGGTGAATCCTTCAAAGTGATTCTCT
Organism: Agave tequilana; assembly: GCA_038442645.1. Lineage (NCBI taxonomy): Eukaryota > Viridiplantae > Streptophyta > Magnoliopsida > Asparagales > Asparagaceae > Agave > Agave tequilana. The sequence goes on from JAVJIF010029783.1 coordinate 629,728, forward strand.
CCATGTCTTCATGTAAAGGATCTATTTCTACAACATTCTTAACAAACATATTAGATTCCTCAAATTTTACATGTATAGATTCCTCAATAGTCAAAGATGACTTGTTGAAGACTCTATACGCTTTACTAGTATTTGAGTAACCAACGAAAATTGCTTCATAAGATCTAGCATCAAATTTGTTTAAGTTATCTTTTGTATTTAAAACAAAGCGTTTGCATCCAAAAACCTTAAAGTAAGATACATTTGGCTTTCTTGAAAAGTAAATCTCAAAAGAAGTTTTTGAAGTATTTTTACATAAGAAAACTCTATTTGATATATAGCAAGATGTATTTACGGCCTCGGCCTATAGATAATGTGGGAGACTGTATTCATTTATCATTGTCCTAGTCATGCCTTGTAATGTTCGATTTTTCTGTTCAACTACTCCATTTTGTTGTGGAGTTCTAGGACAAGATAGTTCATGCTTAATTCCATTTTCTTCACAAAAAGTAATAAAGGGTAGGTTAATGAATTCACCACCTCAATCACTTCTTATTCTTATAATTGAAGAATCTTTTTCCTTTTCAACTCTTTTCTTAAAGGCTTGAAAATATGAAAAGGCTTGATTTTTATAGCTCTAAAAAGAAAACCCATGTAAAACGCGAAATGTCATCAACCAAAACAAATACAAAACGATTCCCACTTAGACTTTTGGTTTGAGTAGGACCAAATAAATTCGTATGGATCAACTCCAAAGGACGTGATGTCATGATATCCTTGATTGACTTGAAAGAGGACTTGGTTTGTTTCCCAAGTTGGCATGCGTCGCAAACACGGTCCTTTTCAAAGTTCAAGCAAGGAATAGCCTTCACAATTTCCTTTGTGTTTAGCCTAGATATATGATCAAAAGAAATGTGGCCTAATCTTCTATGCCACAACCAAGAGTCACCATCGAGGGCTTTTAAACAAGTAATATTGCAAGACATGTTAGACATATCAATCATATAAACATTGCTTTCACGAAAACCGAAAAATATACATGTATTAGATATTCTATCAATAACTTTACAAACTACATTATCAAAAAGAACATCAAAACCTTTATCACAAAGTTGACTAACACTCAAGAGATTATGCTTGAGGCCATCAACTAAAACAACATTTTCTATTAAAGGGGATGTACCAAGTTTAACATTACCAATACTGATGATTTTACCCTTGGCATCATCTCCGAAGGTGACGGTGCCACCTTCATGGTATCTTGATAGGGTTGCAAAGTTGTTGATGTCCCAAGTCATGTGCCTTGAGTAACCGCTATCAAGATACCACAACCCTCTACGTCGTTGGGCCTTGGAAGGTACCTACATCATTTAGCAAAATTGTTTATTTTGGTACCCAGATTTTCTTGGGTCCTTAAAAGTTAGTGTTGCGAACCCAAACATTATGATGTAATGCATTAAGTTTATTATAACAAAACTTACCTAAGTGACCTTTAGGGCCACAATATGTGCATGAAAATATTTTCTCATACATGAATGCATGAAGTGTGTGTGGGGGGTGAGCATGTTTTGTGGGTTTTGCATGATGTGGAGGTTGTGATGTATGAACATGAGCATGAGTATGAAAAGTATGTTTCTTAGGGGCTTGTTTCTTAGGAAACATAGCCTCAAGTCTATCCTTATCAAATTCACACTTTTTCAAAACTACTCCTAAAGAATCAATTTTCTCTTTTAGCAAGGTAATTTCAATTTTATCAACTTGTGGAAATTTATCTTTGCAAGAAATCTTATAGTTATCAAAATCTTTTTGGGTGGAAACAAGAGTGGAAAGTAAATCATCTTTTTCCTTAGAAAGAGTAAACACTTGGTGATTAAGAAACTCATTTTCCTTTTTCATTTTTAAATACTTGTTCTTAAGAAAATCATAGTTGTGTGAGAGTTCTACAAAAGCTTCTCTTAATTCATCTATGGAAAGCTCATTATCAAACGAAGTGGTAGGGGTTACCTTGCTTGTGCCTTCATTAGCCATGAAGCACATGTTGGTGGTGTCAACTTCCTCCTCGGATTTTCGGAATCCCATGTAGCCTTCAATGCTTTCTTCTTGTAAGGCTTTTTGGAGGTGGAGGGCTTTACTTTATCCGAGCACTCTGCAACAATGTGACCCGGTCTTTGGGAATTGAAGCAAATGATCTTCTTCTCTTCTATGCCCCCTTGCCATATCCTTCTTCCTTGAAACTTAGCCTTATTGTACATCCTACGAATGTTCTTCACAAGAAGTGAGAGCTCTTCGTCATCATCTTCTTCATTGTCTTCGTCGGAGTATGATTGACTCTTGAAGGCAATAGCTTTCTTTTTAGAGGGAGCCATTTCTTCTCTTGCCTTTCTCTCCATCTCATGGGTTTTGAGGTTCCCAATGAGACCTATAAGCTCCATCTTCTCCTCGTCATTGAGTTCCTTCAAGGTAATTGCTTTGACTTCCCATGAAGGAGGAAGAGCCCGGATGATCTTTCTTACTCTTGATTGTTGTCGATGGCATCCCCTAGAGAAGAAAGTTCATTAGTGATCTTTGTAAATCTTGTAACCATATCATCTATGGTTTCACTTTCTTGCATGGAGAAGTTTTCATATTGGGACCGAAAAAGGTCTATTTTAGCCCTCTTTACTTGTGAGGTTCCCTCATGTGTGACAAGTAAGTGTGTCCAAATTTCATATGCGGATTTGCAATGAATAACTCTAGAAATATCATCATCATTTAAGGTTTAAAGTAAAGCATAATGAGCCCTAGCATTAGCATCAAATTCCTTAGTCTCAATTTCGGACCAAGTGGACTCATCACCGGTGGGTGTACTAAATTGTTTGGTCATGGCCTTTGCAACTCGGCTTCCTAGAGACTGCAAAAATACGGTCATCTTAACCTTCCATATGGGAAAGTTAAGACCATCAAACTTTGGAGGGGTCTTAATTCCATCGGCCATTTTTACTAAGTGAAAGTGTATGATAAATGAATGAAGTGATTAGCAAATAAAGGATCTCTCTAAGGTTGTTAAACCAAGGGCCTAGAGACCAAAGCTCTGATACCAATTGAAAAACACCTAGAGGGGGTGAATAGGTGTAAAAGCTAATCTAACAATCTTTTTAGAAACTAAGTATGAATGAAGATGCAACGATCTCTCAAAACAAGACTAGAAGCCGTATACCCCGTGTAGGGCTTTGAACTCCTTCCTCGTGATTCCTCTAGATATGAGTTTGAGGTGCGTATTACAATCTTGTTGTATGAGAATTGATCGACAATGTAGCAAGGAATGAAATAATTGCAATGATGAATGTGTACACAAAATATATCTCAAGTAATGGAAACAATATCACAAGCTTGAAATAAAAAGCAATAGAGAGTAATGGAAATAGAGAACAAAAAGGCAATCGCAAACACAAGATATTTGTTTTGAGGTTCGAGCCACCACTCTAGTCCCCGCCTTCACCGCCGTGAAGGGTTTCCACTATCCATCGAGGACCTTACACGGTCTACCAAAGACCCGGAGTACCGAACTCTACCACGTACAAATCTCTACTGAAGAGGTACCTCAACAAGAACAAGAAGAAGTAATAAGTAGCCAAGTGATCACCACAAAGATCACAAACTTCTTACAACACTTTCTCTTTACAACTTCCTTATAGAATGTGAAAATCACCTAGAGGGGGGTGTGAATAGGTGATAATGCTAATCAATGCACAAATTAAAAATAATGATGCAACCATGGCCCAAAGCAAGACTAGAAGCCGAATTCCCTACAAGGGGCTCTGAATTCCTTCCTCGTGATTCCTCTAGAAATGAGTTGGAGGTGCACAATGCAATCTTGTTGTATGAGCTAGTGATTGACAATATGAATATGAAACAAGAGAGAGTTGCAATGAAAATAGAGAGTTGCAATGAAAATAGAGAGCAAGTAATAGTAGCAATGAAAGTAAAGCAAGAACCAAGAGCAAGCAAACCAAACGCAAACACCGAGAATTTTTCCGAGGTTCGAACACCCAGCTCTACGTCCCCGCCTTCCCAGAAGGATTTCTAACCACTATAACTTCACAAAGATGTTACAAATACATCAGAGTACCCAACTCCACAATCTCAAGTACAAGTACTCTCTTGGTAGTCAAAAGTCCACAAACTCTCTTTTGCAAAACTCTCTTCACTTACAAAAATCCTTGTAGAAAAATGAGTAGGATTGAAGCTCTTGTTTGTAAGTGGAAAAAGAAAATGAAATCAGAGAGTTTTGAAAAATACTTCAGAAAATAAGAGAGAATTTCAGCACAAAAACCAAGAAACAAAGCTCTTTTGAATGCCTTAAACTTTTGAAATTTTTGTAAACTTTTGTTGTACTGAACCTCTCCCTAAACACCCTATTTATAGGAGAGGGCTAGAGTTTAAAGATAAAACTTACCTAATAATAATTAGGAAGTATTAGGTTAAAAATATTTCACTTAAACTTGTTTAGTAGAGAAAAAGACAAAAATAAACAAGTTCTGGAAACTTGCCGTTACTGTTGAAACGACTATATCGGTCGACCGGCCGGTCGACCGGAGTTCAAATAAAACGACCGTTGCGGGCTTCCGGTCGACCGGTCGGTCGACTGGGCAGAAACAGAGAGCAACCCACTTACAGTCGGCCAGCCACCCGGTCGACCGAAGGGCTCCGGTCGACCGAGCGGTTGACCGTGAAACGTGCACATGGATACGACCAACAACCAGAATCTCGGTCGACTGGGTCGGTCGACCGATCTGACCTGACATAGGTCGACCGGTCGGTCGACCGGCTCAGGCCAAAAATCAAAACAGAAGAAGAATTTTGAAGGGGATTTAAAATCTAACAAAATAGTTTTGATTTGAAACAAGTATAATACTCTAACTTGAGTTTATAAACAAAAAAGCTTTAAACTAAAATAATTTTTACATATTTATAGGGAATATTCTTGGAAATGATATGTGCGCAAAAACGTGTGTGATAGAGCTTCAAACCTATTCACTATTCTTTAACAAAACTATAAAACTAAAAACAAATCTAATGAAGTCTTCTTGTGCAATCTTGAAGTCTTGAGCCATGCAATGCCTTTCTAAAGCCTTCTCTTCTAAGTTCCTTCCTTGACGTGCCATAAGCCTTCTTTGCTTCATGAACCTAGAAATTCTTGCAATAGCTAAGCAATGGCCTCCAAATATAGTACTAATCTGAAACTTATCTTGAACAAACATATTAGTACCAAATAGCTCTTATTTGTTTTGTTATCATCAAAACTCTAAACAAATGGAGAGTGTAACCTTTTGGGCCAACAATCTCCCCCTTTTTGATGATGACAAAACAAATAGGCTAAGAAAGAAATATAGGGGAGGAGAAAGGTCCCCCTCAAATTATGCTATATTAACAAAAGAAAAAGAGGTGAAATGCAAGTTAAAAACCATGAGACTAAAAACCATAAAGAATAAAACACTTGCAAAACACTTAAACTCAAATACAAGAAGTCATAAAAATACTTTAATCATATAAACCAAAAACAATATAAACAATATAAACACATATGGAACCAAAACCATAAAAACTTATATCATATAAACTCATTCTCCCCCTTTTTGTCATACATCAAAAAGGGTTAATAAAACATTTTTATTCAATAACACAAACATTAAGTTCACCATAAATAAAGGAAAATCTAGCAAAATCAAGTGGTTTAGTGAAAATATCAGCAAGTTATAAATCCGTGGAAACATAATCAATATCTATATCACCTTTCTCAAAATGATCTCTAAGAAAGTGATATCTAATCCCAATGTGCTTGGTCTTACTATGTTGATTTGTATTTTTAGTCAAATGTATAGTACTAGTATTATCACAAAATATTTTTATATGGTTATAATGCAAATCATAATCAAGGAGAGTATGTTTCATCCAAAGAACTTATGCACAACAAGCCCCCGCGGCAATATACTCCGCCTCGGCGGTTGAGAGAGCTACAGAATTTTATTTCCTAGAGGACCATGAAATAAGACAATTACCAAGAAATTGACATGTCACACTAGTACTCTTTCTATCTACTCTACAACCCACATAGTCGGCATCCGAATAACTCGTCATTGAGAAATCTCCAGTTTTCAGATACCATAGACCCATTCTAATTGTGCCCTTAATATAACGAATAATGCGTTTTACTGCAATAAGATGGGACTCTTTGGGACACGATTGAAATCTAGCACAAAGACACACACTAAACATGATGTCCGGCCTACTTGCCGTCAAATACAAAAGACTTCCTATCATGCTTCTATATAATTTAATATCAATATTTTTACCTTGGTCATCCTTATCAAGCTTGGTTGTAGTTGCCATGGGAGTGTTACAAACTTTTGAGCCTTCAAGTCCAAACTTCTTTATAAGCTCCTTTGCGTACTTGGCTTGACATATGAATATCCCATCTTGCAATTGCTTGATTTGGAGTCCAAGAAAGAAATTAAGCTCACCCATTGAAGACATTTCAAATTCAAGTTGCATAACCTTTTCAAACTCCATTCATAAAAGCTCATTAGTAGAACCAAAAATTATATCATCCACATAAATTTGCACAATTAAAATGTCATTATCAACATGCTTAGTGAATAAGGTTGTGTCTACCTTGCCTTTAACAAAATCATTTGAAATGAGAAAACTAGAAAGCCTTTCATACCAAGCTCTTGGACCATGTTTCAAACCATACAAAGCTTTATCAAGTTTAAAAACAAAATTAGGATGAACATGATCAATAAAACTGGGAGGTTATTTAACATAAACTTCTTCATTAATAAAACCATTCAAAATTGCACTTTTCACATCCATTTGAAAAAGTTTAAAATTTTTAAAAGATGCAAAAGCTAGTGTCATACGTATGGCTTCAAGCCGTGCTACGGGTGCAAAGGTCTCCTCAAAGTCAATTTCCTCAACTTGAGTGTAACCTTGGGCTACTAACCTAGTTATATTCCTAATCACATTTCCGGACTCATCCATCTTATTCCTAAAGATCCACTTAGTGTCAATTATTGGTCTATCGTAGGGCCTAGGAACAAGGTGCCAAACTTGGTTGCGCTCAAATTGATTGAGTTCCTCTTGCATGGCTAGCAACCAATATGAGTCTGCCTCGGCTTCGAGGATGTTTTTGGGTTCAAAATGAGAAATGAATGCAAATTTACCACATAAGTCATGGAGTTTGGAGCGAGTTGTTACCCCTTTAGATGCATCACCTAAGATGAGCTCCTTGGGATGATTTGTAGCATATCTCCAAGCTTTAGGAAGCGGTTGAGAGCTTTCCTCTTTATCCTCTTGAACATCACCAATTGATTCTTACTTTTCTGCTTGAGCGGGTGAGTCCTTCAAGGATAGTCTCTCCATGTTTTCACCTAATGGGTCAATCTCTACAACATTCTCAACAAACACATTAGATTCTTCAAATTTAACATGCATGGATTCTTCAATGGTAAGTGAAGATCTATTGAATACTCTATAAGCTTTGCTAGTAGTAGAATATTCAACAAAGATTGCTTCATAAGCTTTAGCATCAAATTTACCCAAGTTATCTCTAGTATTTAAAACAAAACACTTGCATCCAAAAGCTTTGAAATATGCAACATTAGGTTTTCTAGAATGATACATTTCAAAAGATGTTTTGGAAGAATTTTTACACAAATAAATACGATTTGATATATAGCATGCGGTGTTTACGGCCTTGGCCCATAGATATTGAGGGAGGTCATATTCACTTATCATGGTCCTAGCCATCTCTTGAAGTGTTCTATTTTTTCTTTCTACAACTCCATTTTATTGTGGAGTCCTAGGACATGACATTTCATGCTTGATTCCCTTTTCATCACAATAAGTCATGAAGAGTTGGTTAACAAACTCACCACCTCTATCACTCCTTATTTTCAAAATCGAAAAACCTTTTTTCTTTTTCAACCCTTTTTCGAAAAATCTTTAAATGAGAAAATGTTTGATCTTTGTGTTCCAAAAAGAAAACCCAAGTGAAACGAGAAAAATCATCAACCAAAACAAATGCAAATCTACTACCATTTAAGCTTTTAGTTTTAGTTGGTCCAAAAAGATCCATATGAATTAATTCTAATGGTCTAGTTGACATGATATCCTTGATTGGTTTGAAGGAAGACTTGGTTTGTTTTCCAAGTTAGCACGCACCACAAATGCGGTCTTTCTCAAACTTCAAGTAAGGAATACCCTTCACCAATTCCTTAGAATTAATTCTAGAAAGATGGTCAAAAGATGCATGTCCTAATCCTATGCCAAATCCAAGAGTTTTCATCAAAGGCATTCAAGCATTTAGTAGAACAATCCAAGTTAAGCATGTCAATGATATAAACATTATTATCACAAAATCCGGTGAGAATACAATAATTGGTTTTACAATCAAAAATCTTGCAAGAAGAATCATCAAAAACAACTTTAAGTCCACGGTCACAAAGATGACTAATGCTAAGCAAATTATGTTTCAAACCATCAACAAGTACAACATTTTCTATAATAGGAGATGTACCAATTTGAATGTTACCTATACCGATGATAGTGCCCTTGGAGTCATCCCCGAAGGTGACGGTGCCACCTTCCACGTACCTTGATAGGGTTGTAAAGTTATTGATGTCCCATGTCATGTGTCTTGAACAACCACTATCAAGGTACCACCGCTCCTTACGTCTTGGAGCCTTGGTGTGTACCTACATCAAATAATTTAGGACTTGATTTTGGTACCCACATTTTCTTGGGTCCTAAGGAGTTAGTGCCATGAACCCATACAAGATTATTTGTTCTATTTACTTGGTCATAACAAAACTTAGCCAAATGTTCATTCTTACCACAATAAGTACATCTATACACTCTATCATATTTAAAAGCATAGTGAGTGTGTGATTTGTGAGCATGTGTGGATTTAGCATGAGTGTTGTGTGTAGTGTGAGCATGAGGAATTTTGACATGTGAAGTTTTGGCATGAGAAGTGTGCTTTTTAGAAAATATTTCTTCAATTTCTTAGTGTTGAAAGCACAATCTTTCAAAACTTTTTCAAAATTAACAATTCTAGATTTTAGAGAAGAAAATTCTTTTTCATTAATCTTTGAAAATTTTGCTTTGCAAGCAACTTGTAAGCCTTAAATTCCTTTTAAGTAGAAACAAGATTAGAAGAAATTTCATCTCTTTCTTTTGAAACAATAGCTAGTTGATTTTTGAGAAAAGCAACTTCTTTTTTCCAATTTTGAACATTCTATCTTTTTATTATCATAAGTTTTTGAAAGCTCAATAAAAGCATATACAAGAACCTCTTTACTTAATTCATCTTCATCATCAAGAGGTTAAGAGGTTACCTTGGGTGTGTTTGCCATGAAACACATGTTCGCCGTGTCCACCTCATCCTCGGACTCGCTTTCCGAATCCCAAGTGGCCTTGTAAACTTTCTTTTCATCCGGCCTCTTTGGCTTGAAGGAGGAAGTCATCTTTTTCTTGAACTCCGGGCAATCGGCCATGATATGTCCGGGCTTTCAGCAATTGTAGCAAATGATTCTTCTCTCCTCTTTGCCTTCCAATCTCCTTCGAAAGTTGAGCTTGTTCTTCCGGTACATTCTCTTCACGTTTCGCACTAGGAGGGATAACTCCTCATCTTCTTCTTCATCATCCCCATCATCATCAAAAGTGGATGAAGACTTGAAGGCTATGGATTTCTTCTTTGGAGGAGTCGCTTCTTCTCTTGCCTTCTTTTCCATCTCATGAGTCTTTAGATTTCCGATGAGATCTATGAGATCCATTTCATCCTTTTCATTCAACTCTCTCAAGGTGGTGGCCTTTTTCTCCCATTATGTAGGAAGAGCCCGAATCACTTTCTGCACCTTTTGATTATTGGAGATATCATCACCTAAAGAGGAAAGAGCATTGGTGATTTTAGTAAACCTTGTAATCATGCAATCAATAGATTCATCATCAATCATTTTAAAAGATTCAATTGGGACCTCAAGAGATCTATCTTAGCTCTCTTTACTTGTGATGTCACCTCGTGTGTGACCAACAAGTGTTACCAAATCTCATAGGCGGATTGGCAATGTATTACCCGTGTAAGGTCATCCGCATTCAAGGCGGTTAGGAGGAAATTTTGGGCCTTGGAGTTAGCCTCATATTCTCTAAAGGTAAAGTCGGACCAAGTGCTTTCATCACTATCGGGTCTAACATAGGGTTTGGTCAAGGATTTTGCAACTAAGCTACCTAAAGATTGTAGAAAAATAGTCATCCTAACCTTCCAAATAGGGAAATTAAGTCCATCAAATTTAGGAGGGGTTTTGATGTTGTCGGCCATGTTTACTAGTGTATGAATGAAAGAATACAAATGATGATTAGCAAATTTTTAGGATCTCTCTATGGATGTTAAGCCAAAACCTAGAGTTCAAGCTCTAACACCAATTGAAATCACCTAGAGGGGGGGAGTGAATAGGTGATAATGCTAATCAATACAAAAATTAAAAATAATGATGCAACAATCGCCCAAAATAAGACTAGAAGCCGAATTCCCCACAATGGACTCTGAACTTCTTCCTCGTAATTCCTCTAGAAATGAGTTGGAGGTGCACAATGCAATCTTGTTGTATGAGCTAGTGATTGACAATATGAATATGAAACAAGAGAGAGTCGCAATGATAATAGAGAGCAAGTAATAGTAGCAATGAAAGTAAGGCATGAAGCAAGAGCAAGTAAACCAAACGCAAACACCGAGAATTTTTCCGAGGCTCAAGCACCCAGCTCTACGTCCCCGCCTTCCCCAGAAGGATTTCTAACCACTATAACTTCACAAAGATGTTACAAATACACCGGAGTACCCAACTTCACAATCTCAAGTACAAGTGTTCTCTTGGTAGTCAAAAGACCACAAACTCTCCTTTGCAAAACTCTCTTCCCTTACAAAAATCCTTGTAGAACAATGAGTAGGATTGAAGCTCTTGTTTGTAAGTGGAAAAAGAAAATGAAATCAGAGAGTTTTGAAAAACACTTCAGAAAATGAGAGAGAATTTCAGCACAAAAACCAAGAAACAAAGCTCTTTTGAATGCCTTAAACTTTTGAAATTTTTGTAAACTTTTGTTGTACTGAACCTCTCCCTAAACACCCCTATTTATAGGAGAGGGCTAGGGTTTAAAGATAAAACTCACTTAATAATAATTAGGAAGTATTAGGTTCAAAATATTTCACTTAAACTCGTTTAGGAGAGAAAAAGACAAAAATAAACAAGTTTTGGAAACTAGCCGTTACTGTTGAAACGACTATATCGGTCGACCGGCCGGTCAACTAGAGTTCAAATAACACGATCGTTGCGGGCTTCCGGTCGACCGGCCGGTCGACTGGGTAGAAACAGAGAGCAACCCACTTATAGTCGGCCAGCCGCCCGGTCGACCGAAGGGCTCCGGTCAACCGCTCAGTCGACCGTGAAACGTGCACATGGATACGCACCAACAGCCAGAATCTCGGTCGACTGGGTCGGTCGACCGATCTGACCTGGCATAGTGTCGGTCGATCGGTCGGTCGACCGGCTCAGGCCAAAAATCAAAACAGAAGCAGAATTTTGAAGGGGATTTAAATCTAACAAAATAGTTTTGATTTGAAATAAGTATAATACTCTAACTTGAGTTTATAAAAAAAAGGCTTTAAACTAAAATAATTTTTACATATTTATAGTGAATATTCTTGGAAATGATATATGCGCAAAAACGTGTGTGATAGAGCTTCAAACCTATTCACTATTCTTTAACAAAATTATAGAACTAAAACAATTCTAATGAAGTCTTCTTGTGCAATCTTGAAGTCTTGAGCCATGCAATGCATTGCTAAAGCCTTCTCTTCTAAGTTCCTTCCTTGATGTGCCATAAGCCTTCTTTGCTTCATGAATGATTGTTATTCATTTTTGCATATTTTGCCACATCCATACCATGCATTTCATAAATAAAAATATGATTTTAATCTTTTTCTCTCTATTTTTGCAAGTCCATATTTTAATGGAGAAGAAGCCCAAAATCCATGTAATTATCAAGGAATTAAAGGGAGATTAATCAAAGCCCAAAAGAGAGCCCAAAGGTTGAGCCCAGGATCTGGAGACATCCACGCGCCAAGTCAGACCTCCAGAAGGTCCACGTGGCTAACAACCTGTAACAAACGCGCAACAGAAATCTCAGCCTCAACGGCCAAGATTCTGCCGCGAAAACGCGGCTATGGCCGCGTTTCCGCGGCCGTTACCTGGCCGTTGAGCCCAAGATTTTCTCCACCTGCCTGATTCTGGAGCCTTCTTCTCTGAGCCTATAAATAGACCATCAGGGCCAGCGCAAAAAGGGGAGGAGAAATTGGAGGATAGAGCTTGTATTTTGTAGGTTTTTCTCTAGGATTTTTAGTGCTCTAGGTCTTCTTCTTCCTCCTAGAAATTCTGCAAGAGAGAGATTGAGAGAGAGAGAGAAAGCTTGTACTCAAGGTGTGACAACTTGTAGCAAAGCAAGGATTAATCCAATCTACTTTCTCTTCTTTTGCAATTTCTAGTACTTTACTTGCTTTATTTCATTCAAGCTTTACTTTCATAGCATAATGTTTTGTTTTTCTTTTCTTATAGTGGCTAGCTAACTTCTTCTAACATGACTAGCTAACCACTAACTTTGCTAACTTCTAACTCTTGGGTGATTGCTAATTTTTCATCTTGCAATTGTTGAGTCTCTTTTATCCCCGATGAAGATGATGGGTTGCTTTCATTCTTGGCAAGTTCTTGTTGTAATTCCATATGATTCATGTGTGCCTCATTTAGAGCCTTGTCTTTAGAACAAGTGCCTTGATGGAACATGAAGATGGATCACCAACCATATGCTATTTGTTGTACAACTTCTTTACTTCAATGCTAACTTGTTGTAATGCCTTGAATGACTAATGAATGTTGTATCTTCTTCCTTAGAATCCCTTGAGTGTCACTCCTCGAGTCCACCATTGAAAGTCTATCTTGAGAGCTGATGAAATCAATGAGGCTACAAGACAAGTCAAAGAAGATCACCCATCCATCGAGTGGGAAAGTAACTTGACCAACAAGCAAGACATACATTTGCCGATGAATCAACATGAGGCAAGCATCACCATAATGGAGATTAGTAAGTTAGCAATTTAGTAAAGTTAGCTAGTCATGGTTTCTTACATCTAAAAGTCTTTTCAAAGTTTTCTTTCTTTTAGCATTAATTCCAAAGCAAATCTTGTTTTCAATTCTTTTCATTTTATTTCCATCGTTTTCATTATCATGTACAAATCAACCACGAATTCTTTCACTTCTTTTTCCAATTCATTTTCATTCTTTTAAAGCAAAGAAGAACTTTCATTTTCTTTCTTCAACACTTAACCGTAACGCTTCCATCGCAAGCTCTCCCTGAGGATCGACCCGTATAGCTTATGCTACTACGGTGATTTGGAAGGAATACATTAAGCATTTTGAATACATTGTGGAGTGATCAAGCACCTAAGGTTGACTCTAAACCTTCTCTCTTTTGTTAAATATCTGTGCAATTCTCACCACTATTCCTTTCCATATCAAATTTTTGGCGCTGTTACCGGGGAGGGCAACGGTTTTTGATTTCAAGTGAAGAACTAAACGAATTTTCTTCTCTGTTGCAGGTTACAGGTGAAGAAACAGGAAAACTTGCATTGCAGTGACATATAAGTGGCTCTGGGCCTCTGCTCTTGAAAGCAGAGACCAGCTGCCCTCTGATTTGCCGCGATTCCACGGCCAACGCCACGGATCCGCGGCAAAGAGGAGTGAACTACTCACAATTTTTCTGCAGGGTTGCTTGCTCTGCAAAATACAACTGCTGCAATACTTATTTCTTGTATGCTTCACTATATTCCTGCTAATAATCAACAGTAAAAAATTTGTTGCAAAATTAAAAATTGATTAGACATTTGCATTTCTAGGCACGTGTCTTTTCAATTCATTTACTTTACTGTTGAAGAGTGCTGGGGCAAGGTACGTGCGCATTGCATTTAGACTAGGACTCACTTCTTGGTTGATTTATATCGCTTTGAGTGAACCTTGTTTGTTTATACTGTACACTTGCACCAAACTGATTTTAAGGGCACCACCCAATAAATAAGATAAGGTGGGGGATTTCATCACCCTTTCCTTAGCCCAAAAACCACCATCCCAGCACTCACAATCCCAAGCTTCTAATAAAAACTGATAGACGTTGGCCCTAGGGACATCCGGACTCAGTAGGAGATCGGCTGAAGTTGGGAATTGATTTTGATTCATACTCCGGTCAAATCAGTGTCTAGGCTGGGAATTAAGAGGTTAAGCCTCGAAGATACCGTGGTTTGGCGTAATTAAGGCCCGTTGCTTACGCACGGATACCTCCCACCGTATTTTGCCCCTACCTGGCTGATTAACTGTGGTCTGATTCAAGCAACAACCTTCTTCGGTTCATCGAACAGTTAGGAGTCGTCTAGGTCCAGGAATCCTAGATAGCTTGGATTGATTTTTCTTTTATTGTTTGTTATTTTCATTTTTCTTTTCGCTGGTGTGATCGGTGAACGTTGTTTGTGACTGTATATGCAAAAGTGGTACCGCGTTTCAAATTCTGCAGGACTTGTTAGAATTTCTACACTTGCACATACACCACCACTTGACACAATGGAAAACAACGTTTCGCTTCAGGATATATTCTACTCGATTCGCACCTCCCTTCCATCATGCATTCTTCTCCCTGAACCCAATGGAAATCATTTTGATCTGAAACCACAATTCATCAATACACTTCCCCGATTTCATGGTCTAGAGTCTGAGGACGCGTACTTCTTCATTCGAGAGTTTGAAGAGGTATGCGTAATGATGAGAATTTTCCAACTGACCGAGGATGCTGTTAGGTTACGGTTCATACTGTTTGCACTTAAGGACATTGCTAAGAAATGGCTTTACAATCTTTCCGTCAGTTCGATATCTTCATGGGATGATTTTATAAAAGTCTTTCTTAAGAAATTTTATCCCATTCACAAAACAGCCCTCATGCGAAAGAATATCATGCAATTCAAGCAGGAATCAAATGAACCTTTCTGGAAATATTTTGAGCGTTTCAAAGACCTTCTAGCCTTATGTCCTCATCACGGCATAGAGAAATGGCGTCAGTGCCAAATTATCTATGATGGACTAGACTACCAAACGAAAACACTCCTTGAATCCATGTGCCATGGGGAATTTTTGAAGAAAGATGAGCATCAGGGGTGGGATCTCTTTGAAGCCTTAGCTGAGAAAACCATTCAGTGGGAGTCATGCCCAGATAAACCCACTCCCACCACTTCCAGAACAGGGATGCACTCCATAGAATCCTCTATAGCTGCTGAAGCCAAGATCACACAATTGATGAAGAGGATAGAACTGCTTGAGTCAAGGGAAAATTTTGTTGTCAATCAGGTCAACCCATCACCTGTGATCAAACCGGGTTGCACCTACTGTCATGATCTCAACCATGTCTTTGAGGAGTGTCCTTTATATCAGCCTCAATCATATCAGGAGAATACGAATGCCGCTTTTACCCGACCCAATCACAATCCATACTCCAACACATATAATCCGGGATGGCGAAACCATCCAAATTTTTCGTGGAGTCAGTCTGGTCCTGAGCAACATAGGCCACCATTTCCACATCCATACAATGCTCAGTCTCACCCACCCAGTTTCAATCAGAATTCAACAAATTTTCATCCATATCAAGGTCCACCACAATCACAACTTTATCAAAGTCCACCACACTACCAATCACAATTCCAGTCTTCATACCATCAACATCCACCCCAGAATGATTCTGATGATAAAATATCAGAGTTGATGAAAAGGATAGAAACCCTAGCAAAGAGCCATCAACAGGATATGAATAAAGTACAGGTCTAATTAGGGCAATTGGCTAATTCTGTAAATGAAAGACAAAAAGGTATGCTTCCAAGCCAGCCATTGCCAAATCCCAAACATCACTTCCCTTTGCATGAAGTGGAAGACACGGGCCCTAGTCATTGCCATGCTATTCATACCCTGAGATCTGGAAAACAGGTAGATAATAGGGTTTCTAACCAATCATCCCAGCAATCACCAAAGCCAACACCTCCTGTCACAATGCAACCAACTTCTGACAATCCATCCTCTAGTTCAGAGCCATCAACATCAAAAGCCAAGGGGAAAGAAAAGGTAGATGAGCAACCTTATAAGCCTAGTGTACCATTTCCAAATAGGCTTACAAATCACAAGTCAAATGCTCATATGGAGAAGATAAGAGAAATGTTCAATAAGGTCCAAATCAATGTCCCTTTTCTTGATGCCATATAACAAGTGCCATCGTATGCAAAATTTTTAAAAGAAATGTGCAGCAAGAAGAGAAAAACACAAGTCCCTAAGAAAGTCTTCCTCGTATCAAACATCAATGGATTGCTCAATGGGCCAATTCCCGTCAAATACAAGGATCCTGGGAGCCCGACCATCTCTTGCACTATAGGACAGACTACCATCAGTAGGGCACTACTTGATTTGGGGGCCAGCATCAATCTCCTACCTTTGTCTGTGTATCAACAATTAGGGTTAGGTGATCTCCGCCCGACCCAAATGATGATACAATTGGCTGATCGCTCTGTCAAGAGACCCAAGGGGGAAATTCACGATGTCCTTGTCAGAGTTGGGGAGTTCATATACCCTGTGGATTTTGTAGTTCTTGAGACACAACCTGTGTCTAATACCAATCATAGGGCTCAAACTCCTGTCATCTTGGGACGACCATTCCTGGCTACAGCAAATGCCATCATCAATTGCCGGAATGGATCAATGAGGTTAACCTTTGGTAACATGACTCATGAAGTGAACGTCTTCCACACACAGCCTCGTAAGACAAAAGATCAAACATTCGAGGTCAGCTTTGTTAGAGACAATTGTGAGGAAGAAAGTGAAGATTTGAAAGATGAGTCACAATTTTGTGATTCTCTTAAAGTGAAAAATCCTACTATCCGAGTACCCTTTCAAAAGGGGAAAGTTGATTTGGATGTCTTCACTTTCAGTGAGCCAAATGTGAACGTATTCCAAGAGGATATAATTCAAGAACCTCCAATAGACATATCCTTTGAAGACCTCTTCACTGATGAAATCATGCACCTGGATGAGCCAACTCGGGGTCAGTTAACTAATTGTACACTTCTGACGGAAAATGTTAACCTGAGTTTTGAAGAGTTGTATGGAGATGAGCTGGAATTTCTTAACATTGGGAGTGAAGAAATTCAAAGTGAAGAAAGTGGTGATGAAAAATTCTTTAGTGAAAATTGTGGTGAAATGAGGATGAACAACAACAAACAATTGAATCTGGAGATGCCTAGGGCTAAGAAAATAATTCAACACGTTTCCCAACTGAGCCCACGCAAACAGACACACTAGAACGATGGGAAACGGGCCAGGGGAAAAGACCAAAGAACAGCCTAGGCAATGGACACACTTGTAAATATTTCTTGTAAATAATTTTTTGTACACTTTTGTAAATAATAAAAAAAGAAAAAAGAAATAAAAAAATGAGGGACTTTTGTGCTTAAAAGAGTTTCACAACTTTTCAAATTCAAATTCCTAGGGTTTTTACATCTCTTTCCTAGGGTCAAACTCATTTTCAAACTCCTTTCCCTAGATTTGTAAATTCACTTTTAACCTAGGGATAAAAGTGGGATTCTCAATTTTTTCCCTCCTATAAATATCCTCTCTACCCCACCCTTCCTTCCTCAAATGCAAATTTAATCTCAGATCTGCAAACCCTCCTTCAAGCGTCGCACTCTGTAACTTTTTCCTTCCCCCGAGCCTTCCTTCCTGCCGCGTTCCCGCGACCCCAGCCGCCGATCCGCGGCAGTCCTGAAGCAACCTGTGCGCCGCCAGCATCTGCACCAGTCGATTTCTTGCGCAATCGGCCGATCTGGTGCCCGATCTACAGAATTCTTCCACCTGTGCCCTCTGCAAACCCGTTTGTCCCCCCACGTATTCCGGGGGTGGTTCGAATCTTCATCTCTCAAATTTTATTTTGCAATACATTCGTAGCATGGCACCACATATTTTTGCTGAAAAAGACTTTGGGAAAATCTTGTGTGATTCTCATGGATATGGGCATATGTTTCTAGATAGGATTAGGGCTTGGAATTGGTATGCCTTAGTGTACGATAATGTTGAGCATGATGCTTTTTATTGTCCTGATCTAGTTGCACAATTCTACACATCAATTGACCATGCTTCTGTAAATTTCCACACAAACCAATTCACCGTACACATGCCTTTGGGTGCCCAGATTGTCACGCTTCCTCTCCTTGAGGAAATCACCAATGTCCCGACTATCACACATCACAGCGACCCTCTCCCACTTATCGAGTACATGACGATTATGGGGGCTCGCTGCACAGAGCAGGACCGTGGGCTCAAAGCCAGCACCACCTTTAGAAATGTGCACTGCGTTGGACGCTGGATCCAACGCAACATCCTAGGGCTGGACCACACCACATCCTTTAACAGACCGGTGTTGCAAATAATTCACGATTTGATGACTTGGCAACACACAGTCTGTTTAAATAAAACCATCTTCCACGCAATCCTTGCCAATTCCTCCCACACTCGGGGTGCCAAACATTCTCACCCTATCCTGATTACACGTCTGTGTAGGACTTTCCTACCGGACGATGTCTTTGATTCTTTTGACCGAGTGTTTGTTACAGCAGAGAGACCCACCAGCTCATATAACAGTTGTTTGCGCGTGGTTTGGACTCCTAGTGTCCAACCCGAAGATATACCGGTGGAGTCCTCTTCGGAGGAAAGCTTAGAGGAAGAAGATGAGCCTCAGTTTTGGAGGCAGGACCCCCCATCTGATTCACGTGCCTTCATGTCCACCATCTGGCGGGGCATGAAGAAGATCTTTCAGGGGCAGGTTCGTCTTAGGAAGAAAGTAGAGGAGTAATCCTCTCGGTTGGATAATATCGAGGTTGCGCTGAGACGTTCGCAGTCGGCTGGACCGAGCACCACCGCTGGTCCAAAGCGACGGAGGGAGTGATCATTATCCTTTACCTATTTTCATGCATATTCTTATCTTGCATACATTGGGGATAATGCATGAGATAGGTATGGGGGGTAGATTCTAACCTAGGATTTTTCTTTTTATTTTTAGTTTTTTATTTTATTTTTATTTTTAGGATTTTCATTTTCTTTTTAGGTTTTTATTTTCTTTTAGATTTTACCTTTCTTGGTAGATTTTCTATTTTCTTTTAGATTTTACTTTTTCTTTTAGAAAAAAAATATAAAAAAAAGGAAATTCTTGATCCATGTTTAAAGAATCAAACTTGACTTTAGGGATTAAGGAAGCTCTAAATTAAGATTTCTAATTATAAGTCGAAAAGAGGAGTTTTGTTGGAATTTTAGGTTAAGTAATAAAGGATAAGAAAGATTACTAGATTTTAATTCTTTCTTTAGGATATATACATTAAACATATTGAAGGATTAATCAAAGACTTTGTGACTTTATTTACATAAATATATAATAAAAAAAGAGAAAAAAAAATAATAATAATAAATATGTATATAAATAAATAATAAATACTTAGCCACTAATTAAGCTGGTTAGTCGTGCCTCAAGAAGCATTGCCAATCACGCCTAAAGGTGGTTAAGTCCTTAAATTCCTTTGTGGCCTAGTTTACTCGAGTCCTCGAACCCTAGGGATGTTTTCTCATCTGGTGCCCTAAGACCGACTGGTTTGGGAGTCATCGGTAAGAGGCTCGTTACAAGGGTAAATTAGAAAGCCTAAGGATGCTAAGGAAATGTAAATAAATAAATATTGTATATATATATATATATATAAAGTTATATATATTAGTAAATAAATGAACTTAGTCTAAGAAAGATCCTTCATATTTATAGATGTATATATACTAGGATTGATGCAAAATCCGGTTTTTGATCTTTTCCTTAAAATCTAAACCTAAGTTGAAAACAAAACTCTAAATAGACACTTATAAGAGGAATGAAAAGTTTAGGGTAACCTGAAACCTATAACTCAAGTAAGAATATTTAAAATATGGATCAAAATTTTCACTAACACTTTTATCTTTCTTTTGGATTTTGTGGGTGTAATCCGCTGAAAACCCTCAGGAGATAACACTCCTCCTCTAGGGTAACCTAGAGGTTTAACGGCTTGTTGCACGTGCTCAGTGCAATCGTGTCACCTACGAAAGTGGTGTAATAATCTAGTTAGGATTTTCTTTTTCTTTCTTTTTTGCTCGAGGACGAGCAAAAGCTAGGTATGGGGGTGTGATTGTTATTCATTTTTTGCATATTTTGCCACATTCATACCATGCATTTCATAAATAAAAATGTGATTTTTAATCTTTTTCTCTCTATTTTTGCAGGTCCATATTTTAATGGAGAAGAAGCCCAAAATCCATGTAATTATCAAGGAATTAAAGGGAGATTAATCAAAGCACAAAAGAGAGCCCAAAGGTTGAGCCCAGGATCTGGAGACATCCACGCGCCAAGTCAGACTTCCAGAAGGTCCACGTGGCTAACAACCTGTAACAAACGCGCAACAGAAATCTCGGCCTCAACGGCCTAGATTCTGCCGCGAAAACGCGGCTCTGGCCGCGTTTCCGCGGCCGTTACCTGGACGTTGAGCCCGAGATTTTCTCCACCTGCCTGATTCTGGAGCCTTCTTCTCTGAGCCTATAAATAGACCATCAGGGCCAGCGCAAAAAGGGGAGGAGAAATTGGAGGATAGAGCTTGTATTTTGTAGGTTTTTCTCTAGGATTTTTAGTGCTCTAGGTCTTCTTCTTCCTCCTAGAAATTCTGCAAGAGAGAGATTGAGAGAGAGAGAAAGCTTGCACTCAAGGTGTGACAACTTGTAGCAAAGCAAGGATTAATCCAATCTACTTTCTCTTCTTTTGTAATTTCTAGTACTTTACTTGCTTTATTTCATTCAAGCTTTACTTTCATAGCATAATGTTTTATTTTTCTTTTCTTATAATGGCTAGCTAACTTCTTCTAACATGACTAGCTAACCACTAACTTTGTTAACTTCTAACTCTTGGGTGATTGCTAATTTTTCATCTTGCAATTGTTGAGTCTCTTTTATCCCCGATGAAGATGATGGGTTGCTTTCATTCTTGGCAAGTTCTTGATGTAATTCCATATGATTCATGTGTGCCTCATTTAGAGCCTTGTCTTTAGAACAAGTGCCTTGATGGAACATGGAGATGGATCACCAACCATATGCTATTTGTTGTACAACTTCTTCACTTCAATGCTAACTTGTTGTAATGCCTTGAATGACTAATGAATGTTGTATGTTCTTCCTTAGCATCCCTTGAGTGTCACTCCTCGAGTCCACCAGTGAAAGTCTATCTTGAGAGCCGATGAAATCAATGAGGCTACAAGACAAGTCAAAGAAGATCACCCATCCATCGAGTGGGAAAGTAACTTGACCAACAAGCAAGACATACATTTGCCGATGAATCAACATGAGGCAAGCATCACCATAATGGAGATTAGTAAGTTAGCAATTTAGTAAAGTTAGCTAGTCATGATTTCTTACATCTAAAAGTCTTTTCAAAGTTTTCTTTCTTTTAGCATTAATTCCAAAGCAAATCTTGTTTTCAATTCTTTTCATTTTATTTCCATCGTTTTCATTATCATGTACAAATCAACCACGAATTCTTTCACTTCTTTTTCCAATTCATTTTCATTCTTTTAAAGCAAAGAAGAACTTTCGTTTTCTTCCTTCAACACTTAACCGTAACGCTTCCATCGCAAGCTCTCCCTGAGGATCGACCCGTATAGCTTATGCTACTACGGTGATTTGGAAGGAATACATTAAGCATTTTGAATACATTGTGGAGTGATCAAGCACCTAAGGTTGACTCTAAACCTTCTCTCTTTTGTTAAATATCTGTGCAATTCTCACCACTATTCCTTTCCTTATCAATGAACCTAGAAATTCTTGCAATAGCTAAGCAATGGCCTCCAAATATAGTACTAATCTGAAACTTATCTTGAACAAACATATTAGTACCAAATAGCTCTTATTTGTTTTGTTATCATCAAAACTCTAAACAAATGGAGAGTGTAACCTTTTGGGCCAACAGAATGAGGATGGAATTTTTGGCTCTAGAACTGTAGTGAGAAAACAAAACTCAGTTGTAAATGAAAATAGATTGCTAACACAACTGAAAATCAAAGCCAAGAATGATCTAGAAAATAGAGAGCTTTTGAAACTTTTCTTTTCTTTTGAAAACTTGAAAACTCAGTGTATTTCTTAGTCTGTATGCAAGAGACCATTCTCCTCTATTTATAGGGAGAGGAGGGGATTAAAACACATTAAAATTGATTTTATTTGATCAGAAGATAAACCCCAAAGCTCAGAGAAAACCTGCCACAAAACAGGGTGAAAATCAGAATTTAGATTTTCACTAAAGAGGAAAGAGCCGTTGGCAGCTGGCAGGCTTGGCGGTCGACCGTCAGCACTGCTGGCATATAGCCATTGGGTTCGGTTGACCGGTCGGTCGACCGGCCTCAAAAGGCAAAACACAGTTTTTTAAAGGCGGTCGACCGGTCGGTCGCCCGACAAAAAACAGAGAGCACACTGTTTTTGGTCGGTCGACCGACAGACGTGCATAAACGTGCACGTCCTGGACATAGGACCTTGTCGACCGGTTCGGTCGGCCGATCTAGCCTGGAATGGATCGGTCGACCGGTTTGGTCAGCCGCCAGGCCTGAAAACAGAAAACAGACAGAAAAATTTGAACCTAGAAAATTTTGAAAATAATTTTGTAGGTATATGTAGCTAAGTATCATGCTATAAAGATAGATATACACGATGTAAACAAGATATAAAATTTATAAGGATTTGAATCATGTATAAAGAATCAAGGCATGAACTTAAAACAAACATCAAAACTAAACACTGTATTTTAAGAAATGTGTGTGTGTGTTCTAGAGCCAATCTACCACTACCTCAAACTTTAACAAACTAATTCTTACATAAGTTCTGAATGACCACAAAGTCTTCAAGTGGGCTTCATATGTAATCTTGAGAATCTTGGTCATGAACCCAAATTGAACCGACTTTAGCCAAATCAACCTTCCATTAGGGAAGAAAACTCCATGAAACTTTAGAACCCTGAAACACACTAAAACAATAAATAAGATTAGTACAAATAACTATATATGTTTTGTTATCATCAAAACTCAATAAAAGGGGTGATTGTAACCTTGGGCCAACAGTCTCTTCTTGAATTTTTCCCAATTTTCTGACAATTTGAGCATGACTTGCGAAAATAATATGAGTCTTTGAACAAAGTGGGCCAGTAGAACCCACTTTGTAGAATCTTCTCTGCAGTCTTGCGGGGACCGAAGTGTCCTCCGCATGCAAGGTCATGGCAAAAGCTGAGCACGCTCCTCTGTTCCTCCTCTGGTATGCATCGTCTAATAATTTGGTCAGGATAATACTTAAAAATATACGGTTCTTCTCAGAAGAAGTACCATACTTGGGGAAAGAAGCGGTATTGGTCTTGCTTTGTCCAGTCAGCGGGTAATTGTCCCGTGGCCAGGTAATTAACAATGTTCACCTACCAGGGTTCCTTAAGAATGGCTAGGATGTGCTCGTCTGGGAAATCCTCATTGATCGGAGCTTGGATGTTTGGTGCATTCAGCATTTGTAAGAGATGATCAGCGACCACATTTTCTATACCTCGTTTATCTCGGATTTCTAAGTCAAATTCTTGAAGCAAAAGGATCCACTAAATCAGTCAGGCTTTTGCCTCCTTGGTCATGAGGTATTTCAGAGCCGACTGATCCATAAAAATCACTGTCTTCGAACCTAACAAGTAGGGCCAGAACTTTTCTAACACAAAGACAAGGGCCAAGAATTCCTTCTCAGTCGTTGTATAGTTCTGTTGGGCGTCATTCAAGGTCCTCCTCGAATAGTAAATTATGTGCAGCCTATTATCGATGCGCTATCCTAGAACAGCGCCAATAGTAAAATTAGATGCATCACACATGATTTCAAATGGCTGGGCCCAATTAGGAGCAGAAATAATAGGCGCAGAAATAAGTTCTTGCTTAAGCTTCCCCCATGACTTGAAACATTCATCGTTGAAATCAAAGGGCACGTCCTTAGCAAGCAGGTTGGTTAAGGGCCTCGCGATTTTGCTAAAGTCCTTAATGAACCGTCGGTAGAACCCAGCATGCCCTAAAAAAGATCTAATATCCTTGATGCTTTTGGGTGGTGGAAGCTTAGCAATCACTTCTACTTTAGCCTTATCCACTTCTATGCCTCTCCTCGAAATTTCATGGCCCAAGACAATCCTCTGTCTCACCATGAAGTGACATTTTTCCCAGTTTAGAGTTAGGTTCTTCTCAATGCATCTTTGTAGCACTAACTCTAGGTGATGAAGACACTGATCAAATAAATCCCCGTAGATGGAGAAGTCATCCATGAAGATCTCAAGAAAATGTTCCACCAAGTCAGAGAACAAACTAAGCATGCACCGTTGGAACGTTGCGGGAGCAATGCACAATCCAAAAGACATGCGCCGATAAGCAAAGGTTCCGAACAGGCAGGTGAACGTCGTCTTTTCCTTGTCTTCTGCAGCAATGGGGATTTGATTGTATCCCGAGTACCCATCTAGGAAGCAGTAGTACTCATGTCTGTACGCGCCGGAAAATTTTTGGTGTGAAGGTAAAAGTGGGTTTAGCTGTAAAAGATTTCCTTGATTCAAGCGAAACGATTACAACCAAAAGAACTACTCTTCCTTCTTTTCCAGTTACAAGGGAGGGAGGATGTCTGAATCTTCCCTTTGTTTAAGGCTGGGTTCTTCGTGTGGCGATGGAGAGTGAATCTTGTTCTCCGTTGACCAGATGACCGTCCTGGACCGTCGGGGGTCTTCTCTTCGGTCGGTAGAAAGAGTAACTCAGCTCTGTCTACCAAAACTCTCAAAGAGGAGGTAGGCGAAGAGCGGCTAGTACTCAGTAAGCTCGCTGAAGAGTCTCGTCTCTGTCTGTTGATGATCTCTCTCTTGTGTATGTGAGCGCCTGATAATCGTCCCCTCCAAAGCTTCGATCCCAAAACTTCTATCTTTTTCCCTTCATAGCAAACAAGGCTATTTATAGGGGTCTCAGGAGGTGAAGGTGCCTCCTGAAAACACTCCCGAATGAGGGGCCACTACCCGCTACATGCGCGGTGACTGGCCCCGCAATCAGGGCAGTTGCAACTGAGACGCGGGCGTTGAGCCAAACGCGCCTTAAAGTTTGAGACGCGAGCGTCGAGCCAAACGCGTCTTGAAGTTGAGACGCGGGCGTCGAGCCAACGCGCCTTAATGCTGAGACGCGGGCTTCGGGCCTTCACGTCTGGTCGCTGAGACGCGGGTGTAGAGCCAACGCGTCTTAATGCTGGGACGCGGGCATCGATTCCTCGCGTCTAGAGCTTGAGACCCTGCTTCCTTAATGGCTTGTCTGTTAGTCATTTTTAGACAGCCTACAGAACCCCCTCCAAAGTTTCTGATATTCCGCAGTTAAATGGGACGGATTTCGGAATACTTTGGATTCTTAGCCGTGTTCGCCTTTATGACTGGACTGTTGATGCTTTGGGCTTGATCTTATCTGGAATTGGTCTTCGTGAGTGTACTGTTGAACTCTTTGAAGCCGTCAGAGTTGATCGTGTTGAGTGTCTAGATACACAGTCTAGACCTCCCCGATTGCTTTTAGTCTGTCACGGGTGCGCTTTTGGCCAGGAGTGGTTTGTTGTCTGTTTGCGTCAGTGTACTGTTGAACTGACTTGCAGAAGCAGGAGACTGGACGCAGGTTCCTTTTTGAAAAAGCAGAGACTGCTTTAAAGACGCGACTTCCATGGGGTAGACGCAATGTTTTGCCCGTTTGAAACGCGACTGATCTTCATAAGGCAGACGCGATGTTCAGCTGAAGACGCGAACTTCGGAAAGACGCGTCTTTTGAATATAGACGCGTTTGTCTAGGCGCATTTATGGCGATGCTGATGGGGCATGTCCACCGAAGAGTCGCGTACTTTGGGGCACGTACCTGTGCCATGTCATGATTACGCCGCCAGCTGGCCTGGGGAAACGGCGAGATTTCGCCTTTTGGCGCGCGGATCTCCCGGTTCATTAAATGAACTGCTCCACGTGTCAACTTCTGACTTGTGGCGGGGTCGCGACGCATGATCTTCCCTGTTCAAACAATGATTTGGCTCCACGCGTCAGGTGGTGATTCGCTGCAGCGTTTATTGGGCCAAACGCTGCGTATCTTTGCGAATCTCTGTGCCTATAAAAGGCAACAGTTGGAGAGATGCATCTTCTTCTCCGAACGAACGCATTTGCTGAGAAAAGAGAGCTTCCCTCTGGTTCGTTCATCTGTCCATCTCCGAACTCGGATTTCTGAACATCGATGGCTCCCAAGACGAAACCGACTGCATCATCCTCAAGGGCGACCGTCGTCGAGGCTGAGAGAGATGCTTCCTCTGCGCAGGAGGGTGTTTTCCGAGGTAAAAATGCACCTTCGGCGTGGGTTCCGCCATTAAATCATGTTCATAGAACCCTAAGAACCTTTAACACAAGATCGTGTTTGATTCTCGGACGCTGTCCTTGAGATGATAACCGGGGCGCGGGCGCTGGTGATCCGACGCTGGTGAACTCTGCACTCTGGATCCTTCACTTAGAATATTTCTAATTGTGAAGGTCTCTGGACGCGATTTGCAGAACGCGGATTTGATCCATGCGTTATGTGCCGCGTTTTGTGCCATCAGGCCCCGATTTGATGAATCTGGCGCCTGAGTCCAAGCACTTTGAAATTTCACAAGTCTTGGTTTGCAGAACGCGGATTTGATCCTTGCGTTCTGTGTCATCAGCTGCCGATTTTGATGAATCTGGCGTTTGAGTCCAAGTACTTTGACATCTGGGGATGTGAAAGGAAGGGGGTTACCCTCCTTAACTTCTAGCGATTATGGTGATGGAAGGGTTAAGGTGGACAACTCCCTCCTTTTCGCACCCCAGAAGTGACATCAAGGAGAACGTTGTGGAAACGCCGATTCTGTAGGTCTGGACGCGGTTTGCAGAACGCGGATTTGATCCATGCGTTCTGTGCCGCGTTTTGTGCCATCAGGCGCCGATCTGGCGTCTGAGTCCAAGCACTTTGAAATTTCTCAAGTCTTGGTTTGCAGAACGCGGATTTGATCCTTGCGTTCTGTGTCTTCAACCGCCGATTTTGTAGAATCTGGCGTTTGAGTCCAAGTACTTAGAATTTTCATGTCTTGGTTTGCAGAACGCGGCTTTGCAGGTCTGGATGCGGATTCGAAAAATTCCTGCGTCCAGTATCTCGGCTGCGTTTTGAATTATGAACACTTAGCGTCTTCCCTTATTTTTGGCAAAGTATCTGACCAAGTGTCTTTCTTTTGCAGTGCCGCATGTTTCGGGCTCGCTTGCCAAGATGCACCACTTTGGACGCGTGGGTGGTGCCGACCGGGGCTTGACCTTTGTGCAAAGAATGAGTGTCCCCGTGACTGCTGACCAGTTACTGGATCGCAGGCTCTCTAATGTTGACAGGAGAACCTTTCGGGCACTTATGACCGATGCCGCACTCAAAACGGATGACGGCGTCAGGTTGGAGAAGCCTGCCTTCTTCTTTGGGGATCATATCTATGATGATGGCCGTCGTGTGTCTGAGGGGACCTATAAATGGCTCCGTGAGATAAAGGGCGGAAGATTCTTTCTTCCAGACATGGAGAGGATGTTCCCGATGTCCTACTTCCAACACATGTCTGTCCCACGGAAGATGGAATGGTGCATTTCCCAGTATATCCCTGAGATCGCCCTTGGTAACTTTGGCCTCCAAAGGGTAGACCGCCATGATAGTCATGACGGGTCAGTTGTCGGATTGTTCCCTGCGTCGTCCAAGTCTGAAATCCCAATTGGAGAGATCCCGGAGCTTGCTACCACCTTCCTCAATTCCTTCATAGAAGCAGGGGTGACTATCCTGTCGACTTCCGTGCGTATGGGTGGGTCCATTCTCCAGGGAACTACTGGTGGGGCAGGATGGTGGGTTTTGTCCTTACCAATCTTGAGGGGCCGCTGAGGCGTGTGGGGCTGTACCCAGCAGTCAGG
This sequence comes from Agave tequilana, assembly GCA_038442645.1. Classification (NCBI taxonomy): domain Eukaryota; kingdom Viridiplantae; phylum Streptophyta; class Magnoliopsida; order Asparagales; family Asparagaceae; genus Agave; species Agave tequilana. The sequence continues at coordinate 657,913 of JAVJIF010029783.1, forward strand.
GCCGTGCAGTGGGGCGTCCCGATGAGTTCTCATAACTTCTTTGGGATTCTGGAGCGCTACAATCCTCGGACGGGGACATTCTTTACTCCGGTCGGAGAGATGGGCCTTGCCCTACACGAGTTGTACGAGGTCTCCGGGTTGTCGTCAGGGGATATTCCTTACGAGGAATTTGTCCCAACCACCAGGGAACTGCGCCTTTTGGAAAAAGAATCTCCTCAAGTGTACGAGACCTACTGGGAGGTGATGTGCCATTTCTACATCTGCGGCCAGACAACTGCCTGGAGGTCAGGAGGCGTCAAGCAACTATCCTGGGCTGATTACCTGTTTAATAATGTCGGCAATAAAGATCTCCCAGTAATCCGACTAGCTCCTAGTTCTGGTGGGGAAGTTGAAGACAGGATCGACGCAGCTTCTGACAAGTTCTACACCACGGAGTCGAACGAGGACGGCTTCGACCCTGACCTGGTCTTTGAGAGCTTTCACCACCAAGCCCGGACCCCTATTTCTGATCAGGCGCTGTTGGCGGGCTTCCTGATGTTGTGGCTGAAGAGGTGTGTGGTGCCCACGCTACCACATGAAGTTATTGTGGCAGATGTGGTGTACCCGGCAGTACTCTTGGCTCATGGCCATCCCATAGCCCTTCTTCCAGCCGTGGTGGCTGGTATTCAAAGCGGGCTGCGGGTGCTGACCAAGAGCTTCTGTGAACCCCCAAAGACTGCTAATTCCCGTGGGGAGCCGTATACCGATTCAGAGGGGAACCCGACGGTGAGGCGCCCCAACCCGCGGATTGAGCTGCCTTACACGTACCTCATGGCTTGGTACGTGATGCATTGCCCATCTCTAATGACGGCGGCGCGTGGGAGCACGGATCATATCCCATTTGTGCAGCGGCTGGAACGTTCGGAGTGGCATGACACCTACCTGTATTACATTAGGAAGCGTCTCTCTTGTGCCACGAACTATCAGCTTAACCGTTGTTTCCCAGAGGTTCAAGGTGCAGCCCCCGGGGAGCTGTTCACGGATGTCGCTGGGCGGGATGACTTCTCGCAATTGCCTGCTGGAGCCTTCTGGTGGTTGATCAATATACGACCAGGATATGTGCTGTTCCGGCAAGGGACTTCATGTACTATTGAGCCGTATATGCCGAGTCGCTTCGCCCGACAATTTGGCTATGATCAGCTTTACGTCGGGAATCCCAATGCTCAACTTGCCTTTGACGGGAACCTGTTCGAAGGCGCTCGGGCTTGGTATTACAGTGTGGCTAGAGGGACGGGAGCAACGTTCCATCTACCCGACGAGGCGCCTAAGTGCCGTATGAGCTTCAGCTTCTGTACTTGGTACTCCCAAGCCGGCCAGACGCCAGATCTTATTCCGGAGTCTTCATGTCTTGAGAGTATCAATGCCAGTCTCGAGGAAAGGTCCGAATCCAGGTCCGAATCCAGTAAACGTTCTAAACTCCTTGACCAGTACCTGAAAGCTCAGAGGGAGGTCGAGAAACGATCGAGGAGGGAGCCCTCAGTAGTGAGGGCGGAACCGCGACCGGCAAGGGCAAAGCCGCAAGCGACGAGGGCGGGGCCACCAGCGATGAGAGTGGAGTCGCGACCGGCAAGGAGGTCGAAGCAATTGGCGAGGAAGCGTCGTCGACGCTCTGCTTCTGTAGTGGAGCCTGTCCCAAAGAAGGCTCGGAGGGACTTAACGGCTGAAGTCTCTCAATCCAGAGCTATCTCTGCTGGAGTTGAGGCTCTTCCTGAAGGTGTCCCTGTTAGAGTTGAGGAACCTCTGGAAGATGAAGATTTTCCAAGCTCGGTCCGTACTCCTAGGTCGCGCAGCAAGACCGTGGGGGAAGGGGAGCTCGTTGAGCGACCCCTTATTGCTGGTGATACCGAGTCACCGGAGGTCGACATAATGGGCGAAGAGGATGTCGAGACTCAGCCCGAGTCTCCTTCTGCTCATGAAGGAAGAGACGAGGTACAGCAGCCGGGGTCTCCTAGTGTCTTTATTTCCGATCCTCGGGCAGTCGACCCTAGTCCTACCACTGGGGTGATTGGGGGTAAGGCTCCTGTTGCGGAGCTTCCTCGCGCGGCGCTATCGTCTTCTTCTTCATCGGGAGAAAGTGACTTTGAAGATAAAGTCGACTATGGCGATGAACCCGCCCTTCCTGATCAGGGCGGACTCTTTGACGTCTCGGAGGAGGAACAACATGAGGGTGAGCCTTCGATGGCGCCACCGCTACTAGCGACAATTGCTCCCACTGAAGGTATTCTGTTCTCCTTCTCTTTTCACGTTGAAGAGGATGTTCTAACATTCTTCTTTTATACTGCAGGGTCAGCTGGAAGTACCGGGGCTCAGCCCGAGGGAATTGAGGCTTCGGTTGTCGAGACAACCTCAGTGGGGGCAGCTGTTGAAGTTGGGGAGCCTTCCCCTTTGCCAGGAAGGGAAACAACCATTGAGGCTGAGGAGGCTCTCACTCCGCCGGTGGAGAAGGCTACTGCTGAAGCTGGGGAGACTCCCATTCTACAGGACTCGATGCCTCTGGACCTCGAACCTAGTAAGGCAGCTCTGACTGAGGGGGCTCAGGTGGGGAGTCCGACGATCGGCACCCTTCCAGAAGGCCACACAGCTCAATTCTCGGCGGAAGTTTCTGAAGAGGTTGTGCTTACAACTTCTTCATTGGTCGTGGAAGCTCCTGCAGAGGCAGCGCTCCAGGAAGCGCCAGTGGGTAGTCTTGCTCTTGTCACATCGACGGCCGGCACGGCTCTTGTGCGAGAAGACCCGCCTTATATCCCTTATCCCGTGACAGAAAAGGGGTCGGGAAGCTTCTTTGGTAGTGAAGACATGGGGGAGCTGGCACGTCAGATGGTGCAACAATTCTTCAGCTCGATGGGATCATGTATTGATCTCATCTTCCGTGGCCACAACACCTTCCAGTTCGCCCAGAGGCTTCTTGAAAATATGGCCGTGAGCGTCGAATTGGCGGGAGGCCCTTCGCTTGCCAGGGCATGCCTGCGGGTGGTAGAGCAACTTGGAGATAACCTGCGGGAGCTGGAATCCTTGGAAGATGCTGGCTCTTCCGGTGAGGCCCAGGCCATCCTGACTAGGCTCCTAGCTGCTCAGGAACGGGAGCGACAGGAGGCGGAGGCGCAAATTGCTGCAGAGATTCGCGACCTTGAATACTCCCGGGCTGCATGTAAGAAATTGGCCAGTGATTCGAAGGAGTCCGAGCTTGGCGTGCAGAGCACGGAGCAAGTCATCCTCAGAACTCGGGACATTATCGCCAAGGCGGAAGCTGTTCTTGCGTTAAATGAGGAGAAACTTGTCTCCCTCAAAAAGGAGCTTGAGGAGCAACGGGCGGCTATGGCGCGAGCTGAAGAGAGTCTGTCTCTGCAATCTTCCAGGGTGGAATCTCTGCGGATGCAGCTGGCTGCCAGAAATTTCTTATCTGAGGTGGAGCTGCGGGACCGGGCTATCATGGAGGCTGAGAGGACGCGCCAGCATGAGATTCACCGCCTTAGGGAACAAATCCGTTCCTTGGCGAACCAGGACATTTAGCCTCCTTTTCTTCTTCTTTTTTTTTTTGTAAAGAAAAGGGGCACTCTATTTATTAAGAGTGTTTGTATCCACTTCTATCATTTTTTGATATAATAGAAGTTTTCTTTAAAGCTTTTGTCCCAATTTCTTTGTCCTGTTGTGGATGAGTCCAACTCTTGATCACTAGTCGTGATTACCGAACTTAGGTAGGACTAAGTTCTTTTAATGAGACGCGGTCTTGGCGAGACGCGGCATTAACCCATAGAGTGAGACGTGGCGTCAATTTATGGGGACTCAGATTTCACCAAGTCTTTTTGACGAAACGCAGCGTCGATCACAGGGTGAGACGTGGTCGTCAGTCTACCGGAACTTAGATTTTACTAAGTCCTTTTACTGAGACGCAGCGTTGATCATAAAGTGAGACGCGGTCATCATTTCATAAGAACTTAAATTTTACTAAGTCCTTTTGATGAGACGCGGCGTCGATCACAAATCGGAACGCGGTCTTCTTGATGAGATGCGGCGTCAATCAAAAGATGAGACGCGGCATTGATCCGTAAAGTAAGACGCGGCTGTCCTTGGGGTGAGACGCAGCTCTGAATAACGCAAATCAGTCTTGCGCGGATCGGGCAGACGCAAGAGATGCAGCCTTGTCTGCTGAAGGGACGCGGCTTTGACTCGCGCGGGCATCTTTCTGGGACGCGGATGGGCGGATAGTTCTTCAATCCGCGTTTGGGCGTAACCTCCCAGGCGTTACATACAGCCTGTCATAGAGATTTGGTGTGATCTTTAAACGTCAAATGCGGATTTTCCGCTTTGTTTCCCGAAGCAGTTGTCCACGCGTCGGCTGCTGATGGGGCTTGAGCATTGATTCTCTTAAATGAGAAACCAATGCGGGCGGTTGGAGATCAGCGCCAGCGGCGGTTCTCGAAGCGGCGTTACACGCGTCCGGCCCTTATTGGATCTTGGCAGTTGTGCAGTTATTAATGCCGGCGGTTCAGATTACGGGGCCATTAACTGCCATTATCAGGAGCTGCCTATAAATAGGGCGCCCCTTCTCCCTTCAATCCTGCCTTTGGACTGCTTTGTTTTTTGAAAGAGAGCGCTCTGAGAACCTTCATCTTCCTCAGAGAATTGTTTCCATGGATGAGGATGGCTCTGAAGATGACCCAGGGCTTTTAAGCTCTTGTTTGGTCTCTTCAGGAGGAAACATCTCTTTGCCCTGTGACCGCGTTTGCGTCCTGGTGCAGAAAGTACAACTCTTGACAGAGGTCTCCGTGGGTATGCCGTTCATCTCACCATGACAATTTAAATTTACCATGGCCTGTACCTTGGCATCATGTCATCTGGACCCCCTCATGAAGTCTGCATTGGTGCACTCCTTCTTGCAACTCCTGTTCATGGAGATGGCAATTTTCGGCGTCTGTGCCTTTTCGGCGTCTGTGCTCTTTAACCTAGGCACAGAATGAGACCGCGTTTTGATTCGCGTTTGTCTCTGATGACGCAACAGTTTGGCTTGCTGCGCGTGTCATTTCTGCGTCTGGCTGACTGCATGGATCATTCCCGCGTTTGGCTGACTGCATGGATCATTCCCGCGTTTGGCTGACTGCGTGGATCATTCCTGCGTCTGCCTCTGCTACACCAAGTTGCAGATTGTTCTAATTCTCTCTTTTTGTTCCTTGCAGGTTTGCTGGGCTCCTGGAAGAATACTTCGGTCGGCGAACTCGTTCAACGTTCACCTATGAGAGAATATATTATGGTCCTCGTCACCTATAAGAGAGTATATTACATCTCTGACGAGGACCCAACCCTCGCCAAGGTCTCTTCAGATCTCTTACACCACTCTTGCCTAATTGCAAGAGACGGATAGACCGAGGATGGCAGCGAGGGTGGTCCGGCGGTTGCAGTGGCGGAGAGATCCTCTTCCTCTCCCTACCCCAGAAGTGACATCGCGGACATTCCGTTAGATGGCCTGCTGGAGGAAAGGGATGGTGATGAAACCCCAGAAGTGACATCGAGGACAGTTAAAGTCCGTTGAGTCTTCTGCTGGGGGGAGGATCAATTCTTGAAGGAAGAGTTGCCGGACTTTTTGCTGCCGCCGGACTAAGTCAGCTAGGGCGCTTTCGATCGATCTCAAAAACACCATTGCGCCCTTCCAAGCATCCTGCAGCTGAGGAGTGAGTTCAACCTCTGGGAGAGAGAGGGACTTCTTTGTACTCCTTAATTGTAACGCTCAATCTTATTGTATAAGAGAGCGTTTTGATTGTAACACTCAATCTTATTGTATAAGAGAGCGTCTTGTATCACTTTCATTTGCCTGAATTATTAATAAAAGTGACATTTCCTTTTTGCTTCTTTCATTGTCTTGAATATTTTGTTTTAGAAGCAAAAGAACGATTTTGGTGGACCTGTCACTTTATAAAAGAAAGCGACAAGTAGAATGCGTACCCCCAGAGAAGGTGAACTTTTATCAAGGGTTTGGGATTGACTTGATTCAAGATCAGCTGGGGAATTTGATAAAACATTGTCATCGGTGTGATGTTAACCTAACAATGTCTTTAGGTGGACCTGTTATCCTGTGGAAGAGGATAACAAGTGAAACTAGACTCGTAAGGAGTCTAGTAAAACTTTTACCGTTAGAGGTGTGATATTAACTTAACGGGTTGGAGGTAGTCTTGTCAGAAGTGTGGTGTTAACTTGACAAGGATGTGAGTCAGAGGTGTGATATTAACTTAACTCAGAATGTCACTGCCATTGGTGTAATGTTTAACTTAACAGTGAGGTAATGCTAGAGGTGTGATGTTGAACTTAGCATTGGTCGTCTCGGCTTAAAGAAGTCGAGGAAAGGTCATAGCCATAGGTGTATTGTTGAACTTAGCAATGACTCGGATGCTAGAAGTGTAGTGTTAACTTGGCATCGTCCATTTCAGCTTCGATATGGAAGTCTGAAGAAAGGTGACTGTCAGAGGTGTGATATTAACTTGGCAGACACTCGATGTACCGCTTAGAGGTGTAATGTTAACTTAAACAGTAGTTTGTCAGAGGTGTGATATTAACTTGACAAGAATTTGCTTGCGATAGGAGCAATTTGAGGACCTGTCATTCTATTGATGAGAATTGACAAGTAGAATTTGAAGTGCCAGAGGTATAGTGTTAACTTAGCAAAATGTAGAGTTGACAAGCTAGATTTGTACTCTATAAGGGGTTTCTCATTACCAGAGGTATGGTGTTAACTTGGCAACGATTGACTTTTGTGGTCCTACCATTCTATGGATGAGAATTGGTAAGGGATTTTGGAGGAAAGAGTGGACTCAAGTCCACTTAGGATTTTTAGCAAACCCTCAGCTATCAACGGATTTGAGGTGCCTTTACCAACTACCGTTTGAGTTGGGCTAGCCATGCTATTCCCCTCAGCATGATAAGTTGTCGAAGACTTATGTTGGACTTAAAAGCCAACATTTTCCTCTATCCTTAGCCGTCGGAGGCGTTGGATCAAATGGGAACGTGTCCCTTAGGATTTTTAGCAAATCCTCAGCTGTCAACGGGTTTGACACGCCTTTACCAACTACCGTTTGAGTTGGGCTAGCCATGCTATTCCCCTCAGCATGGTGAGTTGTCGAAGACTTATGTTGGACTTAAAAGCCAACATTTTCCTCTATCCTTAGCCGTCGGAGGCGTTGGATGTTTTTGATCAGAGGTGTATTTTTAACTTGATCAGTGGAAGAATGCCATCTAGGGATAGTATTTCTTCAGGAATTTGCCATTGATTGGCATCATGAGTGTATCGCCATTTGAGGTTATGAGGCGATACGATCCATTTGAGTAGACTGACTCTACTACAAATGGTCCTTCCCATTTGGGTTGGAATTTTCCTTTCGTCTTGTGCGTCATGACCATGGGTCTTCGGACGGCTAAGACGAGGTCGCCCTTCTTGAAAGTTCGCGATTTGACTTTCTTGTTGAAGGCTCTGGTGATACGAGCTTGATAAAGCTCAATTTGTTGTTGGGCCTGTAGACGCTTGTCGTCCAAGGCTTCCAATTCTTGGAGTCGCTGTCGATGCTTCTCCTCTGTTGTCATCTCCGCTGTCAAGGCGACGCGAAGAGATGGAATTTGGATTTCCAGTGGAAGGACGGCTTCGCATCCGTATACCAAGGAAAATGGCGTGGCTTTAGTTGGGGTTCGCACAGTCGTGCGATAGGCCCATAAGCATTCGCCCAACTTATCGTCCCAGTCTCGTTGACTTTTCGAGACGAATTTCTTGAGAAGCTTGCCAATAGTCTTATTGAAAGCTTCTGCGAGGCCGTTAGCGGGCGGATAGTATGCCGTTGATGACACACTCTGGATTCTGAACTTGGCGCAGAATCTCTGAAAAGCCTGGCTGATGAACTGGGGTCCATTGTCATGGACAATCCGCCGAGGCACACCGAACCGGTAAATAACGTGATGTTTCATGAACTTGATCACGTTAGATGATTTTACCTCCTTCAAAGGGATAGCTTCGGCCCACTTTGAGAAGTAATCGGTTATCGCTAGGATGAACCGATGTCCCTTTGATGATGGTGGGCTGATAGGACCAACCACGTCCATCCCCCACATTTCGAACGGCCAGGTAGAGGTCGTAGAGTGGAGGTACCCTGGTGCTTGATGGATGAAATCGCCATGTATTTGACAGGCGTGACATCTTTTGGCATAGGCAACAGCATCGGCAACCATCTTGGGCCAGTAGTAACCCAATCTTTGGAGCCGGTTTGCCAGCTTCGGGCCAGGTTGATGAGCTCCACAAGTACCATCGTGGGCTTCTTTCAACACTTCGCGGGCTTCTTTTGATGAGAGGCACCGGAGCAGGATCCCGTCATGCGATCGACGATACAATGTTCGCGAAATCGCATTATAGTAGAATTTGGAGGCTTTCCTTCGGATGGCAGCCGCCTCCTTGGTGTCTTCGGGCAGAATGCCGTATAAGACAAAATCAATGTAGGGGAATCGCCAGTCTTTAAGCTCTGGAGCGGTTGACACTTCAAGTGTTTCCTTACCGCGACGATCTCCCGTTGACCTCGGGTAGTCTCCGAGGGGACTTTTTGGGCAGTATAGGTCGTGGCTATAGACGAATACCTTCTCCGTTGCCCCAGCTGGAAGAGCTAAGGAGGCAGCAAGGGATGCAAGTGCATCTGCATGCGCATTTTGCTTGCGCGGGACATGGTCGATGTAGAAGTTTGAAAACCTCTCGGCCATGTGGATTGTCGCGTTATAGTAGGGTACTAGATCTTCATGTCTGACCTCATACTCTCCGCGAACTTGGCTGACGATGAGTTTGGAGTCACCGTACGCCTCGAGATTTTTAACGCCAATCTCATCGGCGAATTGCATCCCAATCAAAAGAGCGTTGTATTCTGCCACATTGTTGGAACAGGGCTCGGTTAACGAGACAGCTCGGGGAATCACATAATCCTGTGGGGAGACGAGTACTACTCCTACCCCCGCAACTGAGTGTCCCTTAGGGCTTGTTCTTGATGCACCATCGAAGAAAAGTTGCCATACTTGTCCCTCGAATGACGTCTGAGCTAGGCAGACTTCGGCGACCTCATCTGGGAGATCCTCGTAGAGTTTGGCTGCCCTTGGATCTGGGTGTTCTGCTAAGAAATCTGCCACCGCTTGCCCTTTAATGGCCTTTTGGGGTAGGAAGTGCATCTCATATTGGGAGAGCAATATGACCCATTTCGCCAGTCGGCCGTTCAATGATGAAGGCTTTGTCATGAGTAACCTCAGGGGGTTGACTTTGGATATGACATTTATGGTTTGGCCCACCAGATAGTGTCGCATTTTCTGGATAGCGAACACCAGTGCCAAGCATTCCTTCTCGATAGGGTTGTACCGATGTTCGGCTCCGATCATCGTTCTACTTAGGTAGTAGATTGCTTGTTCTCGCCCTTGGTCATCATTCTGAGCTAGTAGAGCTCCCAAAGAATGATCCATTGATCGGACGTACACCAGGAAAGGCTTTCCGGATACCGGAGCTGCAAGGACTGGTGGTAGGGTGAGGTATCGTTTGATCTCCTCAAATGCTTGCTGGCAAGCGTCATCCCAAATGAACGAAACGCCCTTCTTCATCAGCTTAGCGAAGGGTTGGCATCTCCCGGAGAGATTTGAGATGAACCTGCGGATATATGCCAATCGTCCCTGCAATCCTCTGAGCTCCTTGAGGCTTCTTGGAGGTTGCATTTCCTGAATGGCGCGAACCTTCTCCGGATCCAAATGAATTCCGGTGGAGGTTACAACGAACCCTAGGAATTTGCCGCTAGCTACCCCCAGGAAGGACTTGGTAGGGTTCATCTTCAATTGATGAGCCCGCATGATGTCGAAGACCGCTTTTAGATCAGCTATGTGATCTCCTTTGATGCGACTTTTCACCGCGATGTCATCGACATAACATTCCACCGTTTTGCGTATCTGCTGATGGAAAATGGCATTCATGGCCCTTTGGTAGGTTGCCCCTGCATTCTTTAGACCGAAGGGCATGACGGTGTAGCAGTATACTCCTAGAGGTGTCCTGAAGGAGGTGTGCTTTTCGTCATCGGGATACATCTTGATTTGATTGTATCCTGAGAACCCGTCCATAAAGGACATTCGCTCGAATCCACAAGTATTGTCAATCATGACATCCGTGATTGGCAATGGGAATTCGTCTTTGGGGCAGGCCTCGTTTAGATCGCGGAAGTCGATGCAGATCCGGATCTTTCCGTTCTTCTTGGCAACGGGTACGATGTTGGCTACCCAATCGGGATGCTGTTCCTCCCTGATGAAGCCAGAATCAATAAGCTTCCTGACTTCTGATTGGATTGCCTCCATTATTTCGGGGCGGAACCGTCGCTGCTGTTGTTTGACGGGTTTTACATCCGGATTGATGCTGAGGCGGTGCATAGCCACTTGAGGATCAAGTCCAGGCATGTCCTCGTAATTCCAGGCGAAGACGTCTATATACTCTTGTACAAGAGATATAAGATCCTTCTTCTCCGAAGGTGACAGGCCGTCACTTATGAAGATGGGTTTAGGATTGGCTTCATCTCCTAGGTTGACTTGAACAACCTTGTCTTCAGTGGGTGGTTCACGCTGTTCAAAGCGGATATCCCAAAGAGCATTCAAATGTTTGATCCAAGGATCTGTATCAGATTGGATCATTTCTTCATCTTCATCCTCCAGATGGCTTGTCGAAACCATGTTTACTGAAAGCCCTTTGAAGATGTTGCCGACACTGACATCTGATTCCCACGGCGACGTGTCTGAAGAGCAATCGTGACCTGACGACTCTCCAGAATCAGAGGCTGATGGCCCTGGAGTTGATATATAGCCCAACCCCCGGCGCGTCTGATGATAGTAATCGGGAGTTTTCCCTTTCGGTACAAAGGATCGAAGCAGTGTTCTTCTTCCTTTTCCGAAGTTCAACCCAGGCCTGTTGGTTAGATCATACCCCATGCGCTTCATCATCTTGAGCGCTTTCGGTTCATAATGATCGAACTGAGGGGATTCATCCTCGCCTTCCGATTCTTCGTGGGGCGTTGGTTCAGACGTGATTCGCCCAAAAAGTATTGGTCTTTGGCCTTTTCGTCTGGCTGGGACCATGAATACAGATTCTTGTGCGTCTCCATTATCCTGGTACGTCCCGAAGGATGATTTCACCGGTACATGCAAAGATGTCAGAGCATCTATTGCCGACCAGAGGTCATCTTCCACGTCGGTAGTAGTATCCGACGGTATTGAATCGGAAACATACACAGGAAAATACGCAAAATCTAAATTCTCATTAATATACCAACCGCCTGCATCGTCGGTGGTATTATCAACATCGAGCTTATTAGTGCTCTTTACAAGTGGTTCCAACTCCCACAGGCACTCTTCTTTCTCCGGCTCAATGTCAGCTTCATTACCAGATTCTGGCTCCTCTGGTTGTGGGGTTTCATTAGTCTCCTCCGGATCCTGATATAAGAGGGAGTCCGTGAAATAATTTTCAACCCCTTTAAACGGATGCCTTTCGGCAATCAACGTTCGGACCTGTCCACTCTCGTCAATGTATTTCATGACTTGGTAGAGAGTAGAGGGAACGATGGAATTGCTGTGAATCCATGGTCGTCCCAGCAACAGGTTGTAGGAAGTGTCCGCGTCAATGACATAACATGTCACTTCCGACTTGAGGCTCCCGATCTGGCATTTGAGCTTGATCTTCCCCATCGGGCGGGAGCTGTTGGCATTGAACCCGTAAATAGTCGTCTGGGTAGGGCTCAGACGATGGGTAGGAATGCCCAGAAATTGCATGACTCGGCGAGGTATAATACTCAGCGCGGACCCCGGGTCTACCTGGATGCGGTTCACCTCGGATGACCCAATATACCCTGTGAAGTATAGGGGTCGGTCATGCTTCCCTTTAACCTGCATGTCATCTGTTGTGAAGGTGATGCAGGGAGCATTTGGGGAGGTGTGGAGGCAATCCTCTACATCTTCCTCCCTTGGCACGCGGGTCATAAAGACCTCAGCATTTGCCAAAGCTTCTTGTAGAGCCTCTCTGGTTGACTTTGATAGCCTCAGGAGTTCATACAAGGTGATGCGTGCCGGGATGTTGGCTAGTTGAGCCAAAACATCGAAGCGGTAAGGTGTCGAAGGATCTTCCGCTGCACCTTTTGAAAGAGCCCGAGAAAACCGAGTTTCTTTCTGTTTCTCCACAGGTGGTTTTGTGGAGGGCTTTGCTGGTTCTACGGCGGGTTGTGGAGAAGCCGCTGCCGTCTCGCCGTACTGCTTCAAGTATGCCTGTCCTGAACGGGTCCCCGCCGTCGGTTGGTTGGGCTCCGCGGCCAGGACTATTGTCTCCTCTTCTGAGTCAGTCAGCGAGGGAACATCAGTATCCGCTTCTCGGGAGGAAGCGCATATCACATGGCAAGATGAAGCTTTTCCTTTGCCTTTGGACTTCCTGCTGGTCACAGTTGTCCATTGTTGCTCGTCGACGAGGTCAGGGTGGACCCACATGATTTCCCCTCGAGGTGTAGGGACGGGTACCAAGCCTTTCTCCCGCTGCTGATGAGGGTCTGTGTTGACCACCCTCAGTTCTCCTTTCGGGACAGAGATCACCCCCACGGGTGTCGGTGGTCGTGTCCCAAACTGGAGAATCGACGTCATGTTGGCCGTCATCTTCTTCTGCTCCGGTCGGAGTTTTAATACCTCCGCGTCAATCAGGGCTTGAAGGATGTCCTTAAAGACGTAGCAGCTTTTGGTAGGATGTCCGAGCATCCTGTGGTATAAGCAGTAGGTGGGATTGTCGGTCTTGCCGACTTCCTCCGGGCGCCTAATTTCAGGGAGTTTCAGTCGATTGCTCTTGTTGAGTAACTTGAAGAGCGAATCAACATGTTCCTCCTTGAAGGAATACTGCTTGTTGGGGCGTGGCTGGCTTGAAGAGCCACTTGCCCTGCCTGTTTGAGGTTTGGTGGGAGATTTGGTCTCCGTCGCCAAGTATCCTTCCGCTTCGCCTGAAGGGAGGTGTCTGGTGCCGGTGCACGCCTCGTCGACCTTTCCGGCCTGGGCTTGCCTTCTTCCGCTCTAACGCGGGCAACAATCTCCTCAGCCTGTTCACCTTGCTGGACTAATTGTTTCCAGGTGCGGCTTTCAGCAACTCCTATTTGAGCAAGGAGTGAGGTTTGGAGATTATGGCGACATGTTTCCACCAGGGTAGCCTGGGTCATGCCGCTTGGGCATCGGAGTGCCATGTTCCGAAATCTTTCTACGAAAGACTTGACGGACTCTCCCTTTCGCTGTTTTGTAGCTAAAAGGGTAGGCATTGTGACCTCCGAATCATCTTCGAAGAAGCGTGTTAGAAACAGCTTCTCCAAGTCGCCCCAGTTCTTGATGGAACCTTCCGGGAGCTTCATAAACCATTCAAAGGCCAACCCTTTTAGGGTGCCAATGAATAGGCGTGCCAGTATAGCGTCGTTATCTACTACATTTTCGGTCTGGGATTTGAAGTAGTAGATATGCTGGTTGGGCGACCCCTTCCCGTCAAATGCTTGGAGAGTTGGAGCCTTAAACTTAGGAGGGTATGGGACTAAGTCCCACTCGGCCGGATAGGGCCGAACTACTCCAGCTTCTTGGAGGCCTTTACGGTTGGTAAGGGCCTCGAGGCGCTGCTCCAGTTGACTCATTCTTTTAGCATGAGCCCTTCCCGGGGTCTGGTCGCTTCTTGCCTGCGACGAGGGCTTGGACACATCCGAGGTAGATCGTTGTGTCTCGTCGGAAGGTTCGGAGGGTGGGCTTCCTCCCTTTCTCCCTCTGCCCTTTGGTCGTCTAGGAGGAGACCTCGCTCTTTCTTCAAGCAACTTCTCGAGCATATGCTTGAGGGAGTCAATGGATCTCTGTTGAGAGGCGAGTATCTCCATTTGGTGCTTCTGCATCTGTTCTAGATGCTTAGTCGTCTCCTCAGGAGTGTCTGCCATGTAGGCGGAGGCCTCCTTCTCGACGGAAGAATTTGAAGCTTGCGACTCCACTACAGCGGAGTGAGAATCACCCATTCTAATGCCGCGGGCCAAGGCATTATAGTCAATTGGGGGAATGGCCCCCGTCCGGGTGCGAGTGTGTTGATACACTCCTTCCGGTTCAGAGTCAGACTCGGAGTCATCTGAGCCGACTGCAATTTGTTTCCCCTTACTCCTGCTTGTCATATTTGCAGTGAGCTCCGGGTACTCAACGTCAGAGAAGGTTCTCCTTCTGTGGGAGTGTCTTCTTTTGGCTGACGGGGGAATCAGGGTCAGCTGTCTAATTAAAGACGGTTGGTGCACGCCTGACTCGCAATGGCATCCAGAGAGCATCTGGATGAGCTGTTGACAGCAGCATGGAGAAGTGGCCTGATTGGCACTCCTTTTCCTTGTCAAATAATCCCTCAAATCCGTAGGAGAGGGATTAAATAGACTAGCCTCGCGACGAGGAAGACGGGAGGAAGTGATGCGCTGTGCTGTCTGGACACAGGTTTTAGAAACGCGGCTGTCGCGTCGCGGCTGCGTCACGCGCGTCTGGCGTCTCTGTTGATATGAGACGCGACTTTCGCGTTGCTGTCTGCTGCGTTGGAGCAGAGAGACTTGGGAGAGAGTGGGCTGCTGGGCCCCACGCCTATGGGCGCGTGCTTCCTGCGTTTGACGAGACGCAGAAGCTTCGCTTTGGCGTTTGGCAAGTTGGTCTTTAGAAGGCTCAACTTGGGGAGTCTCGCGTTTGGGTTGCCAAACGCGGACCTCTCGCACTGGACGAGGTGCGGGCAAGGCATCGGATCGTACGCTGCGTCCAACCCCAGTCAGAAAACCAACGGTTCCGACCGAGTGTTGACGCGCGCGTCGTCTTTGTCGACGCTCGGCATTCCGATTGCGCCGTGGAGGAAGAGAGAAGCCAACAACTTCCTGGTTAGTAAAACCAGGGGTGTTTGCCACGCGGGTCTCCTGAGAGACGCGGGCGTTCTGTGCGACACGGTCGATCGCACCAGTAGATGTGCCTTGGACCACGCGGGCCTTCAGAGAGGCGTTGGCGCGTGTGTTCTGCGCGACGCGGTTGATCGCAGCAGAGGTGTCTGAGGTTACGCGGGCCTTCTGGGAGGCGTTGGCGCGTGAACCAAATTTGGCACAAGGGGCAGCAGGAGCACCCGACAGAGCCTCAGATTGGGCTTCAGGGGGCTGTCCACTTGAGACCCTGCGGCAGACGCGGGTCTTTGGGCTCTTGGAGCCAGAAGAGAGGAACTCTTCATACTTCGCCTGGTCGAACTCGACGACGAGTGATTCGACCATTTTCCCCTTACGGAGAACGTCATCTTGCACCACGGTGCGCTCGTCGGTAACGAAGGTAGTCCCCAGCGGAGTCGCCATCTCTTGTACGCGCCGGAAAATTTTTGGTGTGAAGGTAAAAGTGGGTTTAGCTGTAAAAGATTTCCTTGATTCAAGCGAAACGATTACAACCAAAAGAACTACTCTTCCTTCTTTTCCAGTTACAAGGGAGGGAGGATGTCTGAATCTTCCCTTTGTTTAAGGCTGGGTTCTTCGTGTGGCGATGGAGAGTGAATCTTGTTCTCCGTTGACCAGATGACCGTCCTGGACCGTCGGGGGTCTTCTCTTCGGTCGGTAGAAAGAGTAACTCAGCTCTGTCTACCAAAACTCTCAAAGAGGAGGTAGGCGAAGAGCGGCTAGTACTCAGTAAGCTCGCTGAAGAGTCTCGTCTCTGTCTGTTGATGATCTCTCTCTTGTGTATGTGAGCGCCTGATAATCGTCCCCTCCAAAGCTTCGATCCCAAAACTTCTATCTTTTTCCCTTCATAGCAAACAAGGCTATTTATAGGGGTCTCAGGAGGTGAAGGTGCCTCCTGAAAACACTCCCGAATGAGGGGCCACTACCCGCTACATGCGCGGTGACTGGCCCCGCAATCAGGGCAGTTGCAACTGAGACGCGGGCGTTGAGCCAAACGCGCCTTAAAGTTTGAGACGCGAGCGTCGAGCCAAACGCGTCTTGAAGTTGAGACGCGGGCGTCGAGCCAACGCGCCTTAATGCTGAGACGCGGGCTTCGGGCCTTCACGTCTGGTCGCTGAGACGCGGGTGTAGAGCCAACGCGTCTTAATGCTGGGACGCGGGCATCGATTCCTCGCGTCTAGAGCTTGAGACCCTGCTTCCTTAATGGCTTGTCTGTTAGTCATTTTTAGACAGCCTACAATGTCCAGCCAAACACTCAAGCATTTGGTCGATGAAGGGTAGCGGGAAGTGGTCTTTATAGGTAGCTGCATTCAACTTCCTATAGTCGATACAAACACGAACCTTGGTAGGTAGTCTTGTTTGTACCAATTCTTTTTCCTCATTTTCTACCACCGTAAAGCCAGCCTTCTTTGGGACTGCATAAACAGGGCTAACCCATTGGCTATCAAAAATGGGATAAATGATCCCATTATCTAATAGTTTTAGAATTTCAGCCTTAACTACCTCTTGCATGAGAGGGTTAAGCCTGCGTTGTGGGTCCCTCCTAGGGTTTACTTCATCGACTAAATGGATTCTATGTTGCACTATGGCTAGACTTATTCCCTTAATGTCCTTCATCATTCATCCAATGGCTTCCTTATGTCTTTTCAGAATAGACATTAAGCTGTCCTCTTGTTGCTCAGTCAGGTGGGATGCTATGATGACTGGCAAGGTATCCTTTCCGTCCAGGTAGGCGTACTTGAGGTGTTCAGGCAAGGCTTTTAGCTCTAGGGAAGGTGTTGCTTCATTGGAGGCAATCTCTGGGTTTTCAATCCTATGATGAGGTACACTTGGGATTAATGCTCAATCCACTGCTGAATTTACGATCTAGTCTAAATTAAAATCCTCAGCCTCCAGATCAAACTCTTCCTTAGTCTCTGTCTCCATGCTTTCCTCATGCTCATTGGTCAGGTTTTCAATAGAATTGACCTCAAACGTCTGATCATTGACATCCCTAGGTTGTCTTCCAAGATTGAAGACATTGACTTTCTTCGTCATGTCTCCAAAAGTCAATCGTATGGACCCGTTCCTATAGTTGATTATGGCATTGGCTGTAGCAAGGAATGGGCGCCCTAAGATGATGGGAGTTTGAGACCTAAGATTGGACACAGGTTGGGTCTCAAGCATAATGAAGTCAACGGGGTAAATGAAATCCCCGACCCGGATAAGGACGTCTATGATTTCCCCCTTCAGGATCTTCACAGATCGGTCAGCTAGCTGAATGGTGACTCGAGTTGGGCTTAGCTCGCCGAACCATAGTTGCAGGTATACTGAGGGAGGTAGCAAGTTGATACTTGCTCCTAGGCCAAGAAGTGCTCTACTGATTTTGGTCTGTCCTATGGTGCAGGAAATGGTGGGACATCCGGGATTCTTGTATTCACCGAAATAGGACCAGACAGAATTTCAATTATATTAGTTGCCAAGAACACTTTCTTGGGCACATTGGTCTTTCTCTTCTTCGTACACATTTCCTTAAGAAATTTGGCATAAGCCGGGACTTGTTGGATAGCATCAAGAAGTGGCACATTCAATTTGACCTGTTTGAACATCTCTAGCATTTTCTCCATGTGCATATTCTTAGTGTTGTTCCTAAGCCTATTGGGAAAGGGTGCTACAGGCTTATGAACTTGTTCAGCAGCTTTGTCCTTGTCAAATGTTTGTGGAGCAGATTGGGAGGAACTAGCAGAGGTGGAGGCTGGAGTGGGATCAAGATGGACTGGACTTTTCTATTGGTAGACCTGGTTATCTACCTTGTTTTCAGATCGCAGTGTGTGAACAACATTGCACTGGTTAATCGATGGATCCTGACTTTCATATGCTTGATTGGAGGTTTTTGGGTTAACTAGCGGCTGACTAGGCAAAATACCTTTTGGTGTTTCACTTAGGGAGCTAGCTAACTGGCGCATCTACATTTCCAATCTCGATATAGCTTGTGAATGATTGTTCAGAGTTTATCCCTGGTTTTGCATAAAAGCGGTTTGGGACTTCATGAAAGTCTCTATGCTCTCCTCTAGTTTACTGATTTTCTTTTCCCTTGGTGAGCTTTGGGAGGCGGAAGATGGGGCTAGACTGGGAAAAGGTGGTGGAGGAGTTAGATGGTGAAAATTGTTGGAGAAAGTCGGCCTAGGAGGATTATTTTTGGTCTAAGAGAAATTTGGATGATTCCTCCAATCGGGATTGTATGTCTGTGAGTAGGGGTTGTGAGGTGGCCGTGAGTAAGCCACGTTCATGTGTTCCGGTGGCACTTGCTGGGCATGAAAAATAGGGCACTCCTCAAAAACATGGTTTGGTGCCTGACAGTACGAACAACTCGGATTGTGAATTTGTGGTGGGTTGATCTGGTTGACATTGGCAGGCTCTTTTGTTTTCAGAGCCTCTATCCTTCTCATTAGGGTAGCAATCTTAGCCTCGGCAGCGATGGATGATTCTAGAGATAGGAGCCCTCCTCTTGATGCTATAGATTGTGAATTCCTAGGTTTTTCCGAGGCTGGCTCCCATTGCAGTGTTTTCTCCGCTAAATCCTCAAATAAATCTCAACCCTAATTCTCATCCTTCTGCAAGAACCCTCCCTGACACATCATTTCTAATAAGGTCTTCGTCTGATAATCTAGACCATCGTAGAGAATCTGGCACTGACGCCATTTCTCCACGCCATGATGAGGGCACTGAGCTAGGAGATCTTTGAATCGCTCAATGTATCTCCAAAATAGTTTGCTCGGTTCTTACCTAAACTGCATGATGTTCTTCCTAATGAGGGCAATTTTGTGAATTGGATAGAATTTCTTTAAGAAAGCCTTGATGAAATTATCCCACATCGTGACTGAATCTGCTGCCAAACTGTACAACCGTTTCTTAGCTAGGTCCTTTAGGGAAAAAGGGATGAAACGTAACCTAACGGCATCGTCTCCTAGCTGGGGTATACGCATCATGACGCA
This sequence comes from Agave tequilana, assembly GCA_038442645.1. Taxonomy (NCBI): domain Eukaryota; kingdom Viridiplantae; phylum Streptophyta; class Magnoliopsida; order Asparagales; family Asparagaceae; genus Agave; species Agave tequilana. Next base: position 676,889 of record JAVJIF010029783.1, read on the forward strand.
CACTTCTTCAAATTCCCTAACAAAGAAGTATGCGTCCTCTGATTCTAAATCATGAAATTTGGGAAGAGTGTTAATGAATTGAGGTTTTAACTCGAAGTTATTTCCGTTTGCTTCAGGAAGTTTTATGCAAGATGGAAGCGAAGTTCTGATCGGGTAAAATCTATCTTGAAGTGACGCCATCACCGGTTCTGGATGCAAGGGTAGAGAAGTGTTTCTTGTTAATCTAAAAGTTGACGGATCTCTCACCCACTCTTGCATGCTGCACACGACAAACAACGTGAAGACAATAAACAATCAAAAAAGAACAAAAAACAAACAAAAGAAAGAAAAACAACCACAAGCCTTAGTCTAAGGTACCTGGACCTAGACGACTCCTAACTGGTCGATTCTCCGGAGAAGGTTGTTGCAGGAACTCGACTACTAGCTAATCGGCCAGGAAAGGGCAAAGCTCGAGGGGAGGTATCCGGGCGGAGCCACGGGCCTAATTACGCCAAATCACGAAGCTTTCGAGGCTTTACCTCTCAATCTACTTTCCTTCGACACCAATTTTGCAGGAGTATAGTTCTTGCAATTTCCAACCTCAGTTAATCTCTTAGTGAGTCCGAGATGTCCCTAGGGCCAATGTCTATTGATTTTATTTAAGACTTGGAAAGTGTGAGTGCATTTGGAGATGGTTTTTTTGCTAAGGAAGGGTGATAAAATCCCCACCTTATCTTGTTTATTTGAGTTTTGTCCTTAATGTAAATTGTGCAAGTATGCAGTTTATTCACAATAAGTTAACATTCAAAGCGGTAAATCACTTCAAAATGTTGGTCTTATTCTATATGAATGCACACATACCTTTTCTCCAGCACTCTTCAACAGAAATTAAAATGAATTGAAATAGACATGTGCCCTAAATGCAAAAGTCTAATCCAAATTTCAATTAAGAAACAAGTGAATTTCTGTTGAGTTTATTATGCATGCATAAATGTGAAGCATCCCAGGAAACTAAAAATTTAAAAAGCAATTTTTTTTAGCGGTTTTCGGGAACCCTGCAAACGAGTTTGTTAGTACTTCAATCGGAAGAACTCACTTTTATACAAATTTTTCCGAGGGCAAATGAATCCTCAGGCAATGTCCTTGGCCACCTCTTTCGCTTCCCATGATAGTGAGCTCCTTGGTACTTCTCCTACACACAAAAACAAAAAACAACCTTACAGTGAACAATAAAGCCGTTCCCTCCCCGGCAACGGCGCCAAAATTTGATTGGCAAAAAGCAAGTACAAGAATATGTGAAAAGAGTGTGGGTTGATGTTACTGCTTTTGCGATTCTTTCATAGTAGCGAAGCGGTTATACGGGTCGTATCCACAAGGAGGGAGAGCGATGGAAGCTTGATGCGGCTTCAAAGTTCAAGAAAAAAGAAAGTTTTTGTTTCCAAATAAAGAATTGAAAAGTGAAAACAAGTTGTTTTTAAGAATTGTTGGAAAATGTTTTTGTGGTTTGTAAAAGTGGATTTTTTCTTACTTGTAAAAACGCATGGCTAACTTTTTACTAATTGTTCCCACTAATCTCTAACTTTTGAAAGATATAGCCTCACGATGGATCATATGCAAGCATAATCCTTATGCATTGGAACTATTCACGTAGAAATCGAGTGAAAGTTCTTCCTATAACTTTGCTTTACACGGCAAAAACTCGGACATTCCCTTATCAAGATCCAATAGAAGTCGAGAATAAGGGAAGACACGAGTGCACTAATGGTATCGGCAAAGTTAAAAGAAAAAATCTCTAACTTACAACAACAAGTAAAGTAGACAACTCATAGATCATCAAAAAAACCTTTAAGAATGAAATATAAGAAAGTAAATACTTGAATGTAAGTTAGAGTAGAACCCTCGTCTTAAGATGTCATAGCTCTCGTTTGCACAAGGCTTGTTTGACACTATTGACTCATGTGGGTTATCAATCAAGTGTTAGAAATTAGTGGGTTAGTAGTTAGTTAGCCATGCTAATGAAAAGTTAGTTAGCCATAAAAGTAAAAGAAACAACAAAGGAAAAGAAGTGGAGAGAGGAAGTTACACTACAACAAAGTAAAAGAAAAGAAGTAAAGAAGAAGGAAGTTACACTACAACACCGAAGTAAAAGTAAATGGCAAAGCCAAGTAAATGGAAAGAAGGAAGAAAAGTAGTACTTGTATTAGCTTGTCACCCTTCAAATACAACACTTACACACTCTCTCTTTCACTCTAATGGCTAAAACTAAAACTAGAAGAAGCAAACTAAAGCAACTACAATTCCTAGTAACAAAAATAAATTACAACTCTATTCTCTGGATCTGGTTCAACTGAAGACCCCTGGGGAATATTTACAGGCACCAGGGGAAAGGGGGCCATGTGGGTGACTCGTGGTCCGAAGCGCGCGCGTCGCCTAGTCTGTCTTCTGACGCCTTGATCTTCTAGATTTGCGATTTGATACCCTGGGCTGATAAAATCTTCACTCTAAAGTCAATAGTTACTTGGTAGGCTTTTAATCACCAATTAAATGGTGATTTAGATCTTCTTCTTCATTTGCACACCATGGACCTAGGATCAAGCAAGCAAGGTTTTATTAGCAAAATTTTACATGAAATAAATATGAGAATGTGATGAAAATTATGCAAAATTAGAGACTAATCAGGTAGCAATGCTTAACCCAATCCGACCACCACCGAAACTACCACCTTAAGGTAATATTTTTCTTCTCTTTCTTCCTTTCATGTATCTATGCATTCTTTCATATATTGAGGACAATGCATAAGATAGGTGTGGGGGAGGGTTCTAACATAACATAGGTTTTTTATTTAAAATAAAAAATTACTATTTTTCTATCTTAAAAAATATTTCTTGAAAAGAGCGCAATATTTTGACATATTTTTTGTAAGAAATTAAGTCAATTTTAAGGAATAGAAGAAGCATAATTAGGATTTCTTATACTTGGTCAAAATAAAATTATTTGTTTGATTTCTAGAGTTAAAAAGAAATTTTGAAAAGGTAATTTAGTCTTAATTTTTACCTTGATGAAATATGCATGCTTTATACACTTACACACTTAGAGTTCAAAAATAAATATTCTTATGCTTATATAAAAAAAAGAAAAGAAAAAAGAAAAAATTATGTATTTACATAAAAAATCCTCTAATTAAGTTGGATATTTGCGGCTCATAAAGCAAAAGTATTCACGCCTAAAGTGGTCCATATAATAAAATCCTTAGTTTTGTAGCCTTGTTTACTCAAGTCCTTAAATCCTTGAGGTGTTTTCTCACCCGGTATCCTAAGACCATCCTGTTTGAAAGTCACCGATTAAATGCTCATTACATAGGCAGATTAGAAAGCCTAATAGAACTAAGAAATAATAGCACCAAAAATATAAAAAATAAATAAATAAATAAGACATAAGAGTTAGAGTAAAAGAACTCTTAGTCAAAATTTCACGGTCACAAAGGTGCATATGACTTGGGATAAAGTAATAGACTAGATGAGAAATACAGTTGACTCCTTACCTTGTTTGATAACAAGTTTTTGAATAGAGACTAAGTTTAAGAATGAAAAATTCAATTTTATTTTAACTTATAGATTACTTGAACTCTTACAATAATACTTCAAATATTTTTCTCTTTTTCAAAATACTTTTCAAAAATACTAACAGTTTGTTTCTTTTATTTAATGGATTTTATGGTGTGCAATCCACTAAAAATTCTCATGAGACAAAACTCGTTCTCTAGGGGTAACCTAGAGATTTAATGGCTTGTTGCACATGCTCAGTGCAATCACGTGACCTGCAAAAGTGGTCTAATAATTTTTTAGAATTATTTTTGATGTTTTGCTCGAGAGCGAGTAAAAAAATAGGTGTGGGGGTGTGATCACACACGTGTATTACATTTTTTTATATCATCTGTGTTACATTTCTGCATTTTTATTTAAATAAAACTCTGCTATTAATGTATTTTCATGTTTAATGGCGTATAGGCTAATTAAGGAAGAAAAAAAGAGAGATAAATTTATCCAATTAAATCCAAAAGTTCAAAAGAAAGGAGATCAAGCAGAGAATAGAACAAATTTCTGTATAGATTTAACTTAAGTTTTTCTTTCACTTTTTAATGTAATTTTTATGTAACTGAGATCCAAAAAGAGTTTCATGGAAGAATGAGAGCAAGCTTGTACTGAGAGTGACGCCGGTGTAAGTATTCATCCTTTTTTCATTATTATTCAATTCAATCGAAGTTTCTTTTCTACTCTTATTTTTGTTGCTTCTCTCTTCTGTATTTGTGAATCCAAACAACTTTCATAGCTTCAAAGTTGTCTCACCCTTGTAAGTGTCGTTGATGGCCTATGGTGATGAACAACCATTTCTATGATAGTATAGCTTGCACCTTCATTTCGGTGTAAATCGGGAAAGGGAAGATCTCATCTGTCATGCTTCACTAGCCTTCAAGCAAAGGTACATCATTGATAAGGATTCCAGGTAAGTCATCAACCGGAAGATGTAGACAAGTTCTTTAGTTTTCTTTTTCTTCCTTTTAATCCTTAGTTTAGACCATTATCAACTCTCAACTCCATTCACTTTTTCACTTTTTTTTGTATAATTCTATTTTCTATTTTCTCCATCTACTCCAACCTACTACTTTCACAATTTAACATAACTTAATTTTCTTTTCTTTTAAAGAAAAAGAGAAGAACTTTAACCATTTTAAGTAACTTAAAAGAGAACTTACAAAACGCTTACATCGCTAGTCCCTCTCTGTAGATCACGACCCGCATAGCACTCGCTATAGCGGTAGTATTGAGTACCTTGCACTACCTATTATCAATTCTGAAATTTTATATTTTTGTGTTCAGGTCTAAACTCAATCACTCGTCCTACCCATATATATGGTATGTGCCCTAGCGCCCCAACACACATACATCCATATATGAGTAAGCTGAGGTTGTTATTAAAAACTGATAATGAAGTCAATGAGTTATGTTTACAGTGGGTCACGTGTATGCCCATGACCACGGTCCAAGGTGTTCCATTGCTGGTGTATGAAGTTGGCCGCAAGGCGCACAGGAAGAGGGTCTTATATTATATCCATTAAAGAATATAACAGGAGATAGGAAGCCAGCGCTCCCCTCGAAACACCTTGAGGCCCTGATTGAGTTTGATCTGCACATAAAAAATATAAAATTTCAGAACTTTATAACAGTAGCTTAAGTTACTCAATTCTACCGCTATAGCAAGTGGCTATGCGGGTCTTGATCCACAAGGAGGGACTAGCGATGGAATCTTTTTTAGCAAGTTCTTTTTTAAGTTACATTCAATGGTAAAGGATCTTCTTTTAGTTCTTTAAAAGAAAAGGAAAATAGGTTAAAGTTAAGTTAGGAAGAAGGTGGTAGATTGAGAAGGTGAAAAAAAATAGATAATTGATATATACAAAGAAATTGAAAAGAGTAATAAAAGAGTTAGGAGATTGTGGTGTTGGTGATCTAAACTAAAATTAAAAGAAAAGAAAGTTAAAACCTAAAAAAACTTACTTACCTCTTTGGCGCCCTCTTACTTTTGACCTGTATTGATGATGTACCTTTATTTGAAGGCGACTGAAGTATAACAAATAGGATCTTCCCCATTCCCTATTTATACTATGAAATGAAGGGCAAGCTACACTATCATAGAATTGGATATCCATCACCATAAGCCATCAACGACACTTGCATGCGCAAGGTAATTTCGAGGCTATCAGAGTCATTTGGATTCACAAACACAGAAGAGGAAAGAAAACAAAAACAAAATAGAAAAAAATAAAACTTTGATTCAATTCAAATAACAAGAAAAGAAAAGATTACTTACACTGGTATCACCCTTAGTACAAGCTTGTTCTCATTCCTCCATGAAAATCTCCTCTCCTCTCAATTACATAAAGAAAATAAAAATTACATAAAAGCAAACTAAAAACCTAAGTTACAAACTATAGAATAGCCTAACTTTTACTCTCTGCTTGGTCGTCCCCTGTGGTCTCTGAAAACCCAAATTTATAAGCAAAAACCCAACGGGGGGAGCGTACGAAGATAGGGGGAGCAAACACTTCCCCAACTGCCCCAACAAAGCCGTGAAAATGTGACTTTTGCCGCTTTTCCACTGCAATGGTGTGGCCAGGTGGCCACATCTGGGGGTTGAAACTCTCTGGTTTCGCGATATGACTCTATCTGGTTTTGAATTTTTCGTTTCAGCTCCTAGATTTGACGAAACTACCTTTGGTCTTTGGCTTTAACCAATTGATTTATAAATATTTATTTTAACCGAGTTTCAACCGATTTAATCTTCTCTGATTTGCCTTGATCTGCCCTGATTTTCTGATTTCGAATTAATTTTGAATTAAATCAGAATTTTGATGTCTTTTTATGCTCATTTCTCTTCCCTCTCCTTTAGCAATGGGCCTGCATATAATTTAAACAATAAATAGGATTAAAAATAGACTTTATTATATAATAAGTACGAGAATGTGACAATAAATATGCAGATTCAGCGACCGATCACACCTCATACCTATCTTTTGCTCGTCCTCTAGCAAAATAATAAAACTAAACCAAAGATTATTAGACCACTTTCGTAGGTCATGTGATTGCACTGATCGTTTGCAACAAGCCGTTAAACCTCTAGGTTCCCCCTAGAGGATGAGTTTTGTCTCGTGAGGGTTTTCAGTGGATTACACCCACAAAATTCATAAAGAAAGAGAAACATAGTGTTAGTATTTTGAAAATACATTCTGAAAGAGAAAAATATTTGAAGTAATTTTTTATGAATTAAGTAATCTATAAGTTATAGAAAAATTGAACTTTTTATTCTTAAGCCTAGTCTTTATTCAAAAACTTGTTATCAACTAAGGTATGGAGTCAAACTGTATTTCTCATCTAATCTATTATTTTACCCTAAGTCATATGCACCTTTGTGACTGTGAAATTTTGACTCGGGGTTCTTTAACTCTAACTCTAATGCCTTATTATTTTTTCTCTTTTATTTTTTTATTTTTTGGTGATATTATTCCTTAGTTCTATTAGGCTTTCTAATCTACCCATGTAATAAGCCTTTAATCGGTGACTCCCAAGCCAAATGGTCTTAGGGCACTGGGTGAGAAAACACCCTCAAGGACTTAAGAATTCGAGCAAACAAGGCCGCAAAACTAAGAATTTTATTATATGAACCCCCTTTAGGCTTGAATACCTATGCTTTATGAGGCTCAAATACCCAGCTTAATCAGAGGATTTTTATATATTTTTTTCTTTTTCTTTTTTTTAATAAGGCATAAGAATCTTTGTTTTTGAACTCTAAGTGTGTAAGTGTATAAAACATGCATATATCATCAAGGTAAAAATCACTACTAAATTTCTTTTCCAAATTTTCATGTTAACTTTGAAAATCAAACAAATAATTTTATTTTGACCAAGTATAAGAAATCCTAATTTTGATTCTTCTATTCCTTAAAATTGACTTAATTTCTTACAAAATATTTGTCAAAATATTGTTTTATTTTCAAAAAGTTTTTAAAAGTAAACAAATGTTAATAAATTTTTTTAAAAAGGAAACCTAAGTTATGTTAGAACCCTCCCCCACACCTATCTCATGCATTGTCCTCAATGTATGAATTAATGAATAGATGCATGAAAAAGAAGAAAGGGAAGAAAAATATTACCTTAATGTGGTGGTTTCGGTGGCGGTCTGATTGGGTCAAGCGTTGCAACCCAATCAAGATAATATGGTGGCTCACGGAACCCACATTTATTGACCTCTTTTCTATTTACTTATTTACAGTCCCCAATATGAATAGAATCATGAACTATCCTGTTTTGAAACTTACTCCCTTTATATGACCAGTCTTGAAAAATCATCACGGAGTCATCATGGTATATACCTATGTCCAACCAAACAATGTGACTTGGCGGAATGGTTGACTTGGACTCAAGAATGATAGGTTCAGGAACCAATACTAACTCAAAAAAATCAACTTTGGATTTGAAAGTTAGTAATGGTTCAAGAGTTGAGTCCAAGTCCAAGAATATATATTTACATTCTTTTCCCATCAATAGAATGTGACTATCTAAAATTGGTGATTCCCTTTCTAGATCTATCTGTCCGGGAATAAATGTTGGCTCGAAAAATTGGTCCAAATTGGGTAAGAATACCGGAGTCAATATATATTCGAAGATGGAAACTGAATCACAAAGTTGAGAATCGGGTTCAAATTCATAATCAAGTTCAATCTCATTAAAATGGAAACATGCCAATTCGTCAATGGGTTGATATCGGTTAAGTTCAAGGTTTGTGGTGAAATTGAATCTTGGTCAAAATCTTCAAGATACCATGATTCTTGATTTTCATCAATATGGCTAGAAGTGTCAGGAATAGTCAAAGATTGGGTAGGGAGAGTTTCCTTATTCCTACACATATTTTTCAATCTACTAAGTCTTGCTTCTATCATATCGAGTGGATCATTTTGCAATTGAATCATGAATTCTATACTCTTTTCTAAGTTGGCATGTTCTTTTTGAAAAATAGAGTAAGGATCTGTGACTTAAAAATTTTGGCGAGACTTTGAGTCTTCTAAAATTTGAATTCGTCTCTCAAGCTCGTCTAAGGCTTCCATCTTTTTTCCCAGTCAATTGATTCTTCTAATGGTTGTTCAGGAGAAGGAGTATATGAACCTGGATGTTGGTAAGGTGGTTGACAATAAGACTCGGGAGAGTTGTATCCCCATTGACTCTGTGAGGAGTAATGATGATTATTCCAGTCTGGTTCATTGTATAGGGACTGGGGCATGTATTGATTCAGATAAGACCAATCCGGCACACTAGTTTGGTTAAAGTTATGATATGTCGGGTTGGTAATATCCGAAAAAGAGGTTGGTGTAACATGAATTACCATTAAAATTGGAAAATTGTTGTTATAAGCCATATCATACAAGAATTATCAAAATCAAATAAAGAAAAACAAACAAATAAACAAACAAAAAGAAAAAATCTAATCTAAATTAGGGTAAACCTTAGACCTAGACGACTCCTAACTGGTTTGACTGTCCCCGGGGGGGTATATTACTGAATCTGACCACAAGTTAATCGGTCAAGTAAGGGTAAGATCAATGGGAGGTATCCGTGCCTAAGCAATGACCCTAATTATGCCAAACCACTAATCTTGGGTGTTTCACCCCTCAATCCCCAACCTTAGACACCGATTTGACAAGAGTCAAATTCAAATCAACTTCCCCCTAAGGCCAGTCTCCTATGTGAGTTTGAGATGTCCCTAGGGCCAATGTCTACTCAGATTTAGTTAGGCTTGGGTTAGTGAGTAAGGAGATTGTTTGTGGGTTAAGGGAGGGTAATAACTTTCCCATCTTATCTTGTTTATAAGATAAGCCCTTAAGATTGATTGTGCAAAGTGTGCAGGATATAGAAAAGTAACATTCAACAAGCAAATAATCACTCAAGAAAGTTTCCTAAACTATATGATATGCATACGTACCTTTTGCTCCAGCACTCTTCAACAGTAATATAAAATGTAAATGAATTAGACACATGCCTAAATGCAATGTCTTAAGTGTTTTTAGCATTTAACAAACATCATTTTATTATTGAGGTTAGAAAATAAGTACAGTGAGTTAATCAAGAAAATAGATAGCTGCAGAAATTTAGCTTTGCAATTCAGCCAACCTGCAAAAATACAGGTTTGTAGTTCACTCAGATTGCCACTGGAATGTAGCAAATTGGAGGGCTTCTGGGCTCTGCTTTCTTGAGCAGAGTCCAGGGCCACTTATATGTCCACTGTAGCAAAAATTTCCTTGTTGTAAAACCTGTGCACTAAGAACCAATAAGAAGGTTAACCCAAAAATGTAAACTTAAAAGAGAATTACTTATCATCCCTCCCCAGCAACGGTGTCAAAATTTGATTGAGTTTGACCTGCACACATAAATACAGAATTTCAGAACTTTATAATAGCAGTGTAAGGTGCTCAATTCTACTGCTATAGCAAGTGGCTATGCGGGTCGTGATCTACAAGGAGGGACTAGCGATGGAAGCTTTTTTAGCAAATTCTCTTTTAAGTTACATTCAATAATTAAGGATCTTCTTTTAGTTCTTTAAAAGAAAAGGAAAATAGGTTAAAGTTAAGTTAGGAAGAAGGTGGTAGATTGAGAAGGTGAAGAAAATAGAAAAGGGATATATATATATATATATATATATATATATATATATATATATATAAAGAAATTGAAAAGAGCGATAAAAGAGTTAGGAGATTGTGGTGTTGGTGATTTAAACTAAAATTAAAAGAAAAGAAAGTTAAAACCTAAAAAAAACTTATTTACCTCTTCGGCGCCTCCTTACCATATCGACGATGTACCTTTATTTGAAGGCAAGCGAAGTATGACAAATAGAATCTTCCCCATTCCCTATTTACACTATGAAATGAAGGGGCAAGGTACACTACTATAGAAATGGATATCCATCACTATAAGCCATCAACGGCACTTTCAAGGGCAAGGCAACTGTGAGGCTATCAGAATCATTTGGATTCACAAACACAGAAGAGGGAAGCAAACAAAAACAAGAATAGAAAAGAAAAGAAAACTTTGATTCGATTCAAATAACAATGAAAGAAAAGATTACTTAAACTGGCGTCACCCTCAGTATAAGCTTGCTCTCATCCTCTATGAAAATCTCCTCTCCTTTCAGTTACATAAAGAAAATAGAAATTACATAAAAGAAAACTAAAAATCTAAGTTAAAAACTACACAATAGCCTAACTTCTACTCTCTACTTGGTCGTCCCCTGGGCATCTGAAAACCCAGTATTTATAGGAAAAAATCCAACGGGGAGGAGCGTACGAAGATAGGGAGAGCAAACGCTCCCCCAACTGCCCTAACAAAGCCGCGAAAATGTGATTTTTGCCGCATTTCCGTGGCAATGGTGTGGCCAGGTGGCCACACCCGGGGTGGAACTTCCTGGTTTTGTGATATAACTTTATCTGGTTCACGTTTTAGCTCCTCGATTTAACGAAACTGCTTTGATCTTTGGCTTTAACCAATTGATTTATGAAGATTTGTTTTAACCGGTTCTCAACCAATTTTATCTTCTCTAATTTGCCTTGATCTGTCCTGATTTTCTGATTTTGAATTAATTCTGAATTAAATCAGAATTTTGATGGGATTTTGGACTCGTTTCTCTTCTTCTCCTTTAGCAATGGGCCTGCATATAATTTAGACAATAAATAGGATTAAAAGTAGAGTTTATTATATAATAAGTATGAGAATGTGACAATAAATATGCAGAGTCAGTGACCGATCAGGCCCTCAGGTAGAACAAGAAGTTTGAGTTGCACAATATACCTAATACCACTGTAAACATATTCATCACTTGAAGTCCATCACTTTCCCCTTACCCTATATAGGTTGGCATTTTTATAGTTTATATTATGTAATTATCATATTACGGGAATAGTAAGAGCAGGACAGGTATAGGAGTAATAGGAGTACATAAGTACTAAAAATACATATCACTGTATATAATACAGGATAGTATGACAGGATTTCAGAAATATGATAATCACAGGTCAAGTGGTAATATATCATATGGTAGGTGATAAGTGATATCAAACAGGTGTCATGTGTTAGCATGCAAGGCTCAGGTGTCAAGTAATGGTCTGTCAAGTGATAAGCACAGTAGATATAAATATCGTAGATCGTAATATAGGAAAATATTACTGATATAAGAGATCGATACAAATACAAGAAAACAGTACCAATATACCAGATCAGAACAATTACTAGAAAATGATATGATTTTGGAAAATAGTTCAAGCACTGGTTTCAAACTCTACACAACCATAAAGATAAGAATAATAGTTGAATTATCAAGTAGACAAGCGGGCATGCAAGCAAACATATATCCAAGCGAAGTTAAGCAAGTTAAAGCGAAGCAAACGTTGTTCGGCAAAAAGCAAGTACTAAGATAAGAGAAGGAAGTGTGGGTTGATGTTACTGCTCTTGCGATTCTTCCGTAGTAGCGAAGTGGCTATACAGGTCGTATCCACAAGGAGGGAGTGTAGGCTGTCTAAAAATCATGAAAAGACAAGTCATTAAAAAGCAGAATTCTAAGTTCTAGACGCAAGGCTAATATTGGCCGCGGCACGAGGGTCCAAATCCGCGTCTCAGCATCAAGGCGCGAGGATCGACATCCGCGTCTCAGCACTAAGGCACGAGAGTCCAAATCCGCGTCTCAGCATCAAGGTGCGAGGATCGACATCCGCGTCTCAGCACCAAGGCACGAGAGTCCAAATCCGCGTCTCAGCATCAAGGCGTGAGGATCGACATCCGCGTCTCAGCACCAAGGCACGAGAGTCCAAACCTGCGTCTCAGCATCAAGGCACGAGGATCGACATCCGCGTCTCAGCATCAAGGCGCGAGGCTCAACACCTGCATCTCAGTATCAAGGCGCGAGGGTTGAAACCCGCGCCTCAGTTATAACTGCCCTGGTTATGGGGCCAGTCACTGCCCACATAACGGGGAAGTTAGCCCCCATCGTGGAGTGTTTTAGGGGGCACGTTCACCCCTGAAACCTCTATAAATAGCCCTGTTGCTATAGGCATAAAGGACGACAACAACAGGAGGAGATCCAGAAGAAGAGACAGAGAGAGAGTCACACAAAAGAGTTCAGCTCTTTAGCTAACATGCTGCGCACAAGTTGCTCTTTGCCTACCATCTCTTTGAGAGTTTTGGTCGACAGAGCTGTGTTACTCCGTCTGCCATCCAAAGAGAAGATCCCCTGAAGGTTTCGACGTTTACCCTGTCAACGGAGAACAAGATTCACTCTCCATCGCCACTTGAAGAACCCAGCATTAAACAAAGGGAGGATTCAAGACTCAATATCCTCTCTCCCTTGTAATCGGACTATTGGTCCGTTGTAATCTTTCAATTTGATTCAAGGAAATTTTACAGTGAATCTCATCCAAATTTTCTGACGCATACAAGAGATGGAGACTCCGCTGGGGAATTCATTTGTCACCGATGAACAAATCGTGGCGCAAGATGACGTCCTCTATAAGGGGAAGATGGTCGAGTCGCTCGTCGTCGAGTTCGACCAGGCAAAGTATGAAGAGTTTCTCTCTTCCGGCTCCAAGAGCCCAAGGACCCGCGTCTGCCGCAGGGTCTCTACGGGGAATTGCCCCGAAACCCACTCCGAGACTCTCAGGCACAGCTACTGTGAAGGGTATTGTGGCCAACTGCACCAAGCATGACACTCGCGCCAACATCTCTCAGGAGACCCGCGTGGTCTCAGGCTCGGCTGCTGAAAAGAAGGTTGTGGCCAAACACGTCAAGCGTGACACACGCGTCAACGTCTCTCAGGAGACCCGTGTGGTCAGCTCTCTGGTGTCCAGCCAGTTCACCCTTGCCCTCAGCATCAAGTCATCGTTGGTTTCTCTCCACCTCCACGACGCAACCGAAACGCTGAGCGCCGACAGAGGAGGCGTGCGCGACAACTGCAAGTTGGAACCTCTGATCATCCAACTGAGGCAGTCCGCAAAGTTTAACCCAGCGTTTCTGTTGCGCCGCATTCAGCCCTCAAAATCCGCGTTTGGCGGCCCAAACGCGAGACTTCCCAAGTTAGCTCTTATGAAGCCCTACTCACCAGACGCCAAGGCGAAACTTGCGCGCCTCCTAGAGTACCACAGATACGCGCCTTTAGGCGCGGGGCCCAACAGCCCGCTCTCTCTCAAGCGTCTCTGCCCCGACGCACCAACCAGCAACGCGACAGTCGCGTCTCTTCTCAGCAGAGACGCCAGACACACGTCCTGAAACTGCGTTGTGAGAACCGCGTCTCTGAATCCTGCGTCCAAGCTGTACAACGCAAGGATTCCTCTAGCCCTCGAAGTTCGAGGCTAATTTCTTTGATCCTCTTCCCGCGGATCTAAGGGATTACTTGACGAGAAAAAGAAGTGTTAATCAAATCACTTCATCATGTTGCTGCCAACGGCTCATCTCTATGCTCTCTGAGTGTCGTTGCGATTCAGGCGTGAACCAGCAGTCTTTAGTTAGACAGCTGACCCTGATTCCCCCATCAGCCAAAACAAGACGCTCTCACAGGAGAAGGGTCTTCTCTGACGCTGAGTATCCAGAGCTCTTTGCAAATATGACAAGCAGGAGCAGGGGAAAACAACCTGCAGTCAGCTCTGATGAGTCTGACTCTGAACCGGAAGGAGTGTACCGACACACTCACACCCGGACCGGGGCAATTCCCCTGATTGATTACAATGCCCTAGCCCGGGGCATCAAGGTGGATGACTCGCATTCTACCATGTAGAGTCACAGGCTTCGAACTCTTCTATTGAGAAGGAGGCCTTCATCCACATGACAAGCACTCCTGAGGAGACGGCTCGACGCCTAGAGCAGCAAGCCCAGGTTCAGAAGGAGCAACTCGATATGATTCATGCTCAACAGGAATCTATTGACTCCCTCAAGCAACTGCTTGCGTAGCTGCTTGAAGATAAGAGGAAGTCAAGTGACAAACCTTCCTCTAAAAAGTCTAAGGGCAAAGGGAAAGAGGGAGAGAGCTCATCTTTCATACACCCTGATGAAGAACAGCCTACTTCAGATTCGTCTAAATCTTCATCGCGAGGAAAGGACGACCGAGACCAGGGAAAGGCTCATGCTAAGAGAATGAGTCAATTGGAGCAACGCCTTGAGGCCCTTGCCAATCGCAAAGGCCTCCATGAAGCTGGTGTGGTTCGGCCCTATCCGGCCGAGTGGGACCTCGTTCCATACCCTTCCAAGTTTAAGGCTCCAACCCTCCAGGCATTCGATGGGAAGGGGTCACCCAACCAACATATCTACTACTTTAAATCCCAAACAGGGAATGTAGTAGACAACGATGCTATCTTGGTACGTTTATTCATTGGCACCCTAAAAGGGCGTGCCTTTGAATGGTTCATGAAGCTCCCAGAAGGTTCCATTAAGAACTGGGGCGATTTGGAGAAGCTCTTTTTAACACGCTTCTTCGAAGATGACTCAGAAGTCACAATGCCCACCCTTCTAGCTACTAAACAGCGAAAGAGAGAATCCGTCAAGTCTTTCGTGGAATGATTTCGGAACGTGGCACTCCGATGTCCGAGCGGTATGACCCAGGTCACCCTGGTGGAAACATGCCGCACAATCTCCAAGTCTCACTCCTTGCTCAAATAGGAGTTGCTGAAAGCTGCACCTGGAAGCAATTGGTCCAACAAGGTGAACAGGCTGAGGAGATTGTTGCCCGCGTCAGAGCGGAAGAAGGTAAGCCTAGGCCGAAAAGGTCAACAAGGTGTACGCCAGACACATCCCTCCAAACAAAGCGGAAGGATAACTTGGCAACAGAGGCCAAAACTCCCGCCAAACCTCAACCGGTCAAGGGGAGTGGCTCTTCAAGCCAACCACGCGCCAACAAGCAATATTCCTTCAAGGATGAGCATGTCGACTCGCTCTTCAAGCTACTCAACAAGAGCAACCGATTGAAGCTCCCTGAAGCTAGGCGCCCCGAGGAAGTCGGTAAAACCGACAATCCCACCTACTGCTTGTATCACAGGATGTTGGGACACCCTACCAAAAGCTGCTACATCTTCAAGGACATCCTTCAGGCTCTGATCGACGCGGAGGTATTAAAACTCCGACCAGAGCAGAAAAAGGTGACAGCTAATATGACGTCGGTTCTCCAGTTCGGAAGACAACTCCCAACACCGTCGGGGGTGATCCCTGTTCCAAAAGGGGAGCTAAGAGTGGTTAACACAGACCCTCATCAGCAGTAAGAGAAAGGCCTGATACCTGTCCCCACACCTGGAGGGGAAATCATGTGGGTTCACCCTGACCTGGTTGACAGCCAGCAATGGACTACTGTAACCAACAGGAAGTCCAAAGGCAAAGCAAAGGCTTCATCCTGCAATGTGGTGTGTGTCTCTTCTCGAGAAGCAAAAACTGATGTTCTCTCGCTAACCGACTCAGAAGAGGAGACAATAATTCTGGCCGCAGAACCCAGTCGGCTGGTGGCAGAAACCCCTTCAGGACAGCCGTACTTAAAGCAGTTTGGCGAAATAACGGTAACCCCTCCACAACCAACTGCAGAGCCAAGCAAGCCCTCCACAAAGCAACCAGTGGAGAAACGGAAAGAGATCAGTTCTCTCGAGTCCTTTCAAAGGGCATAGCGGAAGGATCCACGGCACCTTACCGCTTTGATGTCTTGGCTCAATTAGCTAACATCCCGGCGCGGATTACTATTTATGAGCTTCTTAGGCTGTCAAAGTCGATCAGAGAAGCTCTATAAGAGGCTCTGGCAAATGTGGAGGTCTTCATGACCCAGATACCAAAGGAGGAAGATGTAGAGGATTGCCTTCACACCTCCCAAAATGCTCCCTACATCATCTTCACGGCAGATGATATGCAGGTTAAAGGGAAGCATAATCGACCCTTGTACTTCACAGGGTATATTGGATCATCTGAGGTGAATCGTATTCAGGTGGATCCAGGGTCCGCATTGAGCATAATGCCTCGCCGGGTCTTGCAACATCTGAGCATTCCTACTCATCGTTTGAGCCCTACCCAGATGACCATTTACGGGTTCAATGCCAATGGAACCCGTCCGATGGGGAAGATCAAGCTCAAGTGCCAGATTGGAAGCCTCAAGTCGGAGGTGACATGCTACATCATCGATGCTGACACTTCCTACAATCTACTGTTGGGACGGCCATGGATTCACCGCAACGCCGTCGTTCCCTCCACTCTCCACCAAGTCATGAAATATATTGACGGGAGTGGGAAGGTACAAACGTTGATTGCCGAAAGGCATCCGTTCAAGGGAGTTGAAAATTATTTCACAGACTCCCTCCTGTATCAGGATCCCTTGGAAGTCCTGCAACCAGAGGAGCCAGACTCTGGTAATGAAGCCGACACTGAGCCCGAAAAAGAAGAGTGCCTGTGGGAGTTGGAACCACTTATAAAGAGCACTAATAAGCTCGATGTTGATAGTACCACCGACGATGTAGGCGGTTGGTACATTAATTGTAACACCCCGCTCCCAGAATACGTACTTAGTTGCGTATTCAGATTTTTCGATCGTATTTTTCGATTTACTTCCTGTATTTGTTTTGCATTATGGAGTATTTATATGATCGTTTTGTTTTGGATCCGGATTCGTGGACTCAGAGTCAGCCCTAGTCTGAACCGAGGACCCGATCCTAGGGTATTACTCGATTTGGTCTTTCTGGTCTTTAGATTTGACTGATTTTAGTTTTAAATATCATTTTTAATATTTTAGATTTTCTATGATTTTCTGAAATTTTTCCGAATTAAATGGAAAATCTTCAAAACCGGTGTCTACCAGCACCACTGACCGACTTCTGGATTTTTAATTTACAAATGGAGTCAAATTTTGAGAAACCGCTTTCACATATTTGCTTAGAATAATATTTACTATCTTAATTCATTTTTGGGGTATTTTCAGAATTTTTCGGATTTCTGCCAGATTCGGTGCCGACCGATATTGGCGGCAGATTCCAAGATTTTTAATTTAAAAAATATAAAGAATTTCTTAAAACTAATTTCACCATGATTCTTAAAATAATATTCTTGATTTTTGAGAATTTTTGCGGGTCGTTCCGAGATACTTGATTTCGGGACGATTTCGGTATTTTTCCGAAAGTTTTCCGCATCCGCAACTGAATCCCGGGAATCCGCCACTTTCATTATTTTCATTTTCTCTTCCAAGAGACTATCTTCTCTTTTCATTTTCTTTTCCTTTTTCCTTTTTCTTCCCTTCCTTTTTCTTTTCACCAAATTCTCCAACCTTCTCCATTCTTCCATTTTCTTCCACCAAAATATCTTCTCCTCCAAAAATATCTCCTCCAAAATATCTAACTCCTCTCTCATCACCATAGCCGGCCAAGTGGCCAAGAGAGAGATACCTCACCTCTCCATTTTACAAAAAACCCCCCTCTCTAAACATTTTTACACCTCCTTCACAAATCCAAATCCTATATATACTTTTCCTTCTCCATTCCACTTCATTTTTCTCTTCACCACTTCACCAAAGCCTTAACCACCACCAACTCCTCCTTCATCTCCACCACAACAACAACCACCACAACTTCTCCAACTCCTTACCTTCATCTTCTTCCTCCTCCATCTCCATGTAAACCACCACAACTCCAAAACTCCACCAAAGCTTCCACCTTCACCTTTACCTTCTCCAAAAATTACCACCATCAAAACCTCTCCACAAAACCACCATCCCATCATCTTGTGAAGGCCGGCCACTCCTTTTGGATTGGGGCCGTGCTCTTCTTCGTCGGTAAGACTCAAGGGCCGGCCACTCCTTTTGGATTGGGGCCGAGCTCTTCTTCGTCGGTAACATCTCCGATGATTATTCCGGTAATCATTTACGATTATTCCGGTAATCTGTAACGGTGATGCTTACAACGACAACACTTCCATCTTCATCATCATCCCCTCTACTAATTACCATCACCATCTTCACTTCCACCATTTACTGGTTTGGATTTGGAGTTGGGCCATCTCTGTGTCTCACCCTTTCCCTGTCTCCCTCTCTTTTCCATCTGTTGCTGGTTAGACGCGGAGTTTACCTCCTGCGTCTAGGCCATCCCATAACGCGGCCTTCGCGTTATTGTATCGGCAAGACGCAAAGCTAAGTGCCCGCGTCTGTGTCCTTTTCATGTCAACACGACGCGAAGCTAAGTGCCCGCGTCTGTGTTCTATCCTTTTTGGCGTGACGCGGAGTTTATCCTCGCGTCTGCGTTCTCATGCCCTGACTTAAACGCAGGCCCCGAGCCTCGCGTTATGGCACCTTCGCGACGTGATCCCCACGTCTGTGATTCTCGCGTCTGGTACTTCCCGCGACGCGATCCCCGCGTCTGTGATTCCCGCATCTGCTATTCTTGCGACGCGAACCCCGCGTCTGCTATTCCCGCGTTTGTGATTCCCGTGTCTGTTATTCTCGCGACGCTAACTCCCGCGTCTGCGAACCCCCGCGTCTCACTTTCAAAACTCGCGTCCCCCTGAACATATATTTCTCTCTCTTTCTCTCTATTATTTATATCATATTTTATGGCGCGTCCCGAGTTCCATGGATTTCAGACCTTTCGGCATTTCTGGTGATTTAGGCGAGTGTTCTCGCTTTCCTCTTGACTTCCTATTTCATCGGTTAAGCGAGTGTTCTCGCTCTCGCCTCCATTTGAGTTTCCCCGCTTCGTCGGGTCGATATGTATTTCACTTCATGTTTTCATGTATTTTGTATTGGGCTGAGTCCCCGTATCTATGTATGGCCAAGTGCCAATAACTGGACATGTATTGCCCTGCGACGAATGCTTGTACTAGGGTAGTTTCATTCGTGCACATATACCATGCCTGTGATATGCTTACTACTTTATCACATACCATGTGTCTACCTGATATGATAACACTTGCCATGCCATTACTTCAGACCTGTCATTTACATGCTACTATTTAACACCTGCTTGTGTCACCTGACAACTGATGTGTTATCACCGGACCTCAGACATGCTACTATTTGGCAAGACCCCTTGTTATGACATGACTTGCCACTGACCTTATATCAATCTCTTGACATGATTGGTTGCCTGCTAAATATCATCATCCTGTCATGCTATCACTTGACACCCAGCATGATATACTTGACTTGTGATTATCACGTTTACGGGAATCCTGCCTTGTTATCCTGTACTATGTACAGTGACCTGTTATCCTGAATGGAACAAAGTGCCACACCATACTCGGTGGGGGCCACCTCTTGAATCTGTGAGGGCCACCTCTTGAATCTGTAGGGCCATTTCCTGTCTTGACCAGTTATTCCCGTAATCTGATAACATTGATAAGCCATAAAAAGGACAACTTGCACGGGGAATGGGAGGAAGTGATGGATGCCGGAATGATGCCTTGCTTATAGTAGTGGATTACCTGAACTGACGATTCGTGTTAGAGGGATTTAAGGCCCTCAGAAGATGCGTGTTAGGGGGATTTAAGGCCCTCAAGCTGGTCCCGGGTGTACGGGAACTACTATAAGAGGAGCTATCAGTTCTTCATCATCTTCTAATAACGACCCTCGGCTTGCTTATATATGGAGGTATGTGTATTGGGATGTACACCAGGACACATACCTAGATATATGAGTCAGACGAGTAATAATAATATAAGACTCCTGTTATGATTCCTGTTATGACTCCCGTTATGTACTCCTGTTATGCCTGTTATGTGTTCCTGTTATGACCATTTTGTAACTCGGGTTGTATGTGCTTGGGTTACGATGATATGAGATAAGGGTATATAGATGAGGGTTTCCTTGTTTGGATTATTCCTTCGAGGTACTAGTCTCATGAGGCCGTGACCTAAGCTTATACAATCTGTTTTGCTCGTAATCGGGTTTTATATCGGATTTCCTGTTTTATGATGATTATGTTATACCGGTTCATACCTGCTATACTTGTATTCTAACCCTCCTGTCTCCTGTTCTTATCTGATCATATCATGAGTACTTCCTACTTGATATCATTTGTTATATACACACTTGTACTTACCCTTGCTTGCCACTTGGCTTTTGTATCACCACTCGCCTGGGGAGTTTCATCTGACTCCCCTGGATCCTCATGTCCAGGTCATGGAGCTTGGAGTGTGTGGATTCTTCCAGTTGCTGATCAGAGTGGCGCAGCTGAAGCGTAGATCTCCAGTAGACCATCTGAAGCTCTATCCTTCTAGGCCCCCTGTTCGCCTCTCGAGTTTTCCTTTTTTGTAAACTCGTGAGTGCCTTTTGTACTGTTCATACTTATACATCTCTTTGTATTCTCGCAATTGCGCATATCAGTGATGTAATATTTATGTAATATTGGATCACCTCTGGTGATAACTTTGTAATTGTACTCATGTGTTGGAATGTATAATGCACCACTTGCTTCCGTACTCTGATTCTTGCCTGTACTGATGCTTAGCGTATATACGTGAGGGTATTTCTGACCTGCGTATATACGTTGCAGTAACGTCTCCGTACCCGCCGGATCGGGGCGTTACAGGGTGGTATCAGAGCCTAGGTTCTACATCCTCAGTACGTCCAGACGGCAAATTAATGGTAAAGAAATTTGCAACTGGAATGCTTGAGTCTTGGTTATATACTCCAACTACAAGTACAGAGTTATCTATTCTATCTTGATCATTCTTCCTTTGATTCCTAATCTCTTCCATCTTTCCCCTGTTTTGGTTTTTCGTAGCCTTTATACCAACTTAAGATATGGATATACTAGAGAGGCAGTGGCTAGTTCTGAATGAAGCTATTATATGATCTCTTCGGCCAACTCTATGAAGCTCGGTATTCTCTGGATTGATCCTTATCGGGTTATCTTTCAGAAGTCAGTAGTCGGGATTCTCTACGGGTATTCTATATTCTCGGTTATATCTTTCAGAGTGGTCGATGCCTGGTATTCGGAATTCTCAATTATCGGTCTTCTTTATTATGCGCAGTATTATCGAGGTTTCCCTTATCTTCGGTATTCTGGCTATTTCTCAGAGCGACATTAAGTATACAGTACATCGGAAATTCTATTGCAAAGCTGTGGAATCAGTCAGTAATATTCGGCATCGTTAGGAGATTTATACAGCCGGAAGTGCAGAAGATGTCTACATTCTGATTATTGATCAGTCAACTTAAGAGCCCTACCTATAGTGCTCCATATCTTGATTGGTATAAATTCCTCCCTTGTCCTCCTTGTGTTCAATTTACCCCTTATCGAAATTGCGAGGACGCAATTTTTTGTAAGGTGGATGGATTGTAACACCCCGCTCCCAGAATACGTACTTAGTTGCGTATTCAGATTTTTCGATCATATTTTTCGATTTACTTCCTGTATTTGTTTTGCATTATGGAGTATTTATATGATCGTTTTGTTTTGGATCCGGATTCGTGGACTCAGAGTCAGCCCTAGTCTGAACCGAGGACCCGATCCTAGGGTATTACTCGATTTGGTCTTTCTGGTCTTTAGATTTGACCGATTTTAGTTTTAAATATTATTTTTTAATATTTTAGATTTTCTATGATTTTCTGAAATTTTTCCGAATTAAATGGAAAATCTTCAAAACCGGTGTCGACCAGCACCACTGACCGACTTCTGGATTTTTAATTTACAAATGGAGTCAAATTTTGAGAAACCGCTTTCACATATTTGCTTAGAATAATATTTACTATCTTAATTCATTTTTGGGGTATTTTCAGAATTTTTTGGATTTCTGCCAGATTCGGCGCCGACCGATATTGGCGGCAGATTCCAGGATTTTTAATTTAAAAACTATAAAGAATTTCTTGAAACGAATTTCACCATGATTCTTAAAATAATATTCTTGATTTTTGAGAATTTTTGCGGGTCGTTCCGAGATACTTGATTTCGGGACGATTTCGGTATTTTTCCGAAAGTTTTCCGCATCCGCAACTGAATCCCGGGAATCCGCCACTTTCATTATTTTCATTTTCTCTTCCAAGAGACTATCTTCTCTTTTCATTTTCTTTTCCTTTTTCCTTTTTCTTTCCTTCCTTTTTCTTTCCACCAAATTCTCCAACCTTCTCCATTCTTCCATTTTCTTCCACCAAAATATCTTCTCCTCCAAAAATATCTCCTCCAAAATATCATAGCCGGCCAAGTGGCCAAGAGAGAGACACCTCACCTCTCCATTTTACAAAAAACCCCCCTCTCTAAACATTTTTACACCTCCTTCACAAATCCAAATCTTATATATACTTTTCCTTCTCCATTCCACTTCATTTTTCTCTTCACCACTTCACCAAAGCCTTAACCACCACCAACTCCTCCTTCATCTCCACCACAACAACAACCACCACAACTTCTCCAACTCCTTACCTTCATCTTCTTCCTCCTCCATCTCCATGTAAACCACCACAACTCCAAAACTCCACCAAAGCTTCCACCTTCACCTTTACCTTCTCCAAAAATTACCACCATCAAAACCTCTCCACAAAACCACCATCCCATCATCTTGTGAAGGACGGCCACTCCTTTTGGATTGGGGCCGTGCTCTTCTTTGTCGGCAAGACTCAAGGGCCGGCCACTCCTTTTGGATTGGGGCCGAGCTCTTCTTCGTCGGTAACATCTCCGATGATTATTCCGGTAATCGTTTACGATTATTCCGGTAATCTGTAACGGTGATGCTTACAACGACAACACTTCCATCTTCATCATCATCCCCTCTACTAATTACCATCACCATCTTCACTTCCACCATTTACTGGTTTGGATTTGGAGTTGGGCCATCTCTGTGTCTCACCCTTTCCCTGTCTCCCTCTCTTTTCCATCTGTTGCTGGTTAGACGCGGAGTTTACCTCCTGCGTCTAGGCCATCCCATAACGCGGCCTTCGCGTTATTGTATCGGCACGACGCGAAGCTAAGTGCCCGCGTCTGTGTCCTTTTCATGTCAACACGACGCGAAGCTAAGTGCCCGCGTCTGTGTTCTATCCTTGTTGGCGTGACGCGGAGTTTATCCTCGCGTCCGCGTTCTCATGCCCTGACTTAAACGCAGGCCCCGAGCCTCGCGTTATGGCACCTTCACGACGTGATCCCCACGTCTGTGATTCCCGTGTCTGGTACTTCCCGCGACGCGATCCCCGCGTCTGTGATTCCCGCATCTGCTATTCTTGCGACGCGAACCCCGCGTCTGCTATTCACGCGTTTGTGATTCCCGTGTCTGTTATTCTCGCGACGCTAACTCCCGCGTCTGCGAACCCCCGCGTATCACTTTCAAAACCCGCGTCCCCCTGAACGTATATTTCTCTCTCTTTCTCTCTATTATTTATATCATATTTTATGGCGCGTCCCGAGTTCCATGGATTTCGGACCTTTCGGCATTTCTGGTGATTTAGGCGAGTGTTCTCGCTTTCCTCTTGACTTCCTATTTCATCGGTTAAGCGAGTGTTCTCGCTCTCGCCTCGATTTGAGTTTCCCCGGTTCGTCGAGTCGATATGTATTTCACTTCATGTTTCCATGTATTTTGTATTGGGCTGAGTCCCCGTATCTATGTATGGCCAAGTGCCAATAACTGGACATGTATTGCCCTGCGACGAATGCTTGTACTAGGGTAGTTTCATTCGTGCACATATACCATGCCTGTGATATGCTTACTACTTTATCACATACCATGTGTCTACCTGATATGTTAACACTTGCCATGCCATTACTTCAGACCTGTCATTTACATGCTACTATTTAACACCGCTTGTGTCACCTGACAACTGATGTGTTATCACCTGACCTCAGACATGCTACTATTTGGCAAGACCCCTTGTTATGACATGACTTGCCACTGACCTTATATCAATCTCTTGACATGATTGGTTGCCTGCTAAATATCATTATCCTGTCATGCTATCACTTGACACCCAGCATGATATACTTGACTTGTGATTATCACGTTTACGGGAATCCTGCCTTGTTATCCTGTACTATGTACAGTGACCTGTTATCCTGAATGGAACAAAGTGCCACACCATACTCGGTGGGGGCCACCTCTTGAATCTGTGGGGGCCACCTCTTGAATCTGTAGGGCCATTTCCTGTCTTGACCAGTTATTCCCATAATCTGATAACATTGATAAGCCATAAAAAGGACAACTTGCACGGGAAATGGGAGGAAGTGATGGATGCCGGAATGATGCCTTGCTTATAGTAGTGGATTACCTGAACTGACGATTCGTGTTAGAGGGATTTAAGGCCCTCAGAAGATGCGTGTTAGGGGGATTTAAGGCCCTCAATCTGGTCCCGGGTGTACGGGAACTACTATAAGAGGAGCTCTCAGTTCTTCATCATCTTCCAATAACGACCCTCGGCTTGCTTATATATGGATGTATGTGTGTTGGGATGTACACCAGGACACATACCTAGATATATGAGTCAGACGAGTAATAATAATATAAGACTCCTGTTATGATTCCTGTTATGACTCCCGTTATGTACTCCTGTTATGCCTGTTATGTGTTCCTGTTATGACCATTTTGTAACTCGGGTTGTATGTGCTTGGGTTACGATGATATGAGATAAGGGTATATAGATGAGGGTTTCCTTGTTTGGATTATTCCTTCGAGGTACTAGTCTCATGAGGCCGTGACCTAAGCTTATACAATCTGTTTTGCTCGTAATCGGGTTTTATATCGGATTTCCTGTTTTATGATGATTATGTTATACCGATTCATACCTGCTATACTTGTATTCTAACCCTCCTGTCTCCTGTTCTTATCTGATCATATCATGAGTACTACCTACTTGATATCATTTGTTATATACACACTTGTACTTACCCTTGCTCGCCACTTGGCTTTTGTATCACCACTCGCCTGGGGAGTTTCATCTGACTCCCCTGGATCCTCATGTCCAGGTCATGGAGCTTGGAGCGTGTGGATTCTTCCAGTTGCTGATCAGAGTGGCGCAGCTGAAGCGTAGATCTCCAGTAGACCATCTGAAGCTCTATCCTTCTAGGCCCCCTGTTCGCCTCTCGAGTTTTCCTTTTTTGTAAACTTTTGATTGCCTTTTGTATTGTTCATACTTGTACATCTCTTTGTATTCTCGCAATTGCGCATATCAGTGATGTAATATTTATGTAATATTGGATCACCTCTGGTGATAACTTTGTAATTGTACTCATGTGTTGGAATGTATAATGCACCACTTGCTTCCGTACTCTGATTCTTGCCTGTACTGATGCTTAGCGTATATACGTGAGGGTATTTCTGACCTGCGTATATACGTTGCAGTAACGTCTCCGTACCCGCCGGATCGGGGCGTTACATTAATGAAGAATTAGATCTAGCGTATCTTTTTGTGTTTGCTTCTGATTCAGTACCGTCAGACACTAGCACCGAAGTAGATGATGACCTCTGGTCGGCAATGGATACTTTGACATCGTTGCATGTACCAGTGAAATCGTCCTTCGAGACGTATCAAGATAATGGTAACGCGCAAGAATCTATATTCATGGTTCTAGCAAGACGGAAAGGCCAAAAATCAATTCTTTTTGGGCGAATCTCGTCTGAACCAATGCCCCGTGAAAAATCAGAAGGCAAGGAAGAATCCCCTCAGTTCAGTCATTACGAACCAAAAGTGCTCAGAATGATGAAACGCATGGGGTATGACCTAACAAGTAGACCCGGGTTGAACTTCGGCAAAGGGAGGAGGACGTTACTTCGATCTTTTATGCCGAAAGGGAAAGCACCCGATTATTATCATCAGACGCGCAGGGGGTTGGGCTATGTATCAACTCCAGTCCCATCAGCCTCTGATTCTGTAGGGCCATCAGGCCATAATTATTCTTCAGGCACATCATCGTGGGAGTCAGATGTCAGTGTTGGCAACATCTTCAGAGAACTTTCAGTGAATATGGTTTCAACAAGCCGCCTGGAAGACAGAGATGAAGAAATGATCCAATCTGATACAGATCCTTGGATCAGACATTTAAACTCTTTGAGACACCCGCTTTGAACAGTGTGAGCCGCCCACAGAAGACAAGGTTGTTCAGATCAATCTAGGAGATGAGGCCAATCCTAAGCCCATCTTCATAAGTGACGGCCTGTTACCTTCGGAGAAGAAGGATCTAATATCTCTTGTACAAGAGTATATAGACGTCTTCGCCTGGAATTACGAAGACATGCCCGGCTCGATCCTCAAGTGGCTATGCACCGCCTCAATATCAATTCGGACGTAAAGCCTGTCAAACAACAACAGCGACGGTTCTGACCAGAAATAATGGAGGCGATTCAATCAGAAGTCAGATAGCTTATAGATTCTGGCTTCATTAGGGAAGAACAACATCCCGACTGGGTAGCCAACATCATCCCTGTTGCCAAGAAAAACGGAAAGATCCGGATCTGCATCGACTTCCGTGATCTAAATGAGGCCTGTCCCAAAGACAAATTCCCACTGCCAATCACAGATGTCATGATTGACAATACTTGTGGATTCGAACGAATGTCCTTCATGGATGGATTCTCAGGATACAATCAAATCAAAATGTATCCTGATGATGAAAAGCACACCTCCTTCAGGACACCACTAGGGGTATATTGCTACACCGTCATGCCCATCGGACTGAAGAATGCAGGGGCGACGTATCAAAGGGCCATGAATGCCATTTTCCATCAGCAAATGTGTAAAACGGTGGAATGTTATGTTGATGACATTGCGGTAAAAAGTCGCGCTAAGGGTGATCACATAACTGACCTGAAGGTGGTCTTCGACATCATGCAGGCTCATCAATTGAAGATGAATCCCACCAAGTCCTTCCTGGGGGTAGCCAGTGGTAAATTCCTAGGATTTGCCGTAACCTCAACGGGAATTCATTTGGACCTGGAAAAGGTCCGCGCTATCTAGGAGATGCAACCTCTGAGAAACCTCAAGGAGCTCAGGGGATTACAAGGACGACTGGCATACATCCGCAGGTTTATCTCAAATCTCTCCAGGAGATGCCAACCCTTCGCTAAACTTATGAAGAAGGGTGTCTCGTTCGTTTGGGACGACGTTTGCCAACAAGCGTTTGAGGAAATTAAGCAGTACCTCACCTAACCACCAGTCCTTGCAGCTCCGATATCCGGAAAGCCTTTCCTGGTATACGTCCGAGCAATGGATCATTCTTTGGGGGCTCTACTAGCTCAGACTGATGATCAAGGACGAGAGCAGGCAATCTACTATTTGAGTAGAACAATGATCGAAGCCGAACATCGGTACAACCCGATCGAGAAGGAATGTTTGGCACTGGTGTTTGCTATTTAGAAAATGTGACACTATTTGACAGGCCAAACTATAAATGTCATATAAAAAATCAACCCCCTGAGGTTACTCATGACAAAGCCTTCGTCATTGAACGGCCGGCTGGCAAAATGGGCCATATTGCTATCCCAATATGAGATGCACTTTTTATCACAAAAGGCCATTAAAGGACAAGCGGTGGCGGACTTCCTAGCTGAGCACCCAGATCCGAGGGCAGCCAAAGTCTACGAAGATCTCCCAGATGAGGTTGCCGAAGTCTGCCTGACCCAGACATCATTTGAAGGTCAAGTGTGGCAACTTTTCTTCGACGGTGCATCAAGAACAAGCCCAAAGGGACATGTAGTAGCAGGGGTAGGAGTAGTACTCGTCTCCCCACAGAATTATGTGATTCCCCGAGCTGTCTCACTAACTGAGCCTTGTTCCAACAATGTGACGGAATACAACGCTCTTTTGATTGGGATGCAGTTCGCCGATGAGATTGGCGTTAAAAATCTCGAGGCATATGGTGACTCCAAACTTATCGTCAGCCAAGTTCGCAGAGAATATGAAGTCAGACATGAAGACCTAGTACCGTATTACAGCGCAACTGTCCGCATGGCCGAGAGGTTCACGAACTTTTACATCGACCATGTGCCGCGCAGGCAAAATGCGCATGCAGATGCACTTGCATCTCTTGTTGCCTCCTTAGCTCTTCCAGTCGGAGCAGTGGAGAAGGTATTTGTCTACATCCATGACCTGTATTGTCCGAGAATCGCTCTCGAAGACTACCCGGGGTCAGCGGGAGGTCGTCGCGGCAAAGAAGCACTTGAAGCGTCGACCGGTCCAGAGTCTAGAGACTGGCTATTCCCCTACATTGATTACGTCTTATACGACATCCATCCTGAAGACACCAAAGAGGCGGCTGCCATTCGAAGGAAAGCCCCCAAATTCTACTATAATGCGATTACGCGAACATTGTATCGTCGATCGCATGACAGAATCCTGCTTCATTGCCTCTCACTAAAAGAGGCCCAAGAGGTATTGAAAGAAGCCCACGACGGTATGTGCGGAGCCCATCAACCTGGTCCAAAACTGGCATATAGACTCCAAAGATTGGGTTACTATTGGCCCAAGATGATTGCTGATGCCGTCACTTATGCTAAGAGATGTCACGCCTGCCAAGTACATGGCGATTTCATCCATCAAGCACCAGGGTACCTCCACTCTACGACCTCTACCTGGCCATTTGAAATGTGGGGGATGGACGTGGTTGGCCCTATCAGCCCACCATCATCAAAAGGACATCGGTTTATTTTGGCAATAACCGATTATTTCTCTAAGTGGGCCGAAGCCATTCCTTTGAAGGAAGTAAAATCGTCTACCGTGATCAAGTTCGTGAAACATCACGTTATTTACCGTTTCGGTGTACCTCGGCGAATTGTCCATGACAATGGACCCCAGTTCATCAACCAGGATTTTCAGAGATTCTGCGCTAAGTTCAGAATCCAGAGTATGTCCTCAATGGCATACTATCCTGCCGCTAACGGCCTCGCAGAAGCTTTCAACAAGACCATTGGCAAGCTTCTCAAGAAATTTGTCTCGAAAAGTCAACGGGACTGGGACGATAAGTTGGGTGAATGCTTATGGGCCTATCGCACAACCGTACGAACCCCAACTAAAGCTACGCCATTTTCTTTGGTATACGAATGTGAAGCCGTACTCCCACTAGAAATCCAAATTCCATCCTTACGCGTCACCTTGACTGCAGAGATGACAACAAAGGAGAAGCATCGACAGCGACTCTAGGAATTGGAGGCCTTAGACGATAAGCGTCTGCAGGCCCAACAACAAGTCGAGCTCTACCAAGCTCGAATTACCAGAGCCTTCAACAAGAAAGTTAAAGTGCGAACTTTCAAGAAAGGCGATCTTGTCTTAGCCGTCAGAAGACCCATGGTGATGACACATAAGACAAAAGGCAAATTCCATCCCAAATGGGAAGGACCATTTGTAGTAGAGTCGGTCTACTCAAATGGATCATATCGCCTCATAACCTCAAATGGCAATACACTAATGATGCCAATCAATGGCAGATTCTTAAAAAAGTACTATCCTTAGATAGTGCATCTCCGCTGATTAAGTTAAAAGTACACCTCTGATCAAAGCGAGAAGAGTTTCATCATTAAACATCCGACGCCTCCGACGGCTAAGGATAGAGGAAAATGTTGGCTTCTAAGCCCAACATAAGTCTTCGACAACTCATCATGATGAGGGGAATAGCATGGCTAGCCCAACTCAAACGGTAGTTGGTAAGGGTACCTCAAATCCGTTAATAGCTGAGGGTTTGCTAAAAATCCTAAGTGGACTTGGCTCCACTCTTTCCTCCAAAATCCCTTACCAATTCTCACCCACAGAATTGTAGGTCTACAAAATGCAATCGTTACCAAGTTAACACTATACCTCTGGTAATGAAAAATTTCAATACTCCTTATCGAGAGTAGCAAACTTTCAAATTTGCCAAGATACCTCTGGCACTTCACATTCCACTTGTCAATTCTCATCAATAGGATGACAAGTCCTCAAACTGCTCTTATCACGAGCCAATCTTTGTTAAGTTAATATCACACCTCTGACAAATTGCTGTTAAAGTTAACATTATACTTCTAAACAGTACATCAAGTTTCTGTCAAGTCAATATCACACCTCTGACGGTCACTTTCCTTCAGACTTCCATATCGAAGCTGAAATGAATAATGCTAAGTTAACACTACACCTCTAGCATCCAGGTTATTGCTAAAGTTCAACAATACACCTATGGCTATGACTTTCCCTCGGACTTCCTTACCTAAGTCGAGATGACTAATGCCAAGTTCAAAATTACACCTCTAGCATTACCCCCATTGTCAAGTTCAACAATACACCTATGGCAATGACACTTTCAGTTTTCCCAAATAAAACTGAAATGCTTCTGAGCTAAGTTAATATCATACCTCTGACTCACATTCTTGTCAAGTTAATACTACACTTCTGACAAGACTACATTCAACCCGTTAAGTTAATATCACACCTCTAACGGTAAAGATTTTCCTAGATTCCCCACGAATCTAGATTCACTTGTTATTCTCTTCAACAGAATAACGAGCCTACCTAAAAATATTGTTAGGTTAACACGACACCATTAAACAGTGTTTTCGTTAACTCCCCAGCTGATCTTAATCAAGTTAATCTCAAACCCTTGATAAAAGTTCATCTTCCCTGGGGGTACATATTCCACCTGTAACTTTCTTTTATAAAGTGGCAGGTCCACCAAAAATTATTTCATCTCTGTCAAGTTAATATTACACCTCTGACAGTATTCTGGAGTTCCTGAAATAGGATCTTTTCTTTAGAAAATTTGACTTGTTAAGATTATCATCGTAGTTTTGACAAAGTCAAAGATTCTTTGCTTCTATGCGTCTAAAAAAAAAAAGATGCAAGACAATATAGAAGGAGGCAAAAAGAAAAGTGTCGCTTTTATTTATATCTAGGCATATGAAAGTGATACAAAAACGCTCTCTTATACAATAAGATTGAGTGTTACAATACAATTAAGGAGTACAAAGAAGTCCCTCTCTCTCAGAGGCTGTACTCTCTCCTTAAAGCTGCATATGATTCCAAGTACAGGATATTTGGAAGGGCGTCGGTCGGAGCCGATTGCACTATGATGCATGACTAAACATCGAAAGAGCCCTTGTTGACTAAGAGCAATAGTGTTCTTAAGGTCTGGTAGTAGCAGAATCCTCCGATTCCACCTGAACATCCAAAGTGGCGGGATACGATCCTTCGTTAATGAACATCTCTTCCGCCAGAAGGTTATCTAATGAGCATGGAGTTTCCTCGATGTCACTTCTGGGGTAAGAGAGGAGGTTCTGAGACCTCACAGAGGATGCTATCCACCACTATATCCACCACATCCCCCGCCGCCATACCCACTCTGACCATGCCATGCCAGCAAGCTTGACTGGTGCATCACGTCCGAGGGGATCTTGGCGAGGGTTAGGTCCCCGTTAGGGACCATGATTTCTTCCCTTGTGGACGACGGGGACCATGATTTCTTCCCTTGTGGACGAACATTGAACAAGTTTGCCGGCCGAAATATTCTTCCCGGGGCCCAGTGAACCTGAAAAAGGACGATCAAGCCTACTGCAAGAAGCAAACAAAGAAATTAGAAGATCTGAAGCTTAGTACACTTCGACAGAAAAAACTAAGTGACAGACGCAGCCATTGCTGAAGACTACAGACGCGGGAATGACCCGCACAGTGAGCCAAACTGCCACGGCAGCAGAAACAGACGCGATCAAAACTGTGATATACACAGAATTCGAACGCAGTCTCGTTTTGCATCCGTGTCTAAAGAACGAGATGCGAAGAGAATCAGACGCGAAAATTGCCATCTCCCTGTTAGATGAACAGGAGTTGCAAAATTCAGGCCTGAAACCTCCAGCCCGAAGTTGAAATTCTTCCAAGTCAGCGGACTTAAGATGCGAGCTCTGTGTGCAAAGCCAACGGCCAGGTGCCAAAGTCCTCTATACTCGCGTCCAGAGAAGTTTAAGCCAATGGCGCAACTTCCAAAAGAGGAAGACACCAACTGACTTAAGGAGAAAATCTAGATGATGAACCTCTCTAAGAGAGATCAAAATTCAAACTTTGATTGGACTAAAAAATATATATGGCAAACCGAGACGGCGTACCCGCAGAGGCCTCTGTTAAGAGTTGAACTCTCTGCATCGAAGTGCTGACATAAAAGGTGGTCAAAGAGACGCTTTCTGTTATTGAAATCACTTGACAGTGGTAATCTCCTGAAGAGACCAAACAGAAGCATGAAAACTCTGGGTCATCTTCGTCCATGGAGGCCAGCCCCTAGTGAAGTCCTTGAGGGGAGAAGATAGAGTCTCTCAGAGCACTCGCTTTCAAAAGAAAGCAGTTTTTTGTAATGGATGACTAAAGGGGGTAAGCCCTATTTATAGGCATCCCATAATGACCATAGTTAATGGCTCATTATTCAGAACCGTCGGCCTTAATGACCGCACGAGTGTCAAAGTCCAATGGAAGGCTGACGCGTGGAGCGTCGCCTCGGGAAGCATCAAAGACGCTGATCTCCAACCGATAGCGCCGGTTTCGCATTAAAAGGCATTAACTCCTAAGCCCAATGAAGAACCGACACGTGGACAACCGCTTCGGGAAATGTCGGATAGTGCGAGTCCCCAATCGTCAAACAACGATTTGACGTGTAAAGATCCGATAAAATCTTTATGACAGGCTGCATGTAATGCCTGGGAACTTGCACCAAAACGCAGGCATGAGAGCCGCGCTCAGGAACCCGCGTCCCTTTGCAGATTCAATAGCATCCACCTGCGTTCCAGAGGATTATCCACGTCTCTCGGTATGACTCAAAGTTGTGTCCCCTCAGCAAACGGGACCCAGTTCGGGGGTCACATTTGGAAATCACACAAAGCGGTGTGTTGAGACTTGTGCTTCCGATAATAGGGGGCCCATGGCAATCACAAGTATCTCGGAGCTGCGTCTGCGTGGCAAAATGATGATGGGTTTGCACCAGGTCAAAAACCCAGCACCGCGTCTTCGTATATGTCTGCGTCAATTTTAAAGGGGGGCATAAGACCACATTCTTAATATTTCCTGAAATTTGCATCTGGATAAAGTCAAGGACTGCGGCCAATGAATCACACTCAAAGCTGCGTCCTTCGCGTCCACTTGAACTGCATCTTTCATTGATAAATCACGGCTGCGTTCCTCAGAGCCGCGTTTCTTAATGAGTCAACGTCGCGTTTGTTATAAACAGTCAGTCAGGAAGCACAACCAAAGTCTGTGATTAAGAAGTTGGATTCATCTACAGCAGGGCAATGAAGGTGGAACAAAAATTTCAACGACTTTTATTATTCTAATATGATAAAAGTAAATACAAACACTCTAGGTGAATAGAGTGTCCTTTTCTTTACAAAAAGGAAAAGAAAGAGAAGACTAAAAATCCTAGTTCGCCAAAGAACGGATTTGTTCTCTAAGGCGATGAATCTCATGTTGACTGATAAGGATGGAGTAGGGGAGCAGAATTGCACAAATATTCAACAATAGAGAGAAGGTTTAGAAACAACCTTAGGTGCTTACTCACTCCAAAATGTATTCACAATGTTTGATATACTCCTTCCGAATCTCCGTAATAGTATAGCTAATACGGGTCGATCCTCAGGGAGAGCTCGCGATAGAAGCTTTAACGGTCGAATGATGAAGAAAGAAAACGAGTGTTCTTCTAAGATTAAAAGAATGAAAAAAACTTGGAAAAATAGGTGAAAGAATTGGTGGTGGATTTGTACATGAAAAGAAAAGCGATGTAAAGAAAATGAAAGGAACTAGAAAACAAGACTTGCTTTTAGAAAAAATACTAGAAGAAGGAAAACTTGCAAAAGACTTTTAGATGTAAGAAACCATGACTAGCTAACATTTCTAATTTGCTAACTTACTAATCTCCATTATGGTGATGCATGCCTCATGTTGATTCATCGGCAAATATTTGTCTTACTTGTTGGTCAAGTTACTTTCCCACTTGATATATGGGTGATCTTCTTGGACTTGTCTTGTAACCTTATTGATTTCATCGGCTCTCAAGATAGAATTTCAATGGTGGAATCGAGGAGTGTCACTCAAGGGATACTAAGGAAGAAGATACAAAATTCATTAGTCATTCAAGGCCATACATCAAGTTAGCAATGAAGTAAGAAAGTTGTACAACAAATAGCATATGGTTCGTGATCCATCTCCATGTTCCATCAAGGCACTTGTTCTAAGACAAGGCTCTAAATGAGGCACACATGAATCATATGGAATTACAACAAGAACTTGCCAAGAATGAAAGTAACCCATCGGGGATGAAAAAGACTCAACATTTGCAAGATTAAGAATTAGCAATCAGCCAAGAGTTAGAAGTTAGCAAAGTTAGTGGTTAGCTAGTCATGTTAGAAGAAGTTAGCTAGCCATTACAATGGAAAGAAAACAACAAAACATTATGCTATGAAAGTAAAGCTTGAATGAAATAAAGCAAGAAATGTAAGGCACTAGAAAATGCAATAGATGAGAAAGGAGATTAGATTAATCCTTACTTCAAGTTGTCACACCTTGGATTACAAGCTTTCACTCTCTCTCTCTCTAACTCTCTCTTGCAGAATTTCTAGGAGGAAGAAGAAGACTAAGAGCACTAAAACCTAGAGAAAAACTTAAAAATTACAAGCTCTTTCCTCTAGTCTCTCCTCCCTTTTTTGCAGAGTCCTTGGCAGTCTATTTATAGGCTTCAGAAGAGGGGGCTCCAAAATCCAGACTGTTGGAGAAAATCTTGGGCTCAACGGCCAGTTAACTGCCACGGATCCGCGGCCAGAGCTGCGTTTCCGCGGCAGAATCTTGGCCGTTGCGCCAGCGATTTCTGTTGCCAAGTTGTTACGTTCTGTTAGCCACGTGGATCTTCTAGATTGCAGACTGGGCGCGTGGATGTCTCCAGATCCTGGGCTCAACTCTTGGGCTTCTCTTTTGGGCCTTGATTAATCCCCTTTAATTCTTGATAATTCCATGGATTTTGGGCCTCTTCTCCATTAATATTGGACCTGCAAAAATAGAGAGAAAAAGATTAAAAAAACAGATTTTTATTGATATAATGCATGGTATGGATGTGGAAAAATATGCAAAAATGAGTAACAATCACACCCCCATACCTAGCTTTTGCTCGTCCTCGAGCAAAAAAGAAAGAAAAATCCTAACTAGATTATTGTACCACTTTCGTAGGTGACACGATTGCACTGAGCACGTGCAACAAGCCGTTAAACCTCTAGGTTACCCTAGAGGAGGAGTGTTGTCTCCTGAGGGTTTTCAGCGGATTGCACCCACAAAATCCATGAAGAAAAATAAAAGTGTTAGTGAAAATTTTTGATCCATATTTTCAAGATTCTTACTTGAGTTATAGGTTTCAGGTTACCCTAAACTTGTCATTCCTCTTATAAGCGTCTATTTGGAGTTTTGTTTTCAACTTAGGTTAAGTTTTTAAGGAAGAGATCAAAAATCGAATTTTGCATCAATTCTAGTATATATACATCTATAAATATGAAGGATCTTTCTTAGACTAAGTTTATTTATTTACTAATATATATAACAAAATTTTTTTATACAGTATTTATTTATTTACATTTCCTTAGCTTCCTTAGGCTTTCTAATTTACCCTTGTAACGAGCCTCTTACCGATGACTCCCAAACCAATCGGTCTTAGGGCACCAGATGAGAAAACATCTCTCGGGTTCGAGGACTCGAATAAACTAGGCCACGAAGGAAGTAAGGACTTAACCACCTTTAGGCGTGATTGGTAATGCTTCTTGAGGCACGACTAACCAGCTTAATTAGTGGCTAAGTATTTATTTAGTTATTTATATATATATATTTTTTCTTTTTATTATTATTATATTTTTTTTATTATATATATATGTAAATAAAGTCACAAAGTCTTTGATTAATCCTTCAATATGTTTAATGTATATATCCTAAAGAAAGAATTAAAATCTAGTAATCTTTCTTCTCCTTTTTTACTTAACCTAAAAATCCAACAAAACTCCTCTTTTCGACTTATAATTAGAAATCATAGTTAAGAGCCTCCTTAATCCCTAAAGTCAAGCTTGATTCTTTAAACATGGAACAAGAATTTCCTCTCTTTTTTTTATATATATTTTTTTTTTAAAGAAAAGAGTAAAATCTAATAGAAAATCTACAAAGAAAGGTAAAATCTAAAAGGAAATAAAAACCTAAAAAGAAAATGAAAATCCTAGAAAGAAAAAATGAAAACCCTAAAAAGAAAATGAAAAATCCTAGATTAGTATCTACCCCCCCATATCTATCTCATGCATTGTCCTCAATGTATGCAATATAAAAGATGCATGAAATAGGTAAAGGTATAAAATCACTCCCTCCGCCGTTTTGGACCAGCGGTGGTGCTGGGTCCAGCCGACTGTGACCGCCGTAACCCTGCCTCAATGCGGTCCAACCTAGAGGATTGCTCCTCCACCTGCTTCCTAAGTCTTACCTGTCCCCTAAAAATTTTCTTCATGCCCTTCCAGATGGTGGACATGAGGGCACGTGAATCAGTTGGGGGGTCCTGACGCCAAAATTCAGACTCATCTTCCTCCTCTAAACTTTTCTCAGAAGAGGACTCCACCGGTACATCTTCGGGCTGGACACTAGGGGTCCAAACCGCGTGCAAACAGCTATTATAGGAGCTGGTGGGTCGCTATGGTGTAACAAACAACCGGTCAAAAGAATCAAAGACAGCGTCCGGTAGGAAAGTCCTACACAAACGCGTGATCAGAATGGGATGAGAATGTTTGGAACCCCAGATGCGTGAGGAGTTGGCAATGATTGCGTGGAAGATGGTCTTGTTTAAACAGACAGTGTGTTGCCTAGTCATCTAATCATGAATTATCTGCAACACCAGGCGGTTGAATGAAGTTGTGTGGTCCAGCCATAAGATGTTACGTTGGATCCAGCGTCCAACGCAGTGTACGTTTCTAAAAGTGGTGCTGGCCTTTAGCCCGCAGTCTTGTTCCGTGCAGCGAGCCCCCATAATTGACATGTAATCGATGAGTGGGAGAGGGTCGCTGTGCTGTGTGACACTAGGGACACTGGTAATTTCCTCAAGGAGAGGAAGCGTGATAAACAGATCGCCCAAGGGCATGTGCACGGTGAATTGGTACATGTGTACATTTACAGATGCATGGTCAATGGATGTGTAGAATAGTGAAACTAATTCAGGACAGTAAAAAGCATCATTTTCAGAGTTATCGTACACTAAAGCATACCAATCCCAAGCCCTAATTCGATCTAGGAACATATGTCCATAGCCATTCGGATCACACAAAATTTTCCCAAAATCTTTTTCAGCAAAAATACTAGGTGCCATTCTAGAAATTTAGATCAAAGCAATAGAATGGAGAAATTGAAATTCAAACCACCCCCGGAATTCGTGGGGGGAAAATATCCGATCTTGCAGAGGGCACAGGAGAAAGAGAATGGGATCTGTGGCACCAGATCAGCCACGGGCGTCTGAAATCGACCGGTGAAGACTTTGGCGGCGCTCCGGAGTCTTCAGGAATGCCGCGGATCTGCGGCCTGGGTCGCGAAAGCGCGGCTGGTTGGAGGAATTAAGGGAGCAGAAAAATTCTGAGAGCGGCCGTTTGAGGAGGATGTTCAGATCTGGAAGCGATTTTGCGTTTGAGGGAGGAGGGTAGGGTAAATAGAATATTTATAGGAGGGAAAAGGTTGAGAGTCCCAACTTTATCCATAGGTGAAAAGTAATATTTACAACCTAGGGATTTAAAGTTTGAAAATTTGTGAAGGAGTTTGACCCTAGGGAAGAGATGTAGAAACCTAGGGATTTGAATTTTGAAAGTTGTAGAACTCTTTTAAATGAATTAGCACAAAAGTCCCTCAATTTTTTTATTTTTATTTATTGTTTTTCTTTTTTTTTTACAAAAATTATTTACAAGGAATATGTACAAGTGTGTCCATCACCTAGGCTTCTTTTGGTCGTTTCCCTCTGGCCCGTTTCCCATCGTTCCAGTGTGTCTGTTTGCGCGGGCTCAGTTGGGAAACGAGTTGAATTATTTTCTGAGCCTTAGGTGTTTCCAGTTTCAATTGTTTATTGTTGTTCATCCTCATTTCACCACAATGTTCACTAAAAACTTCTTCATCACCACTTTTTTCACTCTGAATTTCTTTATTTCCAATGTTAAGAAATTCCAGCTCATCTCCATACAACTCCTCAAAACTGAGGTCAACATTTTCCTTCAGGGATGTACAATCAGTTAACTGACCCGAGTTGGCTCATCCAAACACATGATTTCGTCAGTGAAGAGGTCTTTAAAAGTTATATCAATTGGAGGTTCTTGAATTATATCCTCATGGGATACATTCGCAGTTGGCTCACTGAAAGTGAAGATATCCAAATCAACTTTCCCCTTTTGAAAGGGTACTCGGATAATAGGATTTTTCACTTCAAGAGAATCACAAAATTGTGACTCATCTTTACTTTTTTCCTCGCAATTATTTCTGACAAAATTAACCTCGAATGTTTGATCTTTTATCCTACGAGGTTGCATGCTGAAAACATTCACTTCTCTCATCATGTCACCAAAAGTTATCCTCAGTGACCCATTCCTGCAATTGATGATGGCATTTGCTGTAGCCAGGAATGGTCGTCCCAAGATGACAGGAGTCTGAGCCCTATGATTGGTATCAGACACAGGTTATGTCTCAAGAATTACAAAATCAACAGGGTAAATGAACTCCCCAACTCTGACAAGAACATCGTGAAATTCCCCCTTGGGTTTCTTGACAGAGCGATCAGCCAGTTGTATCGTCATTTGGGTAGGGCGAAGATCACCTAACCCTAATTGTTGATACACGAAAAAGGCAGGAGATTGATACTGGCCCCCAAATCAAGTAGTGCCCTATTAATGGTAGTCTGTCCTATGACACAAGAGATTGTCGGGCTCCCTGGGTCCTTGTATTTCTCCGGAATTGGCCCAGTGAACAACTCACTGATGTTGGATGCTAGGAAGACTTTCTTAGGGACTTGTGTTTTCCTCTTCTTGGTGCACATTTCCTTTAAGAATTTTGCATATGATGGCACTTGTTGTATGGCATCAAGAAGAGGTACATTGATTAGGACCTTGTTAAACATTTCTCTTATCTTCTCCATATGAGCATTCAACTTGTGATTTGTCAGCCTATTTGAAAATGGTACACTAGGCTTGTAAGGTTGCTCATCTACTTTTTCTTTTCCCTTGGCTTGTGAAGTTGATGGCTCTGAACTAGAAGGTGGATTGTCTAGAGTTGGTTGCACTGGAACTGGAGGTGTTAACTTTGGTACTGGCTGGGATGGTTGATTAGAAACCCTATTATCTACCCGTTTTTCAGATCTCATAATATTGATAGCATTGCAATGACTGGGGCCCATGTCTTCCACTTCATGCAAAGGGAAGTGATTTTTGGGATTGGGCACTGGCTGACTTGGAAACATTCCTTTTTGTCTCTCATTTACAGAATTAGCCAATTGCCCTAACTGGACCTGTACTTTGTTCATATCCTGTTGATGGCTCTTTGCTAGGGTTTCTATCATTTTCTTCAACTCTGA
The DNA here is from genome assembly GCA_038442645.1 of Agave tequilana. Classification (NCBI taxonomy): domain Eukaryota; kingdom Viridiplantae; phylum Streptophyta; class Magnoliopsida; order Asparagales; family Asparagaceae; genus Agave; species Agave tequilana. Next base: position 716,916 of record JAVJIF010029783.1, read on the forward strand.
TATTCTCTCATCTGAATCATTCTGGGGTGGATGTTGGTGGTATGGAGACTGGAATTGTGTTTGGTAGTGTGGTGGGCTCTGATAAGATTGTGATTGTGGTGGACTTTGATATGGATGAAAATTCGGTGAATTTCGATTGAAACTGTGTTGAGAAGGCTGAGCATGATATTGATTTGGAAATGATGGCCTAGGTTGCTCAGGACCAGACTGTCTCCAAGAAAAATTTGGATGGTTTCGCCATCCCAATTGTATGTATTGGAGTATTTATTGTGGGGAAGTCTGGTAAAAGCAGCATTCGTATTCTCCTGATACATTTGAGACTGGTATACAGGACACTCCTCGAATACATTGTTGAGGTCATGACAGTAGGTGCAACCCGGTTTGACCACAGGTGATGGGTTGACCTGATTGACAACAGAATTTTCCCTTAACTCAAGCAGTTCTATCCTCTTCATTAATTGTGTGATCTTAGCCTCAGCAGCTATGGAGGATTCTATGAAATGCATACCGGTTCTGGAAGTGGTGGGAGTGGGTTTATCTGGGCATGACTTCCACTGAATGGTTTTCTCAGCTAAAGCTTCATAGAGATCCCACCCCTGATTCTCATCTTTCTTCAAAAATTCCCCTTGGCACATGGGGATTCAAGGAGTGTTTTCGTTTGGTAATCCAAACCGTCATAGATAATTTGGCATTGACGCCATTTCTCTATGCTGTGATGAGGACATTGGGCTAGAAGGTCTTTAAAGCATTCCAAATACTTCCAGAAGGGTTCGTTTGATTCCTGCTTGAATTGCATGATGTTTTTTCTCATGAGGGCTGTTTTGTGAATGGGATAAAATTTCTTAAGAAAGACTTTTACAAAATCTTCCCATGAAGATATCGAACTAGTGGGAAGATTGTAAAGCCATTTTTTAGCAATGTCCTTCAGCGCAAAAGGTATGAACCTTAATCTAACAGCATCCTCAGTCAATTGGGAAATTCTCATCATTAAACATACTTCTTCAAACTCTCGAATGAAGAAGTACGCGTCTTCAGACTCTAAACCATGAAATCGGGGAAGTGTATTGATGAATTGTGGCTTCAGCTCAAAATGATTTCCATTGGTAACAGGGAGAAGAATGCATGATGGAAGGGAGGTGCGAATCGGGTAGAATCTGTCTTGAAGCGAAATGTTGTTTTTCATTGTGTTAAGTGGTGGTGTCGGTGCAAGTGTAGAAATTCTAACAAGTCTTGCAGAATCTAGATCCCGGTACCACTCTTGCATATACAGTCACAAACAACGTTCACCAATCACACCAGCGAAAAGAAAAAAGGAAAATAACAAACAATAAAAGAAAAATCAATCCCAAGCTATCTAGGATTCCTGGACCTAGACGACTCCTAACTGTTCGATGAACCAAAGAAGGTTGTTGCTTGAATCAGACCACAGCTAATCAGCCAGGTAGGGGCAAAATACGGTGGGAGGTATCCGTGCGTAAGCAACGGGCCTTAATTACGCCAAACCACGGTATCTTCGAGGCTTAACCTCTTAATCCCCTACCTTAGACACTGATTTGACTGGAGTATGAATCAAAATCAACTTCCAACTTCAGTCGATCTCCTACTGAGTCCGGATGTCCCTAGGGCCAACGTCTATCAGATTTTATTAAAAGGCTTGGGATTGTGAGTGCTTGGGAAATGATTTTTGGGCTAAGGAAAGGGTGATAAAATCCCCACCTTATCTTATTTATTGGGTAATGCCCTTAAAATCAATTTGGTGCAAGTGTACGATATAAGCAAACAAGGTTCACTCAAAGCGATATAAATCAACCAAGAAGTGAGTCCTAATCAAAATGCAATGCACACGTACCTTGCTCCAGCACTCTTCAACAGTAAAGTAAATGAATTGAAAAGACACGTGCCTAAAAATGCAAACGTCTAATCAATTTTTAACTTTACAACCAATATTTTACTGTTGATTATTAGCAGGAATATGGTGAAGCATACAAGAATTAAGTACTGCAGCAGCTGTTATTTTGCAGAGCAAGCAACCCTGTAGAAAATTATGAGTAGTTCACTCTTCTTTGCCGCGAATCCGCGGCTTTGGCCATGGAATCGCGGCAAATCAGAGGGCACCTGGTCTCTGCTTTCTGGAGCAGAGGCCCAGGGCCACTTATATGTCACTACAATGCTAGTTTTCCTGTTTCTTCACCTATAACCTGCAACAGAGAAGAAAATTCGTTTAGTTCCTAATTCAAATGAAAACCGTTTGCTCTTCCCCGGCAACGGCACCAAAAATTTGATAAGGATAGAGTAGGGGAGTAGAATTGCACAAATATTCAACAATAGAGAGAAGGTTTAGAAACAACCTTAGGTGCTTACTCACTCCAAAATGTATTCACAATGTTTGATATACTCCTTCCGAATCTCCGTAATAGTATAGCTAATACGGGTCGATCCTCAGGAAGAGCTCGCGATAGAAGCTTTAACGGTCGAATTATGAAGAAAGAAAACGAGTGCTCTTCTAAGTTTAAAAGAATGAAAAAACTTGGAATAATAGGTGAAAGAATTGGTGGTGTATTTGTACATGAAAAGCAAAGCGATGTAAAGAAAATGAAAGGAACTAAAAAACAAGACTTGCTTTTAGAAAAAAAACAAGAAGAAGGAAAACTTGCAAAAGACTTTTAGATGTAAGAAACCATGACTAGCTAACCTTTCTAATTTGCTAACTTACTAATCTCCATTATGGTGATGCATGCCTCATGTTGATTCATCGGCAAATGTTTGTCTTGCTTGTTGGTCAAGTTACTTTCCCACTTGATATATGGGTGATCTTCTTGGACTTGTCTTGTAGCCTCATTGATTTCATCGGCTCTCAAGATAGAATTTCAATGGTGGAATCGAGGAGTGTCACTCAAGGGATGCTAAGGAAGAAGATACAAAATTCATTAGTCATTCAAGGCCATACATCAAGTTAGCCATGAAGTAAGAAAGTTGTACAACAAATAGCATATGGTTGGTGATCCATCTCCATGTTCCATCAAGGCACTTGTTCTAAGACAAGGCTCTAAATGAGGCACACATGAATCATATGGAATTACAACAAGAACTTGCCAAGAATGAAAGTAACCCATCGGGGATGAAAGAGACTCAACATTTGCAAGATTAAGAATTAGCAATCACCCAAGAGTTAGAAGTTAGTAAAGTTAGTGGTTAGCTAGTCATGTTAGAAGAAGTTAGCTAGCCATTACAATGGAAAGAAAACAACAAAACATTATGCTATGAAAGTAAAGCTTGAATGAAATAAAGCAAGAAATGTAAAACACTAGAAAATGCAATAGATGAGAAAGGAGATTGGATTAATCCTTGCTTCAAGTTGTCACACCTTGGATTACAAGCTTTCACATTCTCTCTCTAACTCTCTCTTGCAGAATTTCTAGGAGGAAGAAGAAGACTAAGAGCACTAAAACCTAGAGAAAAACCTAAAAATTACAAGCTCTTTCCTCTAGTCTCTCCTCCCTTTTTCGCAGAGTCCTTGGCAGTCTATTTATAGGCTTCAGAAGAGGGGGCTCCAAAATTCAGACTGTTGGAGAAAATCTCGGGCTCAACGGCCAGATAATTGCCGCGGATCCGCGGCCAGAGCCGCGTTTCTGCGACAGAATCTTGGCCGTTGCGCTAGCGATTTCTGTTGCCAAGTTGTTACATTCTGTTAGCCACGTGGATCTTCTAGATTGCTGACTGGGCGCGTGGATGTCTCTAGATCCTGGGCTCAACTCTTGGGCTTCTCTTTTGGGCCTTGATTAATCCCCTTTAATTCTTGATAATTCCATGGATTTTGGGCCTCTTCTCCATTAATATTGGACCTACAAAAATAGAGAGAAAAAGATTAAAAAACAGATTTTTTTTGATATAATGCATGGTATGGATGTGGAAAAATATGCAAAAATGAGTAACAATCATTGACGCGCCTTTTCAGCTTCCATGATAGCTTGGGCCCGCAGCTCCTCCTCAGATAGAAAATTTTTTGCAGCCAGCTGCGCTCGCAGAGATTCCAACCTGGAGGAATGGATGGAATGACTCTTTTCAACTTGCGTCCTGGCGGCTTTTTGCTCCTCTAGCTTCTTCCTGATGGTGGCAAGCTTCTTCTCATTGATTGCAATCAAGGCTTCTGCCTTGGCTATGGCGGACCGAGCATTGATAATAATCTGCTATGTGCTTTGCATGATGAGCTCAGATTCCCTTGAATCACCATTCAGTTTCTGACATTTAGCCTGGGAATGTTCGAGATGGCCGGTCTCTTCAGCTATTTGTGCCTCCACCTCCTTTCGCTCTTGTTCTTGAGCAGCAAGGAGCCTAGTCAAGGTGACCTGGGCTTCATGAAAAGAGCCAGCGTCTTCCACAGACTTAAGTTCTTTTAGGTCATTTCCCAGCTGCTCCACCAGCAGCAGACACTCCTTGACCGGTGAAGGGCCTCCAGCTAAACTGATGTTCTCGGCCAGATTTCTGAGAAACATTCGGGCAAATTCGAAGGAGCATTCCCAGACAGGATGAGATCAATACATGATCGCATGGAGGCAAAGAACTGCTGCACCACTTGACGTGCCAGTTCCCCCATGGCATCACCACCTGGGAAGAATTCTACTGAAATGCTCCCCGATCCCCTCTCTATCACAGGGCGAGGGATGTAAACCGATTCTTCTGGTTCAGGAATCGGGCTAACAACCAGTGCGACAGGAGCAGGAGTAACCGCCGGCGCTTCTCGGGCTGCTACGTCTGTAGAAACTTTCACGGCGGAAGAAGTAACAGCAAGCCCGACCTCTTCAGGGTCTATGGCCAAGGCTTGAGCTGTACGGCCTTCCAGATGGGCACTGACCGCCAGATCTTCCACCTGAGCTCCCTCAGTGCTCTCTGTAAATTACCAGAACATTAGCCACGATGGTAAAAGGGAAATATTTGAAGCATCAATATTTCCTTACCAAGTTGGGGGTTCAAAGACGGCGGATTCTGGGGCGAACCTTGCAGAGTTGAGGTCTCCCCGACTTCAATGGTTGCCTTCTCTTGAGGTATCTCAGTAACTAGAGCCTCAACTCTTTCCTGCTGGATCAGCTCCTGCACCATCTCTTCGATATGCGAGGAAGTCACAGCCTCGATGTCCACAGCTAACCCTGCAGCATAAAAGGAAAATGTCAGAACCCATTTTCCAAATGAAAAGGGAAATTAGGTCAAACGGCAAAAAGAGTACCTTCAGCAGAAGCAACTGTCGCTGATGGTGACACTGTCACCGGATCACACCCGTATATCTCCTCTTCCGAGATATGTGAGAATTTACTCGGATCCGGAAGAACAGGTTCATCGTCAAAGTCGACTTCCTCTTCGGATGATGAAGATGACAGTTCGATGCAAGAAGCCTCAACAATCGGGGCCTTGCCACCAAATACCCCAGTGGTAGGGTTAGGGTCAATTACCCGTGAGCTGGGCATCAAAATACTAGGGGACCCAGGCTGTTGTGCCTCACCCCTCCTCTCTTGAACCGAGGAAGACCCAGGCTGAGTTGAGATCCCTGGAATCTCAACGTCATCCCTGCTCATCAAGTCAGCTTCGAATTGCTCAGCATCATCAGCTGCGATGAGTTTATCAGCAGCAGTGGGTTCGCCAGTAAATTCCCCTTCCTCTAAAATCACGGGGCCCTTGCTACGCAATCCACGAGTACGGATTAAGGGGACATCCTCCTCTTCTTCCCTCTGTTCCTCAACACCAGGAGGGATGGCCTCGGACGGGGAAACTGCGGCCGCCAAGTCTCTCTGGGCTTTCTTTGGGGCAGGCTCAACGGTGGAAGTAGAGCCCTGAGGAAGCTTGTGAACTGCTTGTCGACCCTTCGCTGCTCTCGGTTCCCCCCTTGACACCCTCCTAACCTCCTTCTGAGTAGCCCGATACTCCTCGACGCCTCGCGAGCGTTTATTGGACACCGACTTTGCTTTATAAGATGCATTGATACTCTCAATATATGAGTGCTCTAGTAAGAAGTCAGGCATTTGATTGGCTTGGAAATACCAGGTGCAGAAGCTGAGGCTTGTACAGCATTTCGGCCCTTTGAGAGGCAAACGAAAAAGTGCATCCGTCCCTCCAGCCACGCTATAATACCAAGCCCGAGCACCTTCAAACAAATTCCCGTTGAAGGCGAGATGAGCATTGGGGTTACCGACATATAACTGGTTATAGCCGAATTGTCGGGCGAAGCGATTCGGCATGTACGGCTCGAACGTGCACGAATTCCCTTGTCGGAAAAGCACATACCCAGGCCGAATGTTGATCAGCCACCAGAAGACTCCCGTCGCTAGCCTCGTGAAGTTGTCTGGACCCACGAAGTCAGCAAATTTATCCTCATAAGATGCACCAGTAATCTCGAGGAAGCAGCGATTGAGCTGGTAGTTCGAAACAGCTAGAATGCACTTCCGAATGAAATACATATATGTATTACACCAGCTTGAACTCTCCAACCGCTGTACGAAAGGGATAAACTCCTCACACCAAGACACCGGCGTCATCAGGGAGGGACAGTACATAACGTACCAAGCCATTAGGTACGTGTAGGGAAGCTCAACCCGAGGGTTGGGACGCTTTACCATCGGCCTCCCCTCTGAGTCAACAACCGGCTTACCCTGGGAGTCGACAACCTTCTCCACCTTGCATAGACCATGAGTTAAGGCCCGCAACCCGCTTTGAATACCTGCCGCCAAGGCCGGGAGGAGGACTATGGACTTACCATAAGCCAGGAGCACCGCTGGATACACCACTTCCGCAACAATTACTTCATGTGGCAGTGTCGGCACCACGCAGCGCTTCAACCCCAACATTAAGAAGCCCGCTAATAGTACCTGATTGGAGATAGGGGTCCGAGCTTGGTGATGGAAACTTTCAAAAACCGTGTCAGGTTTGAAAGTATTCTCGTTCGACTCTGTTGTGTAGGAATCCACAGAAGCATTGATCCTCTCGGCGATTTCTTCGTCGGAGCTGGGAGCTAGTCGGATCAACGGATGGTCTTTCTGATTGACACCATTAAACAAGTAGCTTGCCTAAGATAGCTGCCCCTCGTCCTCCAAGAGGTTATCTGGCCGCAGATATAGAAGTGACATAACACCTCCCAATAAGTCTCGTACACCTGAGGGGACTCTTTCTTCAAGAGGTGAAGCTCCACAGAGGTCGGGACGTATTTCTCATAGGGAGTATCCCCCATTACCAGCCCCGAGACTTCGTGCAACTCATGCAGGGCAAGACCCATTTCTCCGGCCGGAGTGAAGAATGTCCCCGTCAGAGGATTGTAGCGCTCCAGGATCCCAAAGAAATTTTGAGAACTCGGTGGGATGCCATGCTGCACGGCCCTAACTGCTGAGTACAGTCCCACATGCTCCAACAGACCTCCAAGATCGGTAAGGACAAAGCTCACCATCCTGCCCCACCAGTACTTGTCAGTGGAATGAATCCACCCAAGCGGACGGAAATCGACCGGAAAGTCACCCCCCGCTTTCATGAATACGTTGATGAATGTGGTGCCGAGTTTAGGAGTTTCTCCTACTGGGTGATCGGACCTGAGCAACCCGGGAAACAGGCCGAAAACCTCCTTCTCATGACCAGCATTATACACCTTCCTAGAGCCCAGAGTGCCGAGAGAAACCTCAGGGACAGGGCGGACAATCTCCCACTTTATTATCTGAGGGACAGACATGTGCTGGAGATAAGATAGAGGGTACATTCTCTCCATGTTTGGAAGAAAGAACCTTCTACCCTCTATCTGACGAAGCCATTTATAATCTCCATCATGCAAGTATAACCACCCTCGCTGATCGCGTCCCCAAAAATGAAGGTTGGCTTCTTCATCTAGACGCTCGAATCTGTCGTAAATGCCGCGTCAGTCGTAAGCTCCCAGAGGGTCGCCGGGTCGGCATTGGAGAGCTTTTCCCTTCGCTCCTTCGACTTGTCGGCAGTCACGGGAGCAGTCCTTTGCAGCACAAAGGTTAAATCGCGGTCAAAACCACCTACGTGCCCGAAGTGGCACTTCTTGGAGAGTGGGTTGGAGGATTATCGCACTGCATAAGAAAATGACACTTGATCAGAATTCTAAACAAAAAACGATTAAGTGTCTATAATTCAGACGCAGAAGGGATTTCAGACGCAGAGATTATCAAAATCTGCGAGGCCAATATGGAGCTCGCGTTTCAAATCCAAGACTTGGGAGATAATTTCCAAGTGTTGGGCTCAGACGCAAGATTCTTGAAAACCAGCGTCTAACGTCACAAAATGCAAGAATCAAGTCTGCGTCCGGATCTTTCACAATTAGAAACATTCTAAGTGATGAGTCCGGAACGCAAGACTTACTGCGGCCCTATGTTCAACAAGCAAACGCAAATTCGAGCAGATAAGAGCAGCAGGGTCATCAGACCCGCGCCTTGTTTATCAACTCAAAGACCGCGTCTGAGAATCTAACACGGTTTCGAACCCGCGCTGGCGGTTCTTCTTCAAAAAAGGGATTTTTAGAGTTATATGAACTCCATAAACCCTTCTAATGGCGAAAATTAAGCCTGGTAGGCGTTATACCTGAGATAGGGGCTTCCTGCATGGAGGAACCGCCCCTTTGAGTCTCAGCGACGACCGCCTTTGAAGATGAGGCAGCTTGCTTGGCCTTGGGTGCCATTGCTAATCAAGAATCCGATGATGGATGAAGAAGAAGAGAATAAAGAAAGCTCCTTTCTCAAAACCCTAACAGATGCACGCGAAGACGAAAGAGAGATTAAATGGTGACTCTCTCGATGACTGTTGCCATTTATAGGCACGGTGATTTGCAAAGATACGCGGCGCTTGGCTTGATTGATTCGACATCGAATCGTCTTTTGACGCGTGGGCAAAGCATTTAATGCAGCGTGAAATCCGCACGCCAAAAGAAGATGTCCCTTCGGCTCCACAGAACACGTGGCAGTGCACTCATAGTGTGGCACGGATTCGCACCAAACGGTCGCGCCTCTTCAATGAACACATCCCTTCAGCACGGCCACAATTGCATCCAGAAAGTCGCGTCTTTACTCCGAAAGATGCATCTCTCCAAAGTTTGCATCTTTCTAATCCGGCCAAGAATCGCGTCTGCCTTATGGAATAACAGTCGCGTTCTCATTCCAAAAGATGCACCCTATGAAAGCTGCGTCTTTAAAGCAGTACTATCCCTACGTCTCAAAAGAACTGGCGTTCAGTCCTTGCCTCTGCAAATCAGTTCAACAGTACACTGGCACAAGCAGACGACCGTCCACTCCTGGCTTAAAGTGCACCCACGACAGACTTATAGCAATCGGGGAGGTTTAGACTGTGTATCTAGACACTCAACATGATCAACTTTGGTGGCTTCAAAGAGTTCCACAGTACACTCACGAAGACCATACTCCAAATAAGATCAAAACCCGAAGAATTGACAGTCTAGTCATAAGGGTGAGCTCAGCTAGAGTCCAAAGTATTTCGAAATCCGTCCTACTCAACTGCGGAATGTCGAAAACTTTGGAGGGGGTTCTGTAGGCTGTCTAAAAATCACTAAAAGACAAGCCATTAAAAAGCAGAATTCCAAGTTCTAGACGCAAGGCTAATATTGGCCGCGGCACGAGGGTCCAAATCCGCGTCTCAGCATCAAGGCGCGATGATCGACATCCACGTCTCAGCAGCAAGGCACGAGAGTCCAAATCCGCGTCTCAGCATCAAGGCGCGAGGATCGACATCCGCGTCTCAGCACCAAGGCACGAGAGTCCAAATCCGCGTCTCAGCATCAAGGCGCGAGGATCGACATTCGCGTCTCAGCACCAAGGCACGAGAGTCCAAACCCGCGTCTCAGCATCAAGGTGCGTGAAAAAGAAGAAAGGGAAGAAAAATATTACCTTAAGGTGGTGGTTCCGGTGGAGGTCTGATTGGGCCAAGCGTTTCTGCCCAATCTAGATATTATGGATTTTCATGAAACCCACCTTTTATCACCTCTTTCTTATTAATATTTTTATAATCCCCAACATGAACAGGATCATGCAAGATCCTAGCATGAAATTTTTCCCGGCTATATGACCAGTCTTGGGATATCATCACAGAGTCATATTGATCTAAACTTTGGTCCAACAATGGAATGTGATTTTGTGGAATGGATGATTTGGGCTCAACAATGAAGGGAATAGAAACCGATATTGACTCGGGAATAGAACTCAAATCAAGTTTAGGTTCGAGAGTCGGAGTTGGTTCATGGATTTGGTCCAAATCATAGAATTGAAGTTCACATTCATTTCCCAATAATGGAATGTGACTATCTAGAATAAGTGGTTCATGTTCAAGCTCTATAGGGATAGGAATCAGTGTTGGCTTCAGAATTAAGTCCGAATCGGGTAAGGATACTGGAGTCAACATAGATTCAAAAAGTGGAACTGAATCACAATATTAAGAATCGGTATCACATTCATCTTCAAGTTCAATCTCATTGAAATAAAAACATGCCAATTTATCAATGGGTTAATATTGGTCAAGTTCAAAGTTTTGTGGTGAAATCGAATCTTGGTTAAAATCTCCAAGATACCATGATTATTCGTCAATATGGCTAGGAGAATCAGGAGTGGTTGAAAATCTATTAGGTAGAGTTTCCTTATTCCTATCATTAATTATTTTAACCAAATGACTTACTTTTGCTTCTAGCCTATTGAGAGATTGGAGACGATCCATTTGGGATTGAACACAATTATTTTGGGACTGAATCATGAATTCCATATTCTTTTCGAAGTCAACAGGTTCTTCTTGTTGTGGCTAGACTTAGAAATTAGAGTAAGGATCTTGGATTTGGGAATTGTTTAGGAGAATTGAGTCTGCTATGATTTGTACTTGTCGTGTGGACTCAAGGAAGGCTTCAAATGTCTTTTCTAAAGAAGATTTCTCTTCTATAGGTTGGTCTTGGTATGGATTATATGAAGCTGTTTGTTGGTAAGGTTGTTGATAGTAAGACTCGGGGGAGTTGTATCCCCACTGACTCGGTGAAGAGTGGTGATGATTGTCCCATTCTTGTTCATAGTACTGGGATTGGGGCATATATTAATTCGGATAAGACCAATCTGGCATACTTGATTGGTTAGAGTTATGTAATGCCGGGTTGGTAATATCCAAACTGAAAGAGGTTGGGGTGAAATATGGATTTGAGTTATAATAAGAATAATTGTAATTATAATCCATTTTCACAAAAACAAAAAAACAAACAAATAAACAAACAAGAAAATAAAGAAAAATCTAACCTATGTTAGGATAGAGCTTAGACCTAGACGACTCCTAACTGTTTAGACTGTCCACAGGAGGTATAATGCAGACTTTGACCACAAGCTAATCAGCTAGGTCAGGGCAAAATTGGTGGGAGGTTATCCGTCAAAGACGTTCCTTAATTAAGTAACCACCAACCTTCGGGCTTTCGGCCCTTAATCCCCTTCCTAGACACTGATTTGGCAGGAGTCAAATTCCAACACCTTTCCCCCTTAGGATAATCTCCTAATTGAGTCCGAGATGTCCCTAGGGCCAACGTCTACTCATTTTTAGTTAGGCTTGGGTTAGTGAGTGAGGAGATTGTTTGTGGGCTAAGGGAGGGTAATGACTTCCCCACCTTATCTTGTTTATAGGACAAGCCCTTAGATCAATTTAGTGCAGTGTACAAGAAAAGCAACACTTAAGCAATGTAAACAATCCAAAAGTGTTCTTATACTAGATGCTATGCACACGTACCTTTGCTCCAGCACTCTTCAACAGTAAATAGAAAATGTAATGAAATAGACGCGTGCCTAAATGCAAAGTCTAAATCATTTTTAGCATTTACAATCAACTTTTTACTGTTGTATTAGAAATATATATACAGTGAGTCAAACAAGGAGATAAATGCTACAGAAATTCAGATTTTCAAATCAGCCAACCTGCAAAAATACAGGTTAGTAGTTCACTCAGTTTTGCCACTGGAATGTAGCAAATCTGAGGGCTTCTTGGCTCTGCTTTCTTGAGCAGAGTCCAAGGCCACTTATGTGTCCACTGCAGCAAGAATTCCTTGTTGTTAAATCTGTACAAAAAAAAAACAAAGAAGAAAGTTAACCAAAAATGTAAACTTTAAAGAGAATTACTTACCGTCCCTCCCCGGCAACGGCGCCAAAATTTTGATCGAGCCAAACCTGCACAAAAAATAACAGAAATTTAGGAACAGTGCTAGGTCCTCAATTCTACCGTATAGCCTAAGGCTAACGGGTCGTGATCCACAGGGAGGGATAGCGATGGAAGCGTTATGTAAGTTTCTTCTTTTAATTTACAAAATTAGTTAATACTTATCTTCTCAGTTAATAAAAAGAAAATAAAAATGTTAAGTTAAGAAGAAGATGGTAGAAGAAGAGATGATGGTATCGTTGTTGTTTTACTTATAAAAATAAAAGGAACCAAAAAGAGATAAAGAAAAGTGTGATGCAAAGATTAGAAATAAAAAATGCAAAGATTAGAAATAAAAAGAAAAAGAAGAATATTTACCTCTACTGTTGAACCATAAATGAAATTTACCTTCGCATCGAGTAAAGCAAAGTAGTAGAAAAGAAGAAAGGAAAGAAAGGCTTCGGCGAGATTGAGCACAATGAACCTCCATTGATTGTCACCTTCAATATAGGCTTCTTGAAGAAAAGATTACAATAGTGTCACTCTACAATAACTCTTCCTCTCTTTTGATCATGTAACTCTCGCTAGCCTAAAAATAAAATAAAATAAAGAAAATGAAAATTACATTGAAGAAGAAAAGAAAAACCTAAACTAAAGCTCTCTCTGAGATGGTGCTTCCCTCTGAAGTGGTGTTCCTCTTCCTTCCCTTGCCTTTGAGATTGTAGGTATTTATAGCAGAGATTAGAGGAGTATAAAGATAGGGAAAGCTGGCTTTTCTGAAATTTGAATCCTCCCCTTATCTCCATACTGGATTTATCCAGAATTCTGTTCTGCAGCTTGATGACGTGTTGAGGGCTGAATATTACTTTATAGATGATAGAATTAGAACAAGTTATCAACAGACGAATTGTATCACATTAAGTCTTCTTTCTGTAGCATCTTGAATTATCAGATTTGAGATTAGGTAGCAAAAGATATGATTAAAATGCTAAACTGTATCCAGTCTGATTTGCTCTGATCTTCAGCTGAACATTTGCCCCAATCCTTGATTTGTTCTAACTAGATCTGGGATCATCCTTAGCTAACCAAATAGATCCAGTTAAATCTGATTTTAACTGGTATTTACTTGGTTTAATCCTCTTTCCCTTCATTATTATCTTCTGCAAAATAAATATTTAAGACAAGGAAATTAGCAGATTTATTACACGATAATTGTAGGAATGTAATGAAAAGAATACAAAATATGTGTACTATCACACCCCCACACCTATCTTTTGCTCGTCCTCGAGCAAAACAATAAAACTAAACTAAAGATTATTAGACCACTTTCGCAGCTCACGCAATTGCACTGAGCATGTGCAACATGCCGTTAAACCTCTAGGTTTCCCCTAGAGGACGAGTTTTGTCTCGTGAGGGTTTTCAGTGGATTGCACCCACAAAATTCATAAAGAAAGAGAAACAAAGAGTTAGTATTTTCGAAAAGCATTTTGAAGAAGAAAAATAATTGAAATATTATTGTAAGATTTAAGTAATCTATAAGTTATAGGAAAATCGAATTTTTCATTCCTAAACTTAGTCTCTATTCAAAAATTTGTTATCAATCAAAGTAAGGATTCAAATTGTACTTCTCATCTAGTCTATTACTTTACCCTAAGTCATATGCACCTTGTGACCGTGAAAATTTTGACTAAGGGTTCTTTAACTCTAACTCTTATGCCTTATTTATTTATATATATATATATATATATATATATATATATTTTTGGTGGTATTATTCCTTAGTTCTATTAGGCTTTCTAATCTGCCCATGTAACGAGCCTTTAATCGATGACTCCCAAACCAAACAATCTTAGGGCACTGGGTGAGAAAACACCCTAAGGACTTAAGGACTCGAGCAAATAAGGCCACAAAACTAAGGATTTTATTATTTGAACCACTTTTAGGCGTGAATACTTATGCTTTATTAGGCACAAATACCCAGCTTAATCAGAGGATTTTTTTTAATATATTTTTTTCTCAAACTTATCTAATCATCTTTCGCATAAATACTAAGGCTTGCTTAGGCCAAAGCACCTAGCTAATCAATAATTAGATTTGTTCATAGATATTTTGTTTTTTTTTTTTTTATATATAAGGCATAAGAATCTTTGTTCTTGAACCCTAAGTATGTAAGTGTATGAAATGTGCATATTTCATTAAGGTAAAGATCAAGACTAAATTACTTTGACAAATTATCTTCCTAACCCTAAAAATCAAACAAATAATCTTATTTTGACCAAGTATAAGAAATCCTAATTATGAATTTCCTATTCCTTAAAATTGACTTAATTTCTTACAAAAAATATGTCAAAATATTGTTTCGATTTTCAAAAAGTTTTTAAAAGTAAAGAAAGTGTTAGTTTTTTTTCTTTCTTTTTTTTAATAAAAAGAAAAAACCTAAGTTATGTTAGACCCTCCCCCACACCTATCTCATGCATTGTCCTCAATGTATGAATTAATGCATAGATGCATGAAAAAGAAGAAAGGGAAGAAAAATATTACCTTAAGGTGGTGGTTCCGGTGGAGGTCTGATTGGGCCAAGCATTTTTGCCCAATCTAGATATTGTGGATTTTCATGAAACCCACCTTTTATCACCTCTTTCTTATTAATATTTTTATAATCCCCAACATGAACAGGATCATGCAAGATCCTAGCATGAAATTTTTCCCGGTTATATGACCAGTCTTGGGATATCATCACAGAGTCATATTGATCTAAACTTTGGTCCAACAATGGAATGTGATTTTGTGGAATGGATGATTTGGGCTCAACAATGAAGGGAATAGAAACCGATATTGACTCGGGAATAGAACTCAAATCAAGTTTAGGTTCGAGAGTCAGAGTTGGTTTATAGATTTGGTCCAAATCATAGAATTGAAGTTCACATTCATTTCCCAATAATGGAATGTGACTATCTAGAATAAGTGGTTCATGTTCAAGCTCTATAGGGATAGGAATCAGTGTTGGCTTCAGAATTAAGTCCGAATCGGGTAAGGATACTGGAGTCAACATAGATTCAAAAAGTGGAACTGAATCACAATATTGAGAATCGGTATCACATTCATCTTCAAGTTCAATCTCATTGAAATAAAAACTTGCCAATTTATCAATGGGTTGATATTGGTCAAGTTCAAAGTTTTGTGGTGAAATCGAATCTTGGTTAAAATCTCTAAGATACCATGATTCTTCGTCAATATGGCTAGGAGAATCAGGAGTGGTTGAAAATGTGTTAGGTAGAGTTTCCTCATTCCTATCATTAATTATTTTAACCAAATGACTCACTTTTGCTTCTAGCCTATTGAGAGATTGGAGACGATCCATTTGGGATTGAACACAATTATTTTGGGACTGAATCATGAATTCCATATTCTTTTCGAAGTCAACAGGTTCTTCTTGTTGTGGCTGGACTTAGAAATTAGAGTAAGGATCTTGGATTTGGGAATTGTTTGGGAGAATTGAGTCTGCTATGATTTGTACTTGTCGTGTGGACTCAAGGAAGGCTTCAAATGTCTTTTCTAAAGAAGATTTCTCTTCTATAGGTTGGTCTTGGTATGGATTATATGAAGCTGTTTGTTGGTAAGGTTGTTGATAGTAAGACTCGGGGGAGTTGTATCCCCACAGACTCGGTGAAGAGTGGTGATGATTGTCCCATTCTTGTTCATAGTACTGGGATTGGGACATATATTGATTCGGATAAGACCAATCTGTCATACTTGATTGGTTAGAGTTATGTAATGCCGGGTTGGTAATATCTGAACTGAAAGAGGTTGGGGTGAAATATGGATTTGAGTTATAATCAGAATAATTGTAATTATAATCCATTTTCACAAAAACAAAAAAAACAAACAAATAAACAAACAAGAAAATAAAAAAAAATCTAACCTATGTTAGGATAGAGCTTAGACTTAGACGACTCCTAACTGTTTAGACTGTCCACAGGAGGTATAATGCAGACTTGACCACAAGCTAATCAGCCAGGTCAGGGCAAGATTGGTGGGAGGTTATCCGTCAAAGACGTTCCTTAATTAAGTAACTACCAACCTTCGGGCTTTCGGCCCTTAATCCCCTTCCTAGACACTGATTTGGCAGGAGTCAAATTCCAACACCTTTCCCCCTTAGGATAATCTCCTAATTGAGTCTGAGATCTCCCTAGGGCCAACGTCTACTCATTTTTAGTTAGGCTTGGGTTAGTGAGTGAGGAGATTGTTTGTGGGCTAAGGGAGGGTAATGACTTCCCCACCTTATCTTGTTTATAGGACAAGCCCTTAGATCAATTTAGTGCAGTGTACAAGAAAAGCAACACTTAAGCAATGTAAACAATCCAAAAGTGTTCTTATACTAGATGCTATGCACACGTACCTTTGCTCCAGCACTCTTCAACAGTAAATAGAAAATGTAATGAAATAGACGCGTGCCTAAATGCAAAGTCTAAATCATTTTTAGCATTTACAATCAACTTTTTACTGTTGTATTAGAAATATATATACAGTGAGTCAAACAAGGAGATAAATGCTACAGAAATTCAGATTTTCAAATCAGCCAACCTGCAAAAATACAGGTTAGTAGTTCACTCAGTTTTGCCACTGGAATGTAGCAAATCTGAGGGCTTCTTGGCTCTGCTTTCTTGAGCAGAGTCCAAGGCCACTTATGTGTCCACTGCAGCAAGAATTCCTTGTTGTTAAATCTGTACAAAAAAAAACAAAGAAGAAAGTTAACCAAAAATGTAAACTTTAAAGAGAATTACTTACCGTCCCTCCCCGGCAACGGTGCCAAAATTTTGATCGAGCCAAACCTACACAAAAAATAACAGAAATTTAGGAACAGTGCTAGGTCCTCAATTCTACCGTATAGCCTAGGGCTAACGGGTCGTGATCCACAGGGAGGGACAGCGATGGAAGCGTTATGTAAGTTTCTTCTTTTAATTTACAAAATTAGTTAATACTTATCTTCTCAGTTAATAAAAAGAAAATAAAAATGTTAAGTTAAGAAGAAGATGGTAGAAGAAGAGATGATGGTATCGTTGTTGTTTTACTTATAAAAATAAAAGGAACCAAAAAGAGATAAAGAAAAGTGTGATGCAAAGATTAGAAATAAAAAATGCAAAGATTAGAAATAAAAAGAAAAAGAAGAATATTTACCTCTACTGTTGAACCATAAATGAAATTTACCTTCGCATCGAGTAAAGCAAAGTAGTAGAAAAGAAGAAAGGAAAGAAAGGCTTCGGCGAGATTGAGCACAATGAACCTCCATTGATTGTCACCTTCAATATAGGATTCTTGAAGAAAAGATTACAATAGTGTCACTCTACAATAACTCTTCCTCTCTTTTGATCATGTAACTCTCTCTAGCCTAAAAATAAAATAAAATAAAGAAAATGAAAATTACATTGAAGAAGAAAAGAAAAACCTAAACTAAAGCTCTCTCTGAGATGGTTCTTCCCTCTGAAGTGGTGTTTCTCTTACTTCCCTTGCCTTTGAGATTGCAGGTATTTATAGCAGAGATTAGAGGAGTATAAAGATAGGGAAAGCTGGCTTTTCTGAAATTTGAATCCTCCCCTTATCTCCATACTGGATTTATCCAGAATTCTGTTCTGCAGCTTGATGACGTGTTGAGTGCTGAATATTGCTTAATAGATGATAGAATTAGAATGAGTGATCAACAGAAGAATTCTGGCACTTTAAGTCTTCTTTCTGTAGCATCTTGAATCATCAGATTTGAGATTCGGTAGCAAACGATATGATTAAAATGCCAAACTGTATCCAGTCTGATTTGTTCTGATCTTCAGCTGAACATTTGCCCCAATCCTTGATTTGTTCTAACTAGATCTGGGATCATCCTTAGGTAACCAAATAGATCCAGTTAAATTTGATTTTAACTGGTATTTATTTGATTTAATCCTCTTTCTCTTCATTATTATCTTCTGCAAAATAAATATTTAAGACAAGAAAATTAGCAGATTTATTACACGATAAATGTAGGAATGTAATGAAAAGAATGCAAAATATGTGTACTATCAGAAATCGAGTGAAAGTTCTTCCTATAACCTTTCTTTACACGGCAAAAAATCGGACATTCCCATATCAAGATCCAATAGAAGGCGAGAATACGGGAAGTCATGAGTTCACTAATGGTATTGGCAAAGTTAAAAGGAAAGTCTCTAACTTATAACAACAAGCAAAGTACAAAACTCATAGATCATCAAAAAGCTATTTAAGTATGAAATATGCGAAGGTAAATACTTGTAGAAAGTTAGAGTTAGAACCCTCATCTTAAGATGCTATAGCTCTCATTTGCACAAGGCTTGTTTGGCACTATTGACTCATGCGGGTTATCAAACAAGTGTTAGAAATTAGTGGGTTAGTAGTTAGTTAGCCATGCTATGGAAAAGTTAGTTCGACATGGTAAGAAAGAAGCAACGAAAAGAAAAGAAGTAGAGAGAAGGTAAGTTACACTACAAAGGAGAGAAGTAAAGAATAAAAAGAGTTACACTAAAAGAAAATAAAAGAAAAGAAAAGTTAAAGAGAGGAAGTTACACTACAACAAAGTAAAAGAGAAGAAGTGGAGAAGAAAGAAGTTACACTACAACAAGTAAAAGTAAAAACAAAGACAAGTAAATGGAAAGAAGGAAGAGAAGTAGTACTTGAATTATCTTGTCACCCTTCAAATACAACTCTTTACATACTCTCTCTCTTTCACTTTAATGGCTAAGACCTAAAACTAGAAGAAGAAGAACAACAACTTACAAACTAAAAAACAAGATTACAAAATTTTCTCCAACTCTGATCTGCTTGCACTGAAGACCCCAGGGGGTATTTATAGGCACCAGGGCAAGGAGGCCTCGTGCACAACACGTGGCCCAAAACTGAAGCGCGCGCGCGGCAACATGGCCACGGAAACGCGACTTTGGCCACGTTTCCGCGGCCATGCCAGGGCGGCGCGTGCCCAGTTTTGGGTAGCGTGTCGCCCATGCTGTCCTCTGATCAACTGAGCTCCGGGATTTGCGATTTGACTCCCTGAACTAACAAAATATTCACTCTAAAGTCAATAGCTAGTTGGTAGGCTTTTAATCACCAATTAAATGGTGATTTAGGTCTTCTTCTTTATTTGCACACCATGGACCTAGAGTCAAGCAAGCAAGGTATTATTAGCAGAATTTATTATCAAATAAATGTGAGAATGTGATGAAAATTATGCAAAATTAGAGACTAATCAAACGTATAGCACTAGACGCCATCACGTTTGGGGTGGTTATTGCTTGTAGTAAGGCTAAATGCATACCACGGAGCGAGCATATGAACTCTATTCTACCGCATGTGGCGAAGCCGCACTCACAGTGTAACTACGCTCGAATGGAGTTAGCGGCAAAACGCTAAGCGCTAGGTCCACCTACCATGCATAGCTAAAAGACCTAACAGTCGGCACTCCCTCTTTTGAGGAAATGGGAGTAAGCCCAAAGGGCTGAAGGTCCAGAAGGCCAAGTGGGTACCTGCAGAAGTGTTAATTCCAAACTCACGCATGTAAACACAGTAACAATTAGTAATTAAGCTATTAGTAGAGTAGTGAAATCCGAAGGCTGAGTAAGATAGGAATAAAATAAGCGAGCAAACAAGCGAACAATCAAGCAGAGCTAAGCAAGGCTAGAACAAAGCAAGCACACAGTCCTGAACGCTATCACGCTCAACATAGTTACCGCCCGTGGTGTAGCCACAATAACGTACAACTATCACTCATGGCGTAACTACACTAGAATGGAGTTAGTGGTAAAGCACTAAGCGCTAGGCTCGCCTACTAGACGGAGCTGAAAGACTTGACGGTCTGAACCACTCCCTATTTTGAGGAACTAGACATAAGAGAGACTGTAAAGTCTAATAGGGCCAGAGGTCCGAATAGGTACCTGCACAAGATGTTAGTACCACACGAGCACACATAAAGACATGGTAATAACTAGATTATCAGTGGAGCAGTGAAGTCCGAAGGCTAAAGGGCCTGGAGGCCGAGTAGAGGGCCCGGAGGCCGAGTTGACCACGAAGGGTCGGTCACGCATGGTACAAAGCAGTAATAAAACACATCACATACAGTGTATATGTACATGTATTAAACTACACTATTACATGCATTCGTCTCACCGATACAATATATCACACTGGTACAATACACATGTCCACAGTATACACACTACACAGGTACAAACACAACATCGGTTACATGTTCACAACACCGATACAAATACACCAAAACAAATATACAGTCCCAGAAATTACACCATTTACATGAATAAATACAATTCACCCATCAAAGCAGGAAAACCCAGAACAAAGTGAGAACACTAGCCTAATAATATTCAAAAAATACCATAAAATCCCCGAGCTTTGAATCACGTGCACGAACAATACCCACCATCACCAGGAGAGGGAGTGTAATTTTAGAGAGAGTGAGTTAGAGAGAAAGGGAGTGATGGAGGGAGAAGTGTAGGATCTATATTCAAGCAACACAAACACTAAAGGGGGGTGAATAGTGTTATAAACAATTGAAATGAAACTACTTGCAGGAAATGAAAATTCACAAGACAAAACTCAAAAAAATGCAAATGCAAAGACAAAAGATTTATCCTGGTTCGGTCCTTGGACCTACGTCCAGTCCCCAAGCAATCCGCTTGAGATATTTCT
This sequence comes from Agave tequilana, assembly GCA_038442645.1. Taxonomy (NCBI): domain Eukaryota; kingdom Viridiplantae; phylum Streptophyta; class Magnoliopsida; order Asparagales; family Asparagaceae; genus Agave; species Agave tequilana. The sequence goes on from JAVJIF010029783.1 coordinate 737,769, forward strand.
TTCCTGATTTAGATACACCCAAAACAAATACCTTGTACACCACTTGACAAAACACCATTTGTCAAATGTGTACAACTCCTCTTACAACCAAGAGAACAAACACCTTGTACAACTTTTCTTCTACACCAAGAAGACGCCCTTATACAATGCTCCTCTTTGAATGATTACAACTGATCCTATAAGCCTTAAATCTGAATGTGCTTGTGAACAAAGTCTCTTATAGGTGGACTTTTAGAAATCTTCATAATAGAGTAGAAATTGGTGAAGAAACAGAAAGTGGAACAAGTTTTCAGAAAAATAAAATTTTGAAGAGAGTTTTTAGGCTGAAAACTTGAGATTTGAATTGGTGAATTGATCCTAGGACAGCATCGCTATTTATAGCTGAAATCTATAGTCAGTTAGGGAAGTTATCAATTCAAATTTGAAATTTAAAACGTTAGATAAAACATCAGAAATCACCAACTGCATAACAGTCAGAAACTGTTATAAGTCGACTAGAAGAGCAAAATTTTTAAAGGTTAGTCGACTAATATATGGGATAAGTGGACTATCCTAGACTGATACAGATAACAAGTTTCTAGAAAATTGTTTTTTGTCGACTATATAGATAAGGGTAGTCGACTATGTCAAGGGTTAGTCGACTATACTTTAGGGGAAGTCGACTAATTCTGATGCCAGACAATAAACAGAGAGTTAGGATATTTTTGTAGAAGAACTTAATCGACTAGGGGATTTTTCAAGTCGACTATGGGTTAGGTTAGTCGACTATACATAGAGGTCAAGTCGACTATATGGATATTTGTGTGTGTGTTCAAGGCTTTTAACAATTATTCTAAAAATACACAAAAATACCCAAAATCTTCAACTGAGGTTGAGTAATCATAACTCTGTATAAATGCTTGAGATAAAGTTCCAAATGCATTTTTATCACATTGTTATCATCAAAATCTTTCAATCTTGTAGGCTTCAACATTCTCCCCCTTTTGATGATGACAACCTGCGTATATGAAAACTCCCCCAGCAGTAAACAGGTTATAACAAATATACATGTTATAAGTCAAGTGTTCTTGTTCTCCCCTGCATAAAGTATAAAAATATTTCCATGTAACAAGTGTTAAGTATTCCCTGCATTGCCATATCACAACATTGCCACTTGCCAAAATATGTATATCATATATCCATTGCCATAACGCACATATGTCAACACAGAACTTTTTTTAGATATGTAATATAGAATTTTCTCCCCCTTTGTCATTAACAAAAAGAGAAATAGTATAGATCATAAAAGATACATGAACAACCATTGTTTCCATAATGAAGTACAAATTAAAAGAGTCTTAAAAAAGAAAAATACACAAAGATGCAAGAACTTCCAAAAACAAAACACGTAGCAAAGCCAACGCCATAAGCATCAAATGCCGGATGCGGGAGGAGAAGGTGGTGGAAAATGGGTCTTGAGGATATTCAGAATTTCCATTTGAGTGGATGCAAACGAGTCCATCTTCAGTTGCATATGCTCAAAATGAGTCATCAGTAAATTTTAATTTTCGAGCAATGCATTCTGAGAGTCCTAAATGAATTGTTGTTTGGCATGTAGAGATTCTAACTCAACAAAAAGAGAGTTGTAGAAGGCATCTGCATATGAAGGAGGTGGTTGGGATGAAGGGGGTTCAGTGAAAGGAGGTTGAGTAGACGAAGGAGCTTGAGTTGAACTTTGTGGAGGAGGAGAGGATGGTTGTGGTGGAGGATGAGGAAAATCGTGAAGTTTTATATGATGAAGAACGGCACGATAAAAGGTTCAAAGACTTTGATAACACTCGTTTCGGAAGCAAGATCTATGTGAAATTTCAAAAACACGTGTGATAAAAAGGCTCCATATGGAAAGAAGGAGGTATGATGACTGATTTTTCCTGCACACAAAAGTAAAGATATTAGATTTAGAAATAGATCGTGCAAGGAATCAGTGCTAATCCGCGGTAGCAAGGCTATGAGGGTCGTGATCCTCAAGGAGGGACTGCGATGGAAGCGTTAAGCAAGTTATACTCTAAAGATTTATCTTTTTTAGTTAATTTGTTAGTCACGATGGTATTTACAATGAGTTGTGGAAAAGAATATTGGAGAGAGATGGATTTAATCTATAAAAAAGAAAAGAAAAGAAAAAGAAAGAACTTATCTCTTTAGTCTGCTTGCCGTTTGAACCGTTGCGATGATTTTCCTTTCCGTCGAAGGCGTACAAGCATGGCATATAGGATCGTCCGCCTTCTTAACTATGGAATAAAAAGCAACTAGGGAATAAAAAGCAACTATGAAGACCTGTTCATCGCCATAGGCCATCAAGGTTCCTTCTTCGGTTAGGTATTCTCGAAGCAGTTGGATCTCACGGTTTGCAAGTCATCGGAGAAAGAAACAATCACATAAAATAAAAATAGAAGAACAGAGATTAAACAAAACTAGAGAAACAATAACACAAGAATAAAAACAAACCAACCTCGAGCAGATTTTTATTAACAATGGGGGAAAATTAAGAACTTACACTGCTGTCACCTCAGTACAAGTCTGAATCCTTCCTCCATGAAAGTTTCCTCCACTCTCAGAATTTACAAAAGATAAACAAAAAGAAAACCTAACCTAGAAGAAAGAGGAAAAACCCTAAAAACCCTAACTTTGGCCCTTGCCTGGACGCTGGACGCTCTGTACGTTGCAATGCAGGGGATATTTATAGGGCAGAAGGAAGTAGAGTTCAGAATGAAGTCCTCCACGAAATCTGGGATCTGGATGAGATCAAAATGCCGCGTTTCCGCGGCTTTTGCCGCGGATCCGCGGCACTTTAGTGGCTTCGGGCCACGCGCTTTGGCGCGTGGCTTCTCCTGGTCCGTCCATCTGGGCGCCTGCTTCTAGAAGTATCATCCTGGCTCTCCATGTTGGGATTTGGATATAACTTGGAAATCAAGTTATCTAGATTTTGTATTCTCCCAATCTTTTATCCACGAATTTCCTTCTCATCTTTGGCTTTTATGCTCATCCTGCAAGAGTTTAGGGTTGGGTAGAATTCTATCCTTCCCTCATCTTTAATAATTGCAACTTTAGCCCTTGTATAATTGCACTTGGACAATCTGATATTTGCACTTTGACTCTTGGGCTTCAAATATGGGCTTTTGGGCTTCATTGGGCTTTATTTATTATTAAATTGATAATTCGAGGCCTGCACACAATAAATAATAAAATATTAATAATTGTGCAGATTTAAATGAATAAATATGAAAATGTGATGGTAAATATGATGATAAAAATGCACTTTTGACTACCAATCACACCCCCACACTTATCTTTTTGCTCGTCCTCGAGTAAAAACAAAGAAAAAGAAAAAGTTAATCTAACCTAACTCACTTTCGTAGGAATCACGGTTGCACTTAGCACGTGCAACAAGCCGTTAAACCTCTAGGTTACCCTAGAGGACGAGTGTTGTCTCGTGAGGGTTTTCAGCGGATTGCACCCACAAAATCCATAAAAAGAAAAATATTTGAATTATTATTGAAGAGATTAAGTAGTCTATAAGTTTTAGGATCCTCATTTTTATTCATTCTTTAAACTTAGTCTTTATAAAGTTAATTGTTTTTCATTTTAGGTAAGGGTTAAAATTGAAATCCTAATATAGTCTTTTTCGTTACCAAAAATCATATGCATCCTTATGAATTTATACTAGGAATTCCTTAACTTGGACTCCCATGCCTCTTTATTTAATACATATATATATATATATTTTTTTTAATATGTATAACTCATCTAATTTTCTTTCGTGTAAGTATCAAGGCTCTTGAGGCCCTAATACCTAACTAATTGATTATTAGATGTGTTAGTACATATAAGTAATTTTTCCTTAGTTCCCTCGGACTTTCTAATTCACCCATGTAGCGAACTTAAAGTCGATGACTCCCAAACCGGTCGGCTTTAGGGCACCAGGTGAGAAAACACCCCGCGGACTCAAATTCGAGTGAATTAGGCCACGAAACTAAGGTTTTATTATTTTTTATATATATATATATTTTTTTTTACTCACCTTTAGGCATGAATACTTATGCTTCTTGAGGCACATGTATCCAGCTTAATTGGTGATTTTCTCTTTTTTTTTTTTTTTTTTATATATATATGAGGCACAAAGGTCTTTGTCTTAGAATCCTAGATATGCATTAGGTATGCACATTTCATTAAGGTAAAAATCAAGACTAATTATTTATTCAATTTCTCTCCTATACCTAAAATTTAAACAATTTATTTATTTTGACCAAGTTTTTAGAAATCCTAATCATGATTTTCCTAATCCTTAAAACTAACTTAGATTTCTTTCAAAAAAATAAGTCAAAATATTTCCTTTTTATAACATTTTTTTTTTATTTTTTTTTTTATTAGCAAATTTTGTTAGTTTCTACCTATGTTAGTATGTTAGTAATGCCCACCCCCACACTTATCTCATGCATTGTCCTCAATGTATGAATGAATGCATATATGCATGAAATAGAACAAGGGAAGGCGGAAGTTACCTTAGGGTGGTGGTTCCGGAGGTGGTCTAATTGGTCCACGAAATGCGGCCCAATCAAGATAACATATAATTTGGTGGAACCCACCAGAAATTTTCCTTACATAACCCACTAAAATATATATATAATCATTTTTTAGAATTTCCACCCCATCAAATTTCCTAATTTCATAATAAATTTCAGAGTTAATTGTCTCAACCTCCTTGTCCCAAAATGGAGTATGAAAAGATGGAATGATTGACTTGGACATTATTGGTGCGGGAACGAATACTGACTCAGGGAAGAAGCTCAAATCAAGTAAGGGCTCAGGAGTCAGGCTAGGTTCAAGAATTGGGTCCAAGTCAAGAAATTGAAACTCAAGTCCACAATCTTCTTCCCACAATTGAATGTGACCTAATATGGATGATATCTCTTTACTTCCAATATTAAGGAATTCTAGCTCATCGCCATACAATTCTTCAAAACTAAGGTCAACATCGTCCGTCAGAATTGTACAATCAATTTCAGAAGTAAAGAGATTGTGAGAATCTAGGTCAAGTTCAATATGATCATCTAAAATGGGTGATTCAATTTCATAATGAATTGGAATAGGATCCAATGTTGACTCGGGAAATGTGAAATCAGGTAGAGACACTGGAGTCATTATTGGATCAGGAAATAAAATTGAATCATCAAGTGGACGATCATGATCATATTCAAGCTCAAGTTCTGATTCAGGAAAGGAAAAACTTGCCAAGTTATCAAAAATTGGAGTTTCGGCAAGTTCACATGATGGTACTGAATTAGAATCTTGTTGTCCAAAGCAACTTGGTTCGTCGGCTTTAAAAGAGTGGTCAGCGATATCAGAATCAGCCGGACGGTTAGCACGTAAGCATTCAACCATCAAATCTATGTCATGATTACGGGCTAATTGAGCCTCAGTCATGGCATCAAGCATCCCTTCATAGTCGATAGGTGCTTCTTGTTGAAAATAGGAAGGGTAATCGTGATAAAGTTGTGAGTCGGTGGACTCACGTATCATCATATCTAAGATTGATGGTGATTTTTTCTTGGACCTATTTCTACTCATCATTTCCCAGATAGATGGATTTCTATTCTGAATGGGTGGATCTGAGTATGAATCTTGGGAAGAATGTGGACTAGATGGATATGAAGGACAATTAGGTTGAGAATTAGACTCGGGGGACTCGAAACCCCATGAACTCTGTGACGAGTTGAAATTATTATGGAAATTATAGTTATAAGATGGGGGGTGTGGGTTATCATCATTCGGATAAGACCATTCCGACACACTAGATTGGTCAAAATTAGGGTATGCCGGGTTGGTAATATCCGAATAATAGTTAGGGGTGTAATATGGATTAAAATTGGAATTATTATTATATGCCATATCACACCTATACAAACAAAACAAAAACAAACAAATAAACAATCAAAAAGAAAAATTCTATCCTAAGTTAGGGTAGACCTATGACCTAGACGACTCCTAACTGGTTAGATCGTCCACGGGAGGTAGGGTGCAGACTTTGACCACAAGTTAATCAGCCAGGTCAGGGCAAGAATGGTGGGAGGTTTTCCGTCAAAGACGTTCCTTAATTAAATAACCACCAATCTTCGGGCTTTCGGCCCTCAATCCCTTTCCTAGACACTGATTTGGCAAGAGTCAACTTCCAACACTGTTCCCCTTAGGATAATCTCCTATTGAGTCCGAGATGTCCCTAGGGCCAACGTCTACTAATTTTTAAGTTAGGCTTGGGTTAGTGAGTGCTTGGGATATGGTTTTTGGGCTAAGGAAGGGTGATGAAATCCCCACCTTATCTTATTTATAGGTTATGCCCTTAAATTTGAATTGTGCAAGTGTACAAGAAATATAACTAAGATACACTCAAAGCATGAAAATCAAGCAAGAGATGATTCCTAGTTTACATGCAATGCAACACGTACCTTGCCTCCAGCACTCTTCAACAGTAAAAGTAAAAGAATTGAAAGACACGTGCCTAGAATGCAAATGTCTAAACAATTTTTAACAATTACAACCAATTTTTTTACTGTTGATTAAATTAGCAGGTATATGGTGAATAATACAGAAAGTTAAGTACTGCAGAAGCTATATTTTGCAGAGCTGAAGACCCTGCAGAAAAATTGTCAGGAGTGAACTCCTCCTTGCCGCAGATCCGCGGCTTTTGCCGCGTTTCTGCGGCAATTTGGAGGGATCCTGGGCTCTGCTTTCTGAAGCAGAGGCCCAGGTCCACTTATATGTTACTGCAGTTGCTAAAATCCTGTTTCTTCACCTGTAACCTGCAACAGAAAAGAATAAAGAATAAGTTAATAAAAAAAAATTTTTTTTTATTAGAGAATAACTTACCGTCCCTCCCCGGCAACGGCGCCAATTTGTTGACTGATTTTTCCTGCACACAAAAGTAAAGATATTAGATTTAGAAATAGATCGTGCAAGGAATCAGTGCTAATCCGCGGTAGCAAGGCTATGCGGGTCGTGATCCTCAAGGAGGGACTGCGATGGAAGCGTTAAGCAAGTTATACTCTAAAGATTTATCTTTTTTAGTTAATTTGTTAGTCACGATGGTATTTACAATGAGTTGTGGAAAAGAATATTGGAGAGAGATGGATTTAATCTATAAAAAGAAAAGAAAAGAAAAAGAAAGAACTTATCTCTTTAGTCTGCTTGCCGTTTGAACCGTTGCGATGATTTTCCTTTCCGTCGAAGGCGTACAAGCATGGCATATAGGATCGTCCGCCTTCTTAACTATGGAATAAAAAGCAACTAGGGAATAAAAAGCAACTATGAAGACCTGTTCATCGCCATAGGCCATCAAGGTTCCTTCTTCGGTTAGGTATTCTCGAAGCAGTTGGATCTCACGGTTTGCAAGTCATCGGAGAAAGAAACAATCACATAAAATAAAAATAGAAGAACAGAGATTAAACAAAACTAGAGAAACAATAACACAAGAATAAAAACAAACCAACCTCGAGCAGATTTTTATTAACAATGGGGGAAAATTAAGAACTTACACCGCTGTCACCTCAGTACAAGTCTGAATCCTTCCTCCATGAAAGTTTCCTCCACTCTCAGAATTTACAAAAGATAAACAAAAAGAAAACCTAACCTAGAAGAAAGAGGAAAAACCCTAAAAACCCTAACTTTGGCCCTTGCCTGGACGCTGGACGCTCTGTACGTTGCAATGCAGGGGATATTTATAGGGCAGAAGGAAGTAGAGTTCAGAATGAAGTCCTCCACGAAATCTGGGATCTGGATGAGATCAAAATGCCGCGTTTCCGCGGCTTTTGCCGCGGATCCGCGGCACTTTAGTGGCTTCGGGCCACGCGCCTTGGCGCGTGGCTTCTCCTGGTCCGTCCATCTGGGCGCCTGCTTCTAGAAGTATCATCCTGGCTCTCCATGTTGGGATTTGGATATAACTTGGAAATCAAGTTATCTAGATTTTGTATTCTCCCAATCTTTTATCCACGAATTTCCTTCTCATCTTTGGCTTTTATGCTCATCCTGCAAGAGTTTAGGGTTGGGTAGAATTCTATCCTTCCCTCATCTTTAATAATTGCAACTTTAGCCCTTGTATAATTGCACTTGGACAATCTGATATTTGCACTTTGACTCTTGGGCTTCAAATATGGGCTTTTGGGCTTCATTGGGCTTTATTTATTATTAAATTGATAATTCGAGGCCTGCACACAATAAATAATAAAATATTAATAATTGTGCAGATTTAAATGAATAAATATGAAAATGTGATGGTAAATATGATGATAAAAATGCACTTTTGACTACCAATCATATGATCCTTAATAAAAGTATCAAAGATAATCTTTACCCAATTGACTTCTAGTCAAACCATGACGGCATAGACACAAGTGGCTAAATCACGGGAATAATAGTTGTTCATGTATTTGGTATGGAAACAATGGTTGTTCATGTATCTTTTATGATCTATGCTATTTTTCTTTTTGTTAATGACAAAGGGGGAGAAAATTCTGTGTTACATATCTAATTCTGTGTTACATATCTAAAAAAAATTCTGTGTTGACATATGTGTGTTATGGCAATAAATATTTGATATACATATTTTGGCAATTGGCAATGTTGTGATATGGCAATGCAGGGAATACTTAACACTTGTTACATGAAAATATTTTTATACTTTATGTAGGAGAGAACAATAACACTTGACTTGTTACATATATATTTGTTATAACCTGTTTACTGCAGTTGGAGTTTTCATATACACAGGTTGTCATCATCAAAAAGGGGGAGAATTTTGAAGCCTACAAGATTTAAAGATTTTGATGATAACAAAGTGATAAAAATGCATTTGGAACTTTATCTCAAGTATTTATACAGAGTTATGATTACTCAACCTCAGTTGAAGATTTTGGGTATTTTGTGTATTTTTAGAATAATTGTTAAAAGTCTTGAACACACACACAAATACCCATATAGTCGACTTGACCTCTATGTATAGTCGACTAACCTAACCCATAGTCGACTTGAAAAATCTCCTAGTCGACTAAGTTCTTCTACAAAAATATCCCAACTCTCTGTTTATTGTCTGGCATCAGAATTAATCGACTTCCCCTAATGTATAGTCGACTAACCCCTGACATAGTCGACTACCCTTATCTATATAGTGAACTAAAAATAGTTTTCTAGAAACTTGTTATCCGTATCAGTCTAGGTATAGTCGACTTACCCCATATATTAGTCGACTAACCTTTGAAAATTTTGCTCTTCTAGTCGACTAACCCTCCTACCCTAGTCGACTTATAGCAGTTTCTGACTGTTATGCAGTTGGTGATTTCTGGTGTTTTATCCAACATTTTAAATTTCAAATTTGAATTGATAAGTTCCCTAACTGACTATAGATTTTAGTTATAAATAGGGATGTTGTCCTAGGATCAATTCACCAATTCAAATCTCAAGTTTTCAGCCTAAAAACTCTCTTCAAAATTCTGTTTTTCTGAAAACCTGTTCTACTTTCTGTTTCTTCACTAATTCCTACTCTATTGTGAAGATTTCTGAAAGTCCACCTATAAGAGACCTTGTCCATAAGCACATTCAGATTCAAGACTTATAGGATCAGTTGTAATCATTCAAAGTGGAGCATTGTACAAGGGCGTCTTTTTTGGTGTAGAAGAGAAGTTGTACAAGGTGTTTGTTCTCTTGGTTGTAAGAGGAGTTGTACACACTTGGCAAAGGGTGTTCTGTCAAGTGGTGTACAAGGTATTGATTTTGGGTGTATCCAAATCAGGAAAGAAAAATCTCATGCGGATTGCTTGGGGACTGGACGTAGGTCAAAAGGACCGAATCAGGATAAATCTCTTGTCTTTACGTTTGCATTTTTCTGAGTTTTGTCTTGTGAATTTTCATTTCCTGCAAGTAGTTTCATTTAATTTGTTTATAAATACTATTCACCCCCCTCTAGTATTTGTGTTGCTTGAATATAGATCCTACATTTGTTTGTGACTAGTCGACTAATCCACTTACTAGTCGACTAGTTGGTCAATATAGTCGACTAACTTTTAATAGATCAAAAAATTCATGTTTCTGTTAGATGCAATTTAGTCGACGGGGTCACTGTTAAGTCGACTACGTGTTTAATAAGTCGAATATGGGTTAGGTTAGTCAACTATACATAGAGGTCAAGTCGACTATATGGGTATTTGTGTGTGTTCATGGCTTTTAACAATTATTCTAAAAATACACAAAAATACTCAAAAACTTCAACTGAGGTTGAGTAATCATAACTCTGTATAAATGCTTGAGATAAAGTTCTAAATGCATTTTTATCACTTTGTTATCATCAAAGTCTTTCAATCTTGTAGGCTTCAACATTCTCCTCCTTTTTGATGATGACAACCTGTGTATATGAAAACTCCCCCTGCAGTAAACAAGAGACATAGGTAATACTTGACCTGAAAGAAATATATTTGATAAGACCTCTGCATCATCCATATTAATGTCATTAATAGAGAGGCCGTGATAAGGAATTAAAAAGATATGACTTATGGGTTTAGGGGATAACTTGATATTAATACCTTTAACCATAGAATATATATGAAAATCATCCTCATTGTCTTCATAGGTTAAATTGGTACAAAACAAGTGAATCAAGAAAAGATAATAGCCTTGCCTAGAATCAGTAGAGAACATATGATAAAAACCACAATTTTGTAAATATGAGACAATATCATATGTTCTCTACTGATTCTAGGCAAGGCTATTATCCTTTCTTGATTCACTTATTTTATACCAATTTAACCTATGAAGACAATGAGGATGATGTTCATATATATTCTATGGTTAAATGTATTAATATCAAGTTATCCCCTAAATTCATAGGTCATATCTTTTCAATTCCTTATCACAGCCTCTCTATTAATGACATTAATATGGATGATGCGGAGGTCTTATCAAATATATTTCTTCCAGGTCAAGGATTACCTATGTCTCCTGTTTACTACAGGGATAGTTTTTATATACACAGGTTGTCATCATCAAAAAGAGGGAGAATATTGAAGCCTACAAGATTGAAAGATTTTGATGATAACAAGGTGATAAAAATGCAATTGGAACTTTATCTTAAGCATTTATACAGAGTTATGATTACGCAACCTTAGTTGAAGATTTTGGGTATTTTTGTGTATTTTTAGAATAATTGTTAAAAGCCTTAAATACACACACACATACCCATATAGTCGAGGGGTAGGCCCCCAGTGGGTGCGCAGGTGATGGGGATAGGGGAAAAGAAAAAGAAAAAAGAAAAAGAAAAGAGAAAAGAGAAAGATTTCAAATAAATAATATTATTTTAATACTGAAAAATATCAACTGATCCAAAAAAATTCTCAAAAATATACAGAGGTAGAAAATATCACCCTGAGGGATAATATGAAATTGGTTTTTAGAAATAAAATCTCATTTTTCAAATTAAAAATCTTGGAATCAACCAGTGATACCGGCTGGCCGAGTTTTGATAAATTTAAAAAAATCTTCAAAAATGCATTAAAGTAGAAAATATGATTCTAAGAGAAAATGTCAAAGCAAATTTTAGAAATTCAACTCCTTTTGTAAATTAAAAATCCTAGAATCTAATAGAGATACCGGTCGACACCGATTTTGAAAATTTTGCAATTTAATTCAGAAAATTTCAAAAAATCATAAAAATCTAAAATATTAAAAAATGTTGTTTAAAACTAAAATCGATCAAATCTGACTATAGAAAGATCAAATCGAGTAATACACTAGGATCGAGTTCCCAGTTCAGACTAGGGTTGACTATGAGTCCACGAATCCGAATCTAATGCAAAACAATCGAACAAACAAACACAAAGCGAAAATAAATACGAAAAGTAAATAGAAAAATACGATCAAAAAATAAGAACACGTATCTAAGTATCTATTTCGAGAGCGGGGTGTTATATACAATTCCCTCCAAGGAAAAATCTGAGCCACAACTCCGTCGTCGTTCTAAAGCCTTCCAGGCGCGCTGTTGAATCCAACAAGGGAAACAAAGAGGAGCTCAACCTATTACATTCAGAGTACCCATCAATCATATCTTCAATGCTATCAAGGACCAGCCATGGGTCAAGCGTCTGCCAGACCTCTCCCACCTAATCCAAAAGGGCCTGGATCTTCAGACTTCTGCACTTTCCATGAAAGTAGGGGCCACTACATAGTGGACTATTGAACCCTCCGACGACACTTTCAGGACCTGGTAAATGAGAGATATCTCTGAGAATTCATCCTCAACCCTAGACTGCCCTCAAAGATTAGGGTACAGAGAAGGCTCGGGACCACTGATGAGCACCCAAGCAGTACCCTCATCAATTAAAGGGAAGTGAATTCTATCTTCATAAACTCCCCTATGGAAGGCACCAATACTGAGGAGAAGACCATCCACATCAATAAAGCCTAGAGAGATAACTATCTGGTGATAGTGACTCACCCTCCTCCATCTCCTGATAGACTAGTCTATTTCTCAGAAGAAGATGTCTATTCTGTGCACTTCCTATACAATGACGTCTTGGTCGTGACGGTGCACGTTTGATGCTGTAAAGTGTCAAAGATCTTGATTGACAAGGGGAGTAGCATAAATATATTTTACACTCACACTCTAGATCGAATGGAGTGTTGGACCCTAAAGGGGGTGAAGGGTCAAGAGTAATTAAAAATTAAATAAATTGTTTATAAGACAAAACTGTAAAATAAGACAGACTGGTTGAATCACCCAGCTTGATAGTAGGATGGGTGATAGGATCAACTGAGAGCAGAAACAATAATATAACAATAAATGCACAAATAAAATACAATAATAACAGTAGATAGAATGCAAGCAATTTTAGGGTGGTTCTAGAAACTCTCCTAAATCCACCACCTAGAAGTCTCCTCTCTAGGATTTTCAAATCCACTATAAAGCTTCTTCTTGAAGCAAGAATTACAACCACCAAGACTCCACTTTGAGCTTGGATTTTCTAACCACCAAGATACTACCCGATCTTGAATTTTTCAACCACCAAGATACTACTTGATCTTAGATTTTTCATAACTCCTCTTCCTTGAGGCACACTACAATAAAAATCATAATAGAGTTTGTTCTCTAATGCAATTATGAGAACCAATATAAGCACAGTGACTAAATCAAAACAGACTATACAATTGGAGACTATGTAATCAAAATAATTGTAGTTATTATCAACAATAAATTGGCACAAACAAAATATTTAGCAATAAAGAGAATCTAAAATAAATAGAAGAGAGAGAACCAAGATTCTCTTAAGTAGAAAACAAAAGAAGATGAAGTGTAGAATATATCTTAAATGATCAATTGAATGCTTGACACTTCTTTGGCTTGAGGAGTTGTTGAAGAAATTGAATAAAGATGATTGACACAATAACTCCTTTTTGGACTTTGAGATATTTGAAAGCTTATGCTTTTGTGAGGAATAAATGTCTCTTAAATATTTTGCTCACTGGTTCCTCTCACTTCCTTATTTTTCTTTGAATGCACATCTTTATTTTAAAGAGCAAGGTAGCAAGAAAGTAGGGATTATGTCGTTAGAAAGAAGCAACAAAATTCTACCCGTTAAAGCATTGAATGGGACTTGAAGGTGAAATCTTGTTGTTGGACAAAGATCCAGCAATAAAGGTGATTGTTGCTACTAGAAAAGAAATGAGGAAAATGTCTCATTATGACCAGAGAAAAGAATATAAGAGAGTTTTTCTCTCCAAAATATATAGCCAACGGTCACTTTAATAGACCCAAATAGTTGTAGGAAATGATAGGTAATGGTGTACTATTGCAGCCCCTTTTGTTTAGTCAACAAGAGAAGGTGATATTTGGTCACAACAAAAAATGTATAACAGCTGCAAGTTGCAAAAGAGTACAATCCACTTGATTATAAAATGTTTGTAAAGAGACAACTCAATGTACTGGGGAATAAAAAGTAAAAAGTGACAACAGTCAAGTACAACCAATGTGTGTCACAATAAAAAAGTACAATTCACTTGAATAAATAAAATAAAGCTTAAATAATAGTGGACAAGAGAGGTACTCCACATGTGATATTGGATAGAAGTGACCACAAGATAAGCTTGGTAACCAGAATATGGATAGAAGAAAGGAATTGAATATGTGTCAAATAGAAAATATTTTCTGATGACAGTTTCTGGATAGAGGTGGTAGGATCGGAGTGAGTGGTAAAAAGGAGATTCTACCCAAAAATTGAAATGTAAAATTTTACTAGTGTCAAATTTATGTTGATAATAAAACCACAATATGATTACTCACATGATTTCTATTTTGTATGAAATTTATAGCTCAAATGTTCTATAACTTCTTCTGCTCTTTCATAGCTTGATGTAACTTGTTATAGCTTAATCTTGTGGATCTTGATTTGTTTTGCTCTTAATAGCTCTTTGTTAGCTTGAATATGAAATTTATGGAGCTTTACATAATTCCTTCCATCTTCCACATGTATATGATATTGGTAGCTCAAATCTATCTATCCTCCAAACAAAATCTTATCCTAAAATAAGATAACACTACTAATCCGACTTGTTAGTAGCTTAATTTATAGGTTAGTTACATCAACAAAATCAGAGGAATTACAATCTCTCCCTTTTTGATGATAGCAACCCATAAATTTAATTGAAAAGATAATAACATTGTAAATAGGAAAAAATTATTTTTACTTTTGAAGCTCCCCCTACTTACTTGTCTTGGTGCCGTGGATATTTTAGAGAGCAAAGCTCCCCTTTTTAACTCAATACAGGCGACAATTTTATCCCTCGAACATGAGTGTCACGTCCCGCTTCCCAAAATACGCTAGAGCGGAGACGCGACATGAGTCGGCGACGCATATACGCAAGGAAAATCCCTCACGTATACGCGCTAAGCCTTAAGTAATCTGAAACAAACTATAAATTCCAACTATAATGAATCATGATCACTGCAATATCACATATAAGCATCCACGCATGAAATCATATGAATAAAGACTGGAATAACAGCTGAATCTGATATAACGAGAATCAAGAAATAACCAAAAAGTAAGAAAGGATGAGAATACCGAAATCGAATAGGGAGAAGCTCCAGCTCTTCGCGAAGCGTACGGTCTCATCGAACACCTGCACAATAGAAACAAAGCGTCCAATATCTGGATGTGCAAATCCAGGGTCGTCAGAAAGCAACCTGGTGAGTGTGTGTGTGTAAAGGGTAAAGCTCGTGCATATAAACAATCTGCACAGGATAATAACAAGATACACTGCAGTCATAAGATAATTAAATAACATGATAAACAGACAACTGAATAACAATAACATGAACATGTGCATAGATATAAGACAACTAATATAATTGTAAACTAATAGCTGATGTCAAGATGTGTAACCTAGTATATGTCACTAGTACGGTTGGTTATTATTAACCTAACTAATGTAGTACTTAGCTGTGTCCCATACCACAGCCGTTTTCCCACATATCGAACAAAGTTATCGTTGTTGTAACTGCCTGCCAATGTAGTGCATGTGTTTTGGAAGAGTACCGTGCATGCCCGGTACCACGGTCTAACACCCCTGCCGCTGAACTAGGACAAGCCGCAAGGCCCTAACAACTGAAGACCACAGCCCCACACAAAAAGACAACTAGTGTGGCGCCGTAATCCGGGCATAGCCCTGACAGCTGACAATAGCCCTGACAACTGACAACTGAATAGGTAGCCAGTACTACCTTGGTTCCCCATGGTTGGAACCCACAACTCGGTACCATAAGAAGTCCTTCCAAAATACACGACATGCATCATCAGGCAATTACCCCTGTTCCCCGGGTTATGGTGTCTTTTATTAATAAACAATCAATGTAAGTTATTATGTAATAGTAACTGGTATCTCCAACAACTGTTGATGTCAATAATAGCTGGTAATCTGACAACTGACAACTGATATTTGACAATTGAAAACTGATATCTGATAACTGAGTAGCTGACAACTAATATCTGACATCTGAAATAAGATACTGGAGATATAGCCACTAACACAATAGTGTCACAAATAACTGGTAACTGATACAGATATCTACCAACTCCTATAAACTCTGGAATACATCATCACTGATAAATAGTCTCACCAATAGTTGATAAACTGATAACTGCTATCTGATAACTCTGAAATATAGGATCACTAATATCGGATAGATCACTATCACAATAGTTCAATCTCTATTAACTGAAGTAATCATTAACTAATCATGAAGCATATGGTATATCCTCGAGATCAACAAGTCAACACATACTGAAATCATATCTAAATATAAAACATCCTCAAATAACTGCAATCTAGATTAGAACACATATAAGCCAATACAACCAACTCATAATTCCAATAGTCACATGATCATCAAGTATCAATCTATATCGAGTAATCTGATATAATGAGCTGTCGTTCGACTATATCAATAATCAGTACTTAGTCCTCTCACTCTATCAATCAACTCTGACTCCCAAGTCTTCACAAATTCCCACTTCTATCAAGGTCAACCATAAGATCACAAAAACTCAGCAACATATCAGATACAAGTTTCTAAGATCTATCAAGTCAAGTCAATACAACCAATATCTATTCCTCAAAATCATGTTCATCCAACTATAGCCAATATCATAGCTCAAGGGTAGAGTCCTCAATCCAATAAGAGATCTAAGAACAGCAGCTAGACTGAAGTTAGTTGACTAGAGGGAGGAGCAAGTCGACTAGGGCAGGGGTTAGTTGACTAACAAATAGGATAAGTCGACTACAAGAAGTATAGGTCGACTAATAGGATGGGTAAGTCAACTAACAGATGTAATAGCTAGCAACAGAGAGTACATGACCTACAGGACAAACACCTAGTCGACTAAAGCTATGATAAGTCGACTAATAGGCGTATTAGTCGACTAATATAAGGATTAAGACGACTAATACCTCTGCATGTGCACTTATTATCTGAGATACACCTACACATATTCCCACATTCTAACTAAATACACATATGCTCCACCATGTAATATCTACAATAATAATCCAAACACTCATATGATAAACAAGGGTTCCAACTTAATTAAATACACATGCATATTCTTATTCCAATGCATTCAAAGATTGTAAATAGGGAAGGATCGATACACACATTTGTATTACACAAAGAGGAAGAGTTAAAAACACTCACAAAGGGGATGCTCTGTTACGACGGTGGATCTCACGGACAATGCCAGTGGTTCAACGGAGGAGTCAACGGACTGCTGGTGCTCGGGCGTTGCACACGACCATGGGATGCACCGTGGGGTGCTGGCATGCAAGGGGAGCTGCTGCCTGGGCTACTGTGCACGAAGGAAGGGGAATCTCGGCCTGCTGATCTGCTGCTGGATCTGGGCGCTAGTGTGCCGCCTGGAGAAGTTGGAGATGACGTGTTGATGTTGCGGCTGTGAAGAGGGGGAAGATGGAAATTAGGGAAGAGATTAGGTTAGGGTTAGATTAAGATGGGATTATATAATATGAGTTTGGGTATAATGGGTAGTGGGTATTGGGTCTTGAATTGGATTTGGGTAATGGATATAGGATCAGATAACGGGTCAAGGGTTTGGATCATGGTAAGGGGTAAGAGTCAAGAATCAAAGGGAGATGGAAAAGATACTACTACTAAAGACAAACATAATAATATAAAACAAAATAATAACAATAAGAATAATAACAACAACAATATTAATAATAATAGTAATTAGTAATAACCATAGTAATAAATACTAATAATAATAGTTAACAAACAATAATACTGATACATCATAATAATAACAATAACGGTAATCACCAATATTAATAACAACCACTACTAAAATAAGTAATAATAATAATAGTAAATTAAGTTGATTAAATAAAAATAATCAGTAAATCAAATAGGAAAATGAAAATACAGTATTTCTAACTGGGGATATTACATTCTACCCACCTTATAAAAATTTTGTCCCCGAAATTCAATAGGGCAGGGAATGGTAAAAAGTATCCCAAAATCAAAGGAGAAGACAAATAAAACAAGCTTCACGTCACTTCTCTGTACATCATAAATCCACTATGCTTACACTGCGCTACTCTGATTTCTGCTACCGACTTCAGTAGGGAGTAACCAATCTCAAGAGATAAAGTTAAGGAATAGAATAGAGAAGGAGGTCAAGAAGCAAGATGAAAATCCGGATCACTCTAAAAGAAGAGTAAAAATCAAGGATGTCAAAGGATCAAAGATAAGGATTTCCAAAAGAAGGACGTTCAATTCCAAATGGACTGAATATCATGATGAATAGTATTGTATATTGCAGTGTAACTATAGCTTGTTTTCAAGTTATCGGTAAGAACTAGGTCTATCTTGTGAAACAAAAGTCAAAGGTTCAACATCGCTAGTCGAAAACCAAGGCTCTGATACCAAAAAACCCTATCACGCCCCGCTTCCCAAAATACACTAGAGCGAAGACGCAACATGAGTCGGCGATGCATATACGCAAGGAAAATCCCTCACATATACGCGCTAAGCCTTAAGTAACCTGAAACAATCAATAAATCTCAACTATAATGAATCATGATCACTGCAATATCACATATAAGCATCCACGCATGAAATCATATGAATAAAGACTGGAATAACAGCTGAATCTGATATAATGAGAATTAGGAAATAACTGAAAAGTAAGAAAGGATGAGAATACCGGAATCGAATAGGGAGAAGCTCCAGCTCGAACACCTGCACAATAGAAATAAAACGTCCAATATCTAGACGTGCAAATCCAGGGTCGTCAGAAAGCAACCTGGTGAGTGTGTGTGTAAAGGGGAAAGCTTGTGCATATAAACAATGTGCACAGGATAATAACAAGATACACTGCAGTCATAAGATAATTAAACAACATGATAAACAGACAATTGAATAACAATAACATGAACATGTGCATAGATATAAGACAACTAATACAATTGTAAACTAATAGCTGATGTCAAGTTGTGTAACCTAGTATATGTCACTACTATGGTTGGTTATTATTAACCTAACTAATGTAGTACTTAGCTGTGTCCCATACCACAGCTGTTTTCCCACATATCGAAAAAAGTTATCGTTGTTGTAATTGCCTGCCAATGTAGTGCATGTATTTTGAAAGAGTACCGTGCATGCCCGGTACCACGGTCTAACACCCCTGGCGCTGAACCAGGACAAGCAGTAAGGCTCTAACAACTGAAGACCACAGCCCCACATGAAAAGACAACTAGTGTGGCGTCGCAATCCCGACATAGCCCTGACAACTGACAATAGCCCAGACAACTGACAATGAATAGGTAGCCAGTACTACCTTGATTCCTCATGGTTGGAACCCACAACTCGGTACCATAAGAAGTCCTTCCAAAATACACGACATGCATCATCAGACAATTACCCCTGTTCTCCGGGTTATGGTGTCTTTTATTAATAAGCAATCAATGTAAGTTATTATGTAATAGTAACTGGTATCTCCAACAACTGTTGATGTCAATAATAGCTGGTAATCTGATAACTGATAACTGACAACTGAAAATTGATATCTGATAACTGAGTAGCTGACAACTAATATCTGACATCTGAAATAAGATACTGGAGATATAGCTACTAACACAATAGTGTCACAAATAACTGGTAACTGATACAGATATCTACCAACTCCTATAAACTCTAGAATACATCATCACCGATAAATAGTCTCACCAATAGCTGATAAACTGATAACTGCTATCTGATAACTCTGAAATATAGGATCACTAATATCGGATAGATCACTATCACAATAGTTCAATCTCTATTAACTGAAGTAATCATTAACTAATCATGAAGCTTATGGTATATCCTCGAGATCAACAAGTCAACATATACTGAAATCATATCTAAATAGAAAACATCCTCAAACAACTGCAATCTAGATTAGACCACATATAAGCCAATACAACCAACTCATAATTCTAATAGTCACATGATCATCAAGTATCATTCTATATTGAGTAATCTGATACAATGAGCTATCGTTCCACTATATCAATAATCAGTACTTAGTCCTCTCACTCTATCAATCAACTCTGATCCCCAAGTCTTCACAAATTCTCACTTCTATCAAGGTCAATCATAAGATCCCAAAAACTCAGCAACATATTAGATACAAGTTTTTAAGATCTATCAAGTCAAGTCAATATAACCGCTATCTATTCCTCAAAATAATGTTCATCCAACTATAGCCAATATCATAGCTCAAGAGTAGAGTCCTCAATCCAATAAGAGATCTAAGAACAGCAGCTTGACTGAAGTTAGTCGACTAGAGGGAGGAGCAAGTCGACTAGGGTAGGGGTTAGTCGACTCACAAATAGGAAAAGTCGACTACAAGAAGTATAGGTCGACTAATAGGATGGGTAAGTCGACTAATAGATGTAATAGCCAGCAACAGAGAGTACATGACCTACAGGACAAACACCTAGTCGACTAAAGCTATGATAAATCGACTAATAGGCGTATTAGTCGACTAATATAAGGAGTAAGTCGACTAATACCTCTGCTTGTTCACTTATTATCTGAGATACACCTACACATATTCCCACATTCTAACTAAATACACATATGCTCCATTATGTAATATCTACAATAATAATCCAAATACCCATATGATAAACAAGGGTTCCAACTTAATTAAATACACATGCATATTCTTATTCCTATTCATTCAAAGATTGTAAACAGGGAAGGATCAATTCACACATTTGTATTACACAAGGAAGAGTTAGAAACACTCACAAAGGGGATGCTCTGTGACGACGGTGGATCTCATGGACAACGCCGGTGGTTCGACAGAGGAGTCAACGGACTGCTGGTGCTCGGGCGTTGCACATGGCCATGGGATGCACCGTGGGGTGCTAGCATGCAAGGGGAGCTGCTGCCTGGGCTGCTGTGCACGGAGGAAGGAGATGCTTGGCCTGCTGATCTGCTGCTAGATCTGGGCGCTGGTGTGCTGCCTGGAGAAGCTGGAGATGTCTTGTTGCTGTTGCGGCTATGAAGAGGGGGAAGATGGAAATTAGGGAAGAGATTAGGTTAGGGTTAGATTAAGATGGGATTATATAATATGGGTTTGGGTATAATGGGTAGTGGGTATTGGGTCTTGAATTGGATTTGGGTTATAGATATAGGATCAGATAACGGGTCAAGGGTTTGGATCATGATAAGGGGTAAGAGTCAAGAATCAAAGGGAGATGGAAAAGATATTACTACTAATGACAAACATAATAATATAAAACAAAATAATAATAATAAGAATAATAACAACAACAATATTAATAATAATAGTAATTAGTAATAACCATAGTAATAAATACTAATAATAATAGTTAACAAACAATAATACTGATACATCATAATAATAACAATAACGGTAATCACCAATATTAATAACAACCACTACTAAAATAAGTAGTAATAATAATAGTAAATAAAGTTGATTAAATAAAAATAATCAGTAAATCAAATAGGAAAATGAAAATACAGTATTTCTAACTGGGGATATTACAATGAGTGCACAATTTCATACTTTCACGTTTTAAGTCCACAGTATCATAAGATACTTTATTGTGCACATATCCAATCTCACTTATATAACTATGCACCAGTGAGACAAAATCCCATAATTATATTTGTATTTTTTAGTGTAAAAGGGATCCAAGCACAATACCAAAGAAGAGTATATGTTCTCTATTATTTTGTGCACTTGTGCATGTATAAGAATAAATAATCAATGCATTTCATAAAATAGAGAAAATGTGCAGATCAATCATGCTAAAATCAAATCCAATCATAAGCTTTTTTATCTCCCCCTTTGACATCAACAAAAAATCAAAAACCAAAAAGTAAAACATGCACGGAAAATTTGAAGTCATAAATCCAAACTTAAATTTGAAAAGTAGAAACCAAACTGAAAATTAGAGTTCAATTTTGAAAAGCAAATATCTAAACTATCAAAGTAAGACAAACAAATTCTCAATCTTGTATATGATAACAGTCACCATTATATATAAGCATATACAATCATATATTAATACTTAAGAGTGCATAAATAGTAAAATATCTGTTACATCAATGCACAATCTAATAAAATAATAACATGAACAGGTAGTATAATTTGAAACTAGATCAAATAAGCTAACTGGCATAAGCATAAATTATCTCCTATCAAATACATAAGTATGTATACACATAGCAAAAAACATTTATACTCAAGTTAAGTTATGTACTATGCATATTTAGACTATGTATCAGAATATTTGTTCTTATCAATGAATGTCAGTGTACATGTTAGAATCAGTAGTCATAAAATACACTATCTCGTTGTTATAATAGATAATGAACTCATATCAAAGAAATAGATATAGTTTAAAGTCCTAAATCAATAAGGATTAACATGCAGAGCATAAGAAAAAAATCAGAAATTAAGAATTAGTGTGCATATTATCTATTCAAAATGCTGTCAATTATTATCAATAAATCCATGAAGATTATATTTATGAAAAATCATTGTAAAGACATATAACTTGAATAAATACATGAGAAGCTCATCACATATATGACTTATATATGATATATCAATATGCAAATACATACTCAATATACTATGAAAACATCAATTAACAAGTCATAGTAAGAAAGTATAGAGAGTGTTAAACTAAAGCATATTGTTATGGATATAAAAGCATAAATAATGATTTCTATGTGCACAATTTCTTTTATAAGCAATAATTATGTGAATAGAATAGATATTACCTAGAGAAGTGCGACATCACATGAAAATAAAAATATAGTGATACATGACCACTAAGTTCATAAAATAAGCATTAAATGTTCACATGAATCATGTATAACCACTAAAATATAGTTAGAAGTGAAATACAAAGAAAGTAGTTTATATTCTCTAGTAGAATAAAATTTATAAATATTATAACCAAATAAATCATCAAACTCGTTAAAAAGATATTTATCAAAAGATATATGAAATAGAAGTAAAAGACTCATTTTAAATAAGTATTAAAATCAATTTCAAGAAATACTTTTAGAGGTTCAATAAAATCACAGAGAGAGGAGAATTAAAACTCCCCCTGCCTATAAACACTAATTCATGGTGCATAAAAGATATATCATAAGTAAAACTTAAGATCATATATCATAAAGAACTATCACCAAGTATACGTGTGTATCACAAGAATATCAAGTTATATCATATATCACACATACGTAAATGCACAAGCTTGCTAAATTTATCAATATCAACATGTATAACAAATACAAGCTATGCAAAAGTCCAAATTATGCAAAAATATGATCAGTTATTACCACTTATTAGCAGTTAACTTTTTAATAAATACAAATGTTGGGTCATGTGAACTGCTAGTGGTAGGATGCTAGGTGATGCTCTAGTAGAATAGTTTTAACTCAAAAACTTGTAAAAACCAACAAGCATGTTTGTAAAAACATGAATAAAAACTCTAAGAATTTAAAAATGCATTTATTTCGTAAGTTACATATATGCAACAAGTGTCAAAATCACAAATGCGTATAAAATACACTTGAAGGAGTACTCATGAGATATATATCACAAAATTTAAGAATTTTAATTGTGTATCTCATATCTCAAGAAGCATGGATATTAATTGGTCATCAATAATACATATTTTTAGTCACATTTTCTTACTTATTTTTAAAAAATATTACTATTTAATTTATTTATTATTTAGTAATATGCAGGCCTCCATAATTCAAGAGAAAGCCTTAAAGAAGCCCAAAAGCCCACAGTTATTATGAAAATAAAGATTAATTGGAAAGATAAAGAAAGTTTTTATTCTTTTCTATTTGAATTTGGATTTTAAATTGATTTAATTTAAAATCTAGATGAAGAGAAAGGTAGAACAAGATCAATCCTCATCCCAATTAAAGATAGAGGTGGACTCCTATTCAAATTTCGGTTCCTTGCACTACAAGTCCTAGAAAATGAAGGAGATAAAACAAAATCTATTTGGAGATAAGGAGGAGAATTCAAACTAAATTCAGAGTTGGTTGTAACTTGCTTCTCAAGTTACCTAGAGATAGAAGATATTTCAAAATTCGGGGATCAAACGAAGATTCTGAGGATAGATCTCCACAAGAACGGACGAGATGAAGCCACGCGTAAAAGCGCGTGACCAAACGCCACAAAAATGCCGCAGCAAACCCTTTTTGTCACGGTAATGCGGTAATCTTGGGACCGCGTGTGTTGAGCTTTGGAGGAGGTGTTTAACTAGGACCCTACTTCTTAAATCTCCTATAAATATCTCTAAAGAGCAACAGAGGAGAGGCATCTCAGAAATTGAGTATTGGATTATTTGTTTAGATATTTATTTTCAAATTTTCATTGTATTATCTAGCTTTTAATTTGAAATAGAAGATTTTTGAAGAAGAAGAAAGACTTTGTAATTGGCCAGTGGCAATCAATAAAAGATTCATTTTTCTCTTCATCTCTCTTGTTCTTTAATTTCGTTGTTATTGCTTTAGTTTGTTTATTTTATTTTCTTTTTTTTATGCAAATTTCCCTTCTCCATTATGCATCTTGTTAAAAATAAAAAATATGAATAACTAATTTATCTTGTTGTTTGCTAATCTCTCGATCAACTTAAATTTAGTCTAAAAGATGAATTAATTGAACTCTAAACTTTTTTGAAATCCTAAGATTAAGTTGATATTCTTGAAGATGAATAATTATTTAAGTTGAACTAATTTAGACATGCACTTTTTAATGGTTATTCTTAATTCATATTTAGATACTTTGATAGCATCATGTTAGGTTTAAAAGACACTTCTTATGCTATGCTTAGAAACTAGGATGAACTAAAGTTTAATTTTAATTAGTGTACCCTAATTAACATTTATAATATTTTACTCATCTTACTGGATTCTCATTCAGAACTTTAGGGTAGATTTTTATAGATTCAATATGATGTTCTCCCTTTTTAGACTAATACTTAGTTGTGGTAGATGATAAGTAGATTATAATCTCTTTTGCTTAATTAAAATCTTTTCTTACAAATAATATTCTTTTTTTAAGCTATTTGTGTAGAGAATTCGTTCTAAAAAGCTTCCATCACATCCTTCCCTATGAATCG
The DNA here is from genome assembly GCA_038442645.1 of Agave tequilana. Lineage (NCBI taxonomy): Eukaryota > Viridiplantae > Streptophyta > Magnoliopsida > Asparagales > Asparagaceae > Agave > Agave tequilana. Next base: position 763,029 of record JAVJIF010029783.1, read on the forward strand.
ACCCGTCTAGTCTTTACTACGCGGTTAAACTAAAAAGAGACTAAGAACTTTCTAACTTTAACTCTTGACTTTATTTTCAATTCATTTTCTCTTCTTTAATCAGATATATCACTAATTATGGTTTATGAATCACTAAAACATATGAAAAGCTAGGCTTTACTTGCATATAAGAATTTGATACACGATGCACAATCATATCAAAGATATCAATTTAAGTGCAAATACTAATATCCCAATGTATTTCAAATATCACATAAGTAAGAATAAGCTTGAATAAATAATTGACTCATATTAAAACAAAGCTTGTAAGATTGCAATTGATACATAAATGTGTTCTCATCCGATATAATGCATAAAACATGCATGGATATACATATAATGCACAAACTCATTGATTCTCATGTACGCATAAAAGGATAAAATTACTTAAAATATGTACATATATGAGAATACTTTTAAAGAATAAAATAGAATAGGAGTGCACGTGAGATACATCTCATTTGTGCATTCATATCAATAATATATTACAAATGCTCATCTTATTCAATTATGTATCACAAGTATCTATATGTCCATATGCCAAGTATGCCCAAATGATACAAATGATATGAATCATATATATGAATCATCGAAATATTAATTTAAACTCATTTATGTAAAATATTTATATAAAACTTCATATGGATGAATAAGGTGCATATAAGAATAAATGTTTACCAAAATTATATATTAAATATACATGTGTAAGTGAAAATGTATATCACAAATAAGTATTTAAATTAAAATATATCAAATATCAAGTATTTTGTGTGAGCATGTAATATGCGATATGACAAATTAAGAGAATTCACATTGTCACACAAATTATTACTAATTATATCTTGTTCAAGTTTAACATCCATCATATCTTGATAAATTTTAGTTAGATGAGTTAAAAATATCAATAAAGATCATGAATATCTTTTGTCTATACCAAGATCAAATTCTAATATGAAATTCATCAATATAAGAAAAGATAGTGCCACAAAGATGTACTTGCACTAGCATATGTTGCAAATAAAGTATACTCAAAATATGTTCTTCTTAATAAATATATATAAATCCAAAGGATTCATATCAAGTCAAAAACTTTAATTTTTCGATCAAGAAGATGCCAACTAAATGAAGTTCATTGAATCAACATTTTTAAATATGATCCACAAAAGGATTAGTTCAATCATTATTCAAATCAGGTAATTAAATTTTTCACAAAATATTATAGAAGAATAAAAGTGTGATTTTTAATAAACAAAGTGAAATATATTATCTGACATAATTGAAGTGCAATCATATAGTTATAATGCATTCATGCACTTATAAACTTATTTTTACATTCATCAATATCCAAAGCCATGTGAATATAAAGAGATAATCATGAAAAAGAATAATATTCACAAAAATGGCTAGTTGATCAATCACATTAAATATAACCAAACTCATGGATATTATATTTAAGTTAAAATACATGACTATGAATCAACTTCATAACAATATATATTTTGTCAAGCACAAGAGTATTTCACAACATTTGTTATAAAATAATCAAAATATAAATAAATATGGTAATCAAAATCATACAGGATTTTTAAGAATATGTGTATAAAAGAAAATCATATCAAAATTTAAATCATTTTAACTCAATCAAAATCATGTAGAAAGACAGAAATAATGTCATTTCAAAAATAAAAATAGAACAAGATATACCAATTACAGTTCTCTTCAAGGTGAACCATTCACCTTTATATTTTGATAGGGTTGTAAAATAGATTCGGATCTCCCGTCATATGTCTTGAGAAACCACTATTAAGATACCACTTGATTCTACCGTAGAAGAGGTTGCACACCTACGAAACAATTTTGGGATGTGCGTTTTGATACCCAATGTCTTTTGGGTCCTTGAGCTTTAGTAGTAAGTTTTCGTACCCACTTAACAAAAGGAAGAGCACAATAATTTTTCTTAATGTAACATGATTTACTTACATGCCCTTCTTCATACAATAAGTACAAATAATATTAGACATGCAATTATAAAAATTATGTGAATAAAAATAAGATTTCTATTCTAGTAGGATGACATTCTGCTAGCAATAAACCTATCCCGCCAGTCCCTGACTGGTAGGATGACATCCTACCAGAACCTGACTTTATCCTGCCAGGCAGGTTCTACACATAAGTTACACTAGAAGTGGATACAATATCAATAAAACTTTTAAATTTGATCTTTAAACCATTATTCTGAGTTTGAAACTCAATAACTATATGATGCAACTCATTTTCTCCTTCAAAACATTTACATAAAAGATAGACAAGATGAATATTCTTTTTTTATGGAAATGGATCTTTTTGAAAGCTTTTTGTATTCATTAACAAGATCAATGTAAGCTTCCACAATATCTTCTAAATTAGCCCAATCATCAATAGTTACCTCATCCTCATTTGCCATGAAACATATGTTTGAGTTTGTAAAACTCAAGTTTGCTTTTTTAACAAGAGAAGAATATCATCAATTTTATCAAAAGAAAAATCATCAATTTTATCACAAGAAAAATCTAGACATGCTTTCTTTTTAAAAGAATCAATCAAAATATTATTTTTTGAAATTATAGTTTCAATCTCATTCACCAAGCCATCAATATTAAATAAATGAGAATCATAAGAACATGAAGATAGATCATATTTAGCACAAGAAGACTCATTTTCATTTGTTAATCTAATATTTTCCCAGTTTAAGTATATCGTTTTCTTTTTCCAATTATTCATGCTTAGATAGTAATTTCTTATATTCATTAGCAATATCATAAGATATATCAATCAAAACATTAAGAGATTGTTCATGAATAATGTGATGAGTAGTACCAACCAATTTGTTATGAATGAGATCATTATTCTCTAAATAAAATATATCATTTGACTCAAGAGAAGAATTACCTATTGTACCTTCATCAATTGCGGAGACAAAATATTATATTGAATTGGAGCCGGGTGAAGTACATAATGATGTATTGTCTTCACAAGTGTTCATTGCAATGTGATCTTTCTTTTTATTTTCTTGTAAAGCTTAAATAATTTTTCATAATTCATAAGCACTATCACAAGAAGTAAAATTGTCAGAAAGACTTTCACCAAGAGAAGTAATCAAGATAGCAAAAACAATTTTATTCATAACATTTTGTCTGTCTTCAAATTTTTTTCATTTTTTTTTCTCGATTTGGAACTAACATTATAACCAAATTATATAATGTCTTAAAGTTTAAAATATATAGATTGAATATAAAATTTAATTCTAATCCACTAATGATCATTTGAAAAATCATGGAAAAATAGGAGGAAAATCAATAGAATAATCATTTTCAATTAAATTTTTCATGGATCTTAAACTCTATGATATAAAGCCTATTTAAATGAGTATCAAGTTCTGGTACCAATTGTTGGACCCAAAAGAGGGTGAATAGGGTCAAGGGTAATTAAAAATTAAATAAAGTGTTTATAAGATAAAACTATAAAATAAGACAGGCTGGTAAAATCACCCAGTCTGATGGTACGATGGGTGGTAGAAAACAGTAATATAATAGTAAATGCACAACAGATAAAATACAATAATAACAGCAGAGAGAATGCAAGCAATAATAACAGCAATATAACTTAAGTTTGGATTTTCTAACCACCAAGATACTACCCGATCTTGAATTTTTCACAACACCTCTTCCTTGAGGCACACTACAACAAAGATCACAATAGAGTTTGTTCTCTAACCAAATAATGAGAACCAATATAAACACAATGACTAAATCAAAATAGAATATACAATTGGAGACTATGTAATCAAAATAGTTATAGTTACTATCAACAATAAATTGGCACAAACAAAATATTTAGCAATAAAAAGAATCTAAAATAAATAGAAGAGATAGAACCAAGATTTTCTTTAGCAGAAAAAAAGATGAAGTATAGAATATCTCTCGAATGATCAATTGAATGTTTGAAACTTCTTTAGCTTGAAGAGTTGTTGAAGAAATTGACTAAAGATGATTGGCACAATAACTCCTTTTTGGACTTTAAGAGATTTGAAAGTTTAAGATTTAGTGAGGAATAAATGTCTTTTGAATATTTTGCTCACTGGTTCCTCTAACTTCCTTATTTTTCTTCGAATGTGCTTCTTTAATTTAAGGAGAAAGGCACCAAGAAAGTAGGGATTAAGTGAGGCAATAAAATTCTACCCGTTAGAGCATTGAATGCTGCTTGAAGGTGAGATCTTGTTGCTGGACAAAGATTCAACAATAAAGATGATTGTTGCTACTAGAAAAGAAAAGAGGAAAAAGGTCTCATTGTGGTTGGAAAGAAAAGAATATAAGAGAATTTTTCTCTCCAAAATATATAGCCAACGGTCACTTTAATAGACCCAAGTAATTGTAGAAAATGATGGGTAATGGTGTACTGTTGTAGCCCCTTTTGTTTAGTCAACAAGAGAAAGTGACATTTAGTCACAACAAAAAATATATGATAGGTGCAAGTTGCAAGAGAGGACAACCCACTTGATTATATAATGTTTGTAAAGAGATGACTCATTGTAGCGGGGAACAAAATGTGAAAAGTGACAACAGTCAAGTACAACCAATGTGTGTCACAATAAAAAAGTACAATCCATTTGTATGAAAAAAATAAAGCTTAAATAATGGTGGACAAGATAGTACTCCACATGTAATATTAGATAAAAGTAACCACAAGATATGCTTGGTAACCAGAATATGGACAGAAGAAAGGCAATTGAATTTATGTCAAGTAGAAAATATTTTCTCATGATAGTTTCTGGACAGAGGTGATAGGATCGGACTGAGTAGTAGAATGAGATGGTAGAAAGGAGATTCTATCCAGAAATTAAAATGTAAAATTCTACTAGTGCCAAATTTATGTTGATAATAAAATCACTATATGATTACTCACATGATTTTTATTTTGTATGAAATTTGTAGCTCAAATATTCTCTAACTCCTTCTGCTCTTTCATAGCTTGATGTAACTTGTAATGGCTTAATCTTGTGGAAATATGAAATTATTAGAGCTTCATATAATTTATTTCATCCTTCATATGTATGACATTGGTAGCTCAAATCCATCCATCCTCCAAACAGAATTTTATCCTAAAATAAGACAACATTACTAATCCAACTTGTTAGTAGCTTAATGTATATGTTAATTACATCATCAAATCATAGGAATTACATGGAGCACACTCTCGAGCAGGCCTGAAAGCTGATCAATCCCCGGACGCAGTCACTCCTCTACGATTTTGATGGGAGCGAAGCCTGTTTACCTTGCATGGTCGAATTCCCAATTCGCGCGGACCCTTTCAACATCGTCACAGAGTTCTGCGTCTTTGATATCCAATTTCCCTACAACGCCACGTAGATCCACATGATGAGTCCCATCTACCTATCATCTGCTACTGAAATACCCCATACCATCCGGAATGGCCAACTTAAGGGCTGACCAGGTGATGATGAGAATGGTAGCTGCAGTAGCCCGAAAGAGGTCAAGCTGGGCGCAAAAAAACCTTCCGAGAGAGCCTTAGCGAAGACTTTCCTATGGACAAGAAGTAGAAAAAGATTGTTGATCAATAGCAATCACAACACAATGAAAGCTGAGACCCTGACTCACCTGCCAAGTCAGAAAACCCTGATAATAAGATCGAGGAGGATCTTGAGATGTTCAAGGTAGACTCGTGTCACCCCGAGCGAACCATTCAGATTGGCTCAAGACTACACCCTCACGAGAATACATTATCCAAACAATTCTTACCTGAAAATTTAAACTTATTCGCGTAGTCTCCCACTGATATAACCAGAATCAACTCTGAGGTCATCTGCTACAAGCTCTCCATCAAGACAAACACCAAGCCTGTAAAGCAGAAGCTTAGGAGAGTGAACGAAGAAAAGAGTCACGCCAAAAGCGATGCAGTCAATCGCTTACTTCAAGCAGGCTTCATCTGAGAGACGTTCTACCCCGTCTGGTTCTCTAATCTTATCTTCATCAAGAAAAAGAAAGGAAAGTGGAGAGTCTGCATCGACTTCACTAACCTCAATGAAGCTTACCCAAGGACAGTTATCTTCTTTCGAGGATCGATCAACTAGTGGAGGCAACGGTGGGCCACGAGCTCTTAGCTTCATGGATGCTTAATCCGGCTACAATCAAATGAAGATGCATTCACCAGACGAAGATAAAATAGCCTTTACTACTGGTCGGGGAATCTGCTACTACAGGGTGATGCCCTTCAGACTCAAGAACGCGGGGTCCACTGATCGGTTACTGATATTGCATATTTATTGTCATATTCCCATGTTTTACCTTAATAAACTTTGCTATTTAATCATATTAATCATTTAAATTTGTGTAGGCGTTTACTAAAGGAGATGGAAAATAAATGAGCCCAAAAGCCCATTTAAATTTTGATTTAAATAAGTTTAAATTAAAATCAAGGATTTGGACAAATATTAAGGAGATAAGCTGTAGATCAGAGCAAATCAAAAGATCACACCAAATGGGAACTGATTAAAATTTAGATTTTTATACATCTATTTTGGTTAGCTGAAGATCAACAGTGGTATCGTCAAATCCAAAGACTAAACTGAAAAACCATCTGGACAAAAGGAGATAACAGAAAATCAATGAGCCACGCTCCCTAGATGTGGCCACCTGGCCATATCCAGGTAGCGAAAATGCAGCAATAGCGCGCATTTCCATGACTTTGTTAAAGTGTTAGGGGGAGTTTGCTCCCCTTATCTTCTCACATCTCCCCTCTTCCATTTTTACCTATAAAAGCTGGAATTTCTGAAGGCAACGAGGCACGATAGAGCAGAGAGAGTTCTTAGGCTAGGTTTCTATTCTAATTTAGTTTAGATTTTTATTTTTCTTTTAATGTAATTTTGTTCTTTGTGAACATAGTGTAGATTGAGGTTCAAATTAAAAGAGAGAGGATTATGTTGAGAGGGACACTGATGAAATCTTTCTCTTTTCTTTCATCAGTTTTCTATGTAATTAAAAGTTTACAATTTATATTCTTCTTCTTCTTTTTACTTTTCTTCTTTTTGAAAGTACACCTAGAGGGGGGGTGAATAGGTTTACCGCTAATCTAATGAACTAAATGCGGAATTTAAAAACTAATTGCAACAACACTTAGTACAACCAACGAGTGTAGCCGAATTCTCCGTGAAGGGCTCTGAACTAACTCCTCTTGATTCCTCTGAATAAGAGTTGAGGTGCTATATGAAGCTCTCATGGTTAAGTACAAGTGAGGCACACAAACAACCAAGCATATATAGGAATAAGCAATATGAATGATGTAAGGCACAACACAAGTAAATATGATATGATGAAATGAATGATGCTATGTACAACACAAATAAAGAGAGAGGGTGAGAGAGTCAATGGATCAAACGCAAACACAAAGATATATTCCGAGGTTTGAGCCCCTAGCTCTACGTCCCCGCCTTCACCGAGAAGGATTTCTAATCCACTAAGAGTACCAAACTCCTCTCTCAACCTTCCAACCTCCAATGAGGCAATACAACCGCAATCCACCTCTACCGAAGAGGGATAGGCCCGTAGCCAAACAACCATAAATCACCTCTACCGAAGAGGGATACAAACACTAACTCCACCTCTCACTAGAGGGAGCAAACAACAACCTCAACCTCTACCAAAGAGGGAGCAACCCAACAAAGTAAGGGTTTTTATAACAAGTGGTATATCTCAACCACAAACCTCTTTCCTCTTTCCACAAACAAAGATCCTAATAGAATAGGATAGATGATAGCTCAAGTGTGGAAAACAAAGTGTTTTGATCAAAGACATACTCTTGGGAAAACACTAAAATAAATATGAAAATTTTAGATCAAAACTAGTTCCCAAAACCTAATTTCTTTGAAAATAACAAAACACTTTTAAAACAAATAGATGGATCTTTTTGGCACAAAAACTCTTTTGAAAACTTGTTTTAAACACCAAGAAAGGAGAGAAATTTTTACTCTTGAAATCTTAGTCAAAAACCCAAAGGAATGGGTTTTATATAGGCCAAGAATAAAACTAGCCGTTAGGCTGTTTTCTCAGCCTGAGACAGCTGGCGGTCGACCGCCAATTGTCATAAATATGACCGTTGGACGCCAGCGGTCGACCGGTCGGTCAACCGAAATTATACAGAGAGCAGAGCTCTCTGGTCCGGTCGACCGGCCCATAGACCTGGCCAAATGTGCATAGCTTGTGCACGTTGGTCGACTGCCCGGTCGACCGACTCTGGGGTCCGGTCGGCCGCCAGAGCCTGGCAACAGGTTTCTGGGTCAAAAAACAGGTTTAAAATAATTCTAAAAATTCTCATAAAACTTCTAAAAATCCACAAAAATAGTTTTATCATTTTACATTGAAATATAAACTTGTGTTAAAAATTTCAACACAAATTTCAAATATATTGAACCATTTTTGTGTCTTATAAATTTTGTCAAAAACCAAAACCTGTATTTTTTCAAACTTGGATTTTTCAATAGGAAATCTGATTTTTCCTAAAACTCATGAATAGGCATATCAAAATAAGTTTGTCTAGGAAGTTAAGCATGCATGTATATAGAACACATCTAATATACATAAAATCATGTAAACTTGTATTGATACCTAACTATTCATGAAAACCAATATCGGTTAAATCAAAAACCTAAAACCAATATCCAAATCATAAAACGTGTGCGTATTGTGAACTTGAGAATATCAACTATCTAAACTTTACACATGGATCTAAAACTCAAACTAAACTAGGATATCTAAGTCTTCTTGACGACCTCCGTCTTCAAGCCGACTCGATCCAAACCGATGATTCACGAGCTAGACTCCAATGAGTGCAATGTAAGATCTTGATGCTTGGGCTCTGGAATCACCATGTGAAAAGCTTCCAAACACATTGTTGAAGGTAATCACCAACTAATATCTTGGTTAATGATCTCAAACTTAAATATCACAAGATTATTAGTAAACATAACTACATGGGTTAATAATCATCAAAACTAGAGTGGAAGGCCTCTGGGCTAATAATCACCCCCTTTTTGATGATGACAAAACTCATGGAGTTATATATGCATGGATTAAAGTTAAGCTTCAAAGAAGCTCCCCCTTAACTCATGCATAATACTAAAAGCAATGAATGTTCATAAACATGCTCTTGATACCAATTAAATAAAACAAATAAATTTTCAAAACAAGCTCTTGATATCAATTGCAAAACAAAACTAATGATACCAAATAAAGTTCTTGATACCAAAAATAAACATGTTCTTTAAATAAGGAAATGCTCTTGATACCAATAATGCTCTTGATACCAAGTGAACTTAATAAAAACATAAAACATGCATATAAAAATCATGCATATAGACACAAATTCTTCTCCCCCTTTTTGTCAATCATCAACAAAGGGGTTAAAAATAAAACAATAAAAATATATTCTTCTCCCCTTTTTGTTCAAAACAAAGAATTAATAAAGGAGATGTTCTCCCCCTTTTTGTCTAAAACAAAAACGATATCAATAAGGGGTCTATGTGTTTTGATTCACCCTTTATTATGATACAAATGGAAAAACAAACATCTTGATACCAATTGAAAGTATTATTCTTTTAAGCATATGATATCAAATTGAAATTATTAAAAAAAAATTATTTTCTGCCATAAAGGAAAGGAGTGGGATACAAAATACCAATTGAAAGATAAAATACAAGATTTTCTCCCCCTTTATGAAATACCAACTAAAACTATGATAAAGCTTGTATATGGATACATGATTAAAACTCAAGCTTATCACAAATAAAACATATATATGTATGAAAAATTATATACCAATCAAAATTGATATTCTTTGAAATGAAAGCATACATACATAAAGAAATATATGAGTATACAAAAATGTCAAGATTGATACCAATTGAAAGAGTCCAATGATACCAATTGAAACAACAATATGATCAAGAGTATATCTCAGATAACCTACCACCCAACTCATGCTCATGTTTAAATGGATTTTCAATATAAATCATACATAGGCATGGTCTCCCATCCAACCGCCCGTGGAAGGTAGGGGTTTTCAAAAATAGATTTGAAAATATAGTTTGTTTGAAAATCTCTACCATAATGAAGAATACGAACTAGTTATAAGAAAAATTTGTCAACTAGTATGAAATTCTTCAAGCAAGGAATAAAACAAAGATATTTTTCATGAAACATGAAATTCACATGATATCAAACACTCAAGATCAATGAAGCATGAATATGACTCATGAAAATAAAACATGAGTAAACAAGAAAGGTGAGTGTACATATAAAATGTGAAGAGCATAATCATGAAAATTTGCATCCAAGCTCAATTGAAATTCCTTTAAACATGAAAACACGAAAAACTAAATTTAAAAAAAATCATACTTCAAGGTATATGTATGTTTTGACAAAACAAAAAGTATACATACATATCCCTAAACACAATTGAGTCCATATATAAAGATTTGCATGAAAAACAAATGACTCAAGGGGTATACATGTATATCTTAAGGTTTGGCAAAATAAACATATACATGAAGTAAAAACACATGATCATAAAACATGTCCAAAATAGGAATACAAGTTTTAAGTGTATGAATCATCAAAACTAGACTATACTAGCACATCTAATGGGTACAAATAGGTATTCAAGCACAAACATATAAGGATTTATTTGTGGCCCACTCTATATACAAGTATAAATCCTAGTTTTAATGAAAACCAATATTTAAACAAGTAATCAAAGCATGTAGCATCAAAACAAAATATAAATCAACATGATAAACATAAACATGATCATTATGTAAATCCATATGTTATTAGAGATATGATAAACATGATAGCTAAACAAATACGAGAACACAAAAATAATGGTCATTTTAAACATGGGTGTCTCAAAACCTATACATGTATGTCAATGATCTAATAATCATAGCATTATCATAATAATCTATAAACCACAAAATATGCTATAAATAATGAAAAGCATGTAAATATAAACGGGAGTTAAGGATTGTTATCAAAACCGAAAAGGCAACTCTCCTTGTCTCCAAACCAAGGTGGTTCTCCCACCAAACATCCCTTGAAAGTGATGCATCCAAATAGTAATCTTTAGGCTCGGAACGCATCCACCTCAAGGTACCGCTACTCTCACGTCATGCGAGAACCCACACCTACATCAAATACAATAGGGGTGGTCTTTGGTACCCATAATCTTTTGGGTCCATGGGGGTTAGCACCTTTCCTAAGATAAACAAAATTATTTGCTAAATTTACATCATGTATACGATCATAGCAAAATTTAGCAAGGTGGCCCTTACGTCCACAATGTGTACAAGTGTATACATGAGCATACATGTGATGGGTGTGTCCGTGAGGAGCATGTGTATGCCGTGAAGGGTGTACATGCAAAGATGAAATTTGTTTCTTGCGAACCAAGGATTCCAAGCGTGTATGACTCAAAACACATTGGCTCAAAATGGAGCCCAAACAATCCATATTCTTCTTTAAAGCATTTATATTATTTTTAATTAAAGAAGAAGTAGAGCATGCAATATGTGATCTAGATGAACCTATACTAGCATGGCAAACATTGAATCCATATTATTTTTCAAAGAAATATTTTTCTTTAAACAATCTTCTAAATCCTTTGAAATAGAAGCAATTTTTATTTTTAAAGAATCATTTTCTTTTACAACAAAATCAACTTTTGAAGATAATTTTTCATTTTTCTTCAAAATATTATTACAATCATTTTTAGATTTTAAAAGTTCATTTTCTTTTAAAACAAGATCAAGTCTAGATTTCAATGAATCCCTATCATTAGAAATCTCTACCTTCTCTTGCAAAATCATATCAAGTTTAGAAGACATACTTTCATTTTCTTTATTTAATGCAAAAGTCTTCTTTTTCAAAAGGTTGTATTTTTCTATCAATTTTTTACAAATAATAGAAAGTTCTTCATTCAAAGCATTAGGATCCACATAATCACTACATGAAGAACTAGCATCATCACTATCTAATTGAGATTTCGATTGTACCTCAAGGGAGTCATTCCCTTGGACCATGAAGCATTGTGAATCGGATTCTCCACTAGATTCCTCCTCTTGTTGGATTTGCATTTGAAGCTTGGAAGTGGAGGTGGTCAAAATGTTCCACACTGTAAAAGCGAAATCAAAGTTAGAAACAAGCATAAGATATTCTTTTGAAAGCGTGCTTCTAATAGCCTCAAGGACTTGTTTATTGGCTCATATATGATTGCTATTACCAAGATAGCATTTCTTTGTAGCGGCAAGGAAAACATGGAAGCCTAGGATTTTCAAATATATGGACATTCTATATTTTCATGTGTCAATGTTGGAGGCATCGAACATGGGAGGTGACAAGCAATCCATGATGTGTGTGCAAACAATAAAAGTGTGCAGATGCAAATGATAGATTAGCTAGTCAAGATCACACTCCTAGGTGGTTAAACCTAAGTATCAGGAGCGTAGGCTCTGATACCAATTGAAAGTATACCTAGAGGGGGGGTGAATAGGTGTACCGCTAATCTAATGAAATAAATATGGAATTTAAAAACTAATTGCAATAACACTTAGTACAACCAACGAGTGTAGCCGAATTCCCCGTGAAGGGCTCTAGACTAACTCCTCTTGATTCCTCTGAATAAGAGTTAAGGTGCTATATGAAGCTCTCGTGGTTAAGTACAAGTGAGGCACACAAACAACCAAGCATATATAGGAATAAGCAATATGAATGATGTAAGGCACAACACAAGTAAATATGATATGATGAAATGAATGATGCTATGCACAACACAAATAAAGAGAGAGGGTGAGAGAGTCATGAAATCACCTAGAGGGGGGGTGAATAGGTGATATGGCTAATCTATGAACTAAATGCGGAATTTAAAAACTTATTGCAATTCACACTCAAGTGTGATCAACAAGTGATGCACACACAACCAAGCCAAGCAATATAGATATGTATGCACAATATGAATAGAGATGCAAGGCACAAAGTAAAGAGAGAGATAGAGAGAGTCAATGGATCAAGCGCAAACAACAAGATATGTTCCGAGGTTCGAGCACCCAGCTCTACATCCCCGCCTTCGACACACGAAGGATTTCCAATCCACTAGCTTGTCCACAAAGGACTCCCACAAAGAGAACCTCCACCGAGGATTTGGGGCAATCACAATTACAAGGAGTACCCAACTCCTCCCTTACAAACCACAACCTCCTCTTGAGGCAAACTCCAAGCCAACAACAACCTACTCCTTGAGGCAAGCTCAACCCAATACAAAGATAACCTCACAACCTTGAGGGATACAACCCAACAGCAAATCTTCCTCAACACAATGAGGGAAAGGCACAAAGCCAAGCTAAATAGGGTTTACAACTTAGTGGTTTCAAACAACAACCACAAAACAATCTCTTTTTCCCACACAAAATCCTATAGAGAAGATAGTAGATTTTAGCTCAAGTGTGGAGAAAACCAAGGGATTTGAAACCAGCAACTCAAAGAAAATCTTTGGGAAATGAATGAAACCAAGATAGAGAAGTTCAATTCAAAAGCTTTTCCCAAAACCCTTTTCTTTGATTTTTCAAACCCTAATGAAAACACCAAAAAGATTGTTCAATTTGAATCCAAAAACTTCTTTTGATTGCTGTAAAAACACCAGAGAGAATGGAAAAATTCGCACAAAAAGTCTTAGAGAAAAACTCTTTAAAATGGGGTATTTATAGGAAAATCTGGAAAATACCCGTTGGCAGCAGAATTTGCCAGATTAACCCTGCCGGTCGACCGCCCGGTCGACCGCCCAACGTTCAAAAATTTGAACGTTGCAACACCCGGTCGACCGCCCGGTCGACCCAAACAAACAGAGAGCAAACCTGCTCTCAGTCGGTCGACCGTTCGGTCGACCGGCCAAACTAGTAACCAGCGTGCACGTATCTGTGCACGTCGGTCGACCAATGCGATCGACCGGCTACTTGGTACGGTGGACCGTACGGTCGACCGACCTAGCCTGGCAGACAACAATTAGGTTAGAAAAACAGAGGTAAAATTAATTCAATAAATCTTTTTAAGTCTTGTAAAAATTCCCAAAAATAGTTTTAACATTTTGCAATGATATATAAACCTGTGATAAAAAGTTTAGCTCAAATATCAATCAATATAAACTATTTTTGTAACTTATCATTTTTACCAAAAATCAAAACTTGTATTTTCTAAAACTTGGAATCTTTGAATAGAAAATACGTTTTGTCCAAAACTCATCCATAATACAAAAACATGATATTTAAATACTTTGAAGCATGATGCATATGGATAGAAATCCAATATACATGAAACATATATATATCATGGTATTTGTCTTTTAATTCCAAATATATGTTTTGATTAGAAATACCAAAACATAAAACACATGAAATAGAATATCAAACAAAGTTTCTTTAAATAGTAGAAGCATGCATGTATATAGAACAAATCTAATATACATTAAACCATGTAAACTTGTTTTGATATAATCCTATTCATGTAAACCAAGATCGGTTAAACTAAAAACCGAAAAACCAATATTCAAAACATGAAACGTGTGTGTTGTGAACTTGAGCTTATCATACTATACTAATCTTCACATTTTAGGATCTAAACTCAAAACTAAAACTATGGATACCTAAGTCTTCTTGTAGAGCGCAATCTCCAAGCCGACTCGATCCAAAACTCCTTGATTCACCAAGCTTGACTCCAATGAGTGCTAGATATCATCTTTGTTGCTTGGGCTCTTGAATCAACATGTGAAAGATTTGTGGAAGCTTTCACCAACTAATATCTTGTTAAATATCTGAAACTTAAACATTGCAAGATTATTAGTACACAAAACTACATGAGTTAATCATCATCAAAACTAGAGTGGAAGGCCTTTGGGCCAACAATCTCCCCCTTTTTGATGATGACAAAACTCATGGAGTTATATATGCATGGATTAAAGTAAAGCTTCAAAGAAGCTCCCCCTTAACTCATGCATAACAATAAAACATATAAGATATGCAATGAATGTTCTTAAACACATATAAACATGTTCTGGATACCAATTAAAATAAAACATAAACAATAAAACATGCTCTTGATACCAATAAAACAATAATATTGAAACCAACATATTATTACTAATGAAAACCAACTAAAACTTATGTATACATCAACCATGCATATAAACTACAAATTCTTCTCCCCTTTTTGTCAATCATCAACAAAGGGGTAAAAACAAACATAATGAAAACAAATACTTCTCCCCCTAAATCTTCAAAACAAAGAAGCAATAAATTATTCCAAGGGGTAAAACCAAAGTCAATATGATATCAATTGAAAATAACAAACTTTGAGAAATGCCAAATCCTATTTGAAATAAAACAAGGCATTGAAACAAAATAACACTTTATATCAAAATGAAAACATGTAATGTAAACTTGATACCAATAGATATTTTACATTATAAGCATATGATACCAATTACTTTAATATCATAAAGTTAGGGAGTGGGAAACAAAAACAATGGTAAACCAAATACCAATTGAAATATAAAATATGAGTTTTCTCCTCCTTTATGAAATACCAAAAGAAAATATGCATAGGCTTGAAATAAGATACCAATTGAAAATTAAATCAATTGAAACATGATATTCATTAAAAATTCAAGCTTAGCAATCTTAAAATTATGATAAAGCTTGTATATGGATACCAATTGAAAAACTCAGGCTTAACATAACCAAAATTTGTGCTTCAAGATATAGGGATATAATAAGCACAAATAAATCATCTATATATGTATGTAAGAAATAGATACCAATTGAAATTGATACTATATGAAGTGTAAGCATACATATATAAAACAAAACATATATGAGTATACAAAAGGATGTCAAGATTGATACCAATTAAAAGAATTCAATGATACCAATTGAAACAACAATAAGATCAAGTGTATGACTCATATCAACTACCACCCATTTCATGTTCAAGTTTAAAATGATTTTCATTATAAAGCATACATGAGCATGATCTCCCATCCAACCGCCCATTGAAGGTAGGGGTTTTCAAAAATAGATTTAGAAATATAGTATGTTTGAAAAACTCTACCTCATGAAGAATATCACAACTAGTCATATGAATCAACTAGTACGAAATCCTTCAAGATAAAACACAAAGATTTTTCATGAAACATGAGAATCACATGATCACCAAACACTCAAAATCTATATGGCACCAATAGTACTCATGAAAATCAAATCATGAGAAAATATCAAAATAAGGTGAGTGTACAAGTGTTGTGAGAAACATATCATCATGAAAATGGACAATTAAGCTCAATATAGTAATCATCAAGATATGAAACATAAGTGAATCATGAAATCCATGAAAGTTCATCTAGGATGTGAAATCACCAATTGAAATCCATGATACTAATTGAAAAATCATCTTAAAAACATGAGCTTCAACATAAATGTGAGATCACTTAGAAACATGATATTCATCCATATGATTTAAGCTTCAAGGCATATGTATGTCATGTACAAACTAAAGTATACATACATATCCCAAACATGAAGAGTCCACAAAAGTATATGCATGAAGGCACGTGGCTCAAGGATGTATATGTATAAGTGATAGTTTGGACAAGATGGACATATACATGAAGTCAACCAAATTACATATAATGGTGAATACAAGTCAAATGCATGAATCATCAAAACTAGACTATACAAGTACATCTAATGAACACAAATGAGCTTTTAAGCACAAACATAAAAAAGATATATTTGTAGCTCACTAGTTGTACACATATAAATTCTAGTCTTAGTTGAAAACTATCATTCAAGCAAGTAGTCAACACATGAATCACAAAACGTTGTATAAATCAATATGAGAAATACAATCATGATAATCAAAACTATGGAGTGTCAAAACAATCACAAAAATTCATATGATTATTATGATAAAGACATGTGCATTAGATCTATGATCAACATGATAGCTAAAACATAAAGAGAACATAAAATATGGGTTCATATTAAACATGGGTGTCTCAAGAACTAATCATGTAAAACATAAGACTAAAAAACATGACAATTATCGTACTAATCATAAAACAACAAAACATGCTATAAATTGATGAACATATAAAGCATGCAAATATAAATGGGAGATAGAGAATGATACCAAAACCAATGAAGGTGCATCTCTAGTTCTCCAAAACATGGTGGTCCTCTCCACCTAATCTCCTTGAGTGTGAAGCATCCAAATGATTCTCTTTTAGGCTTAGAACGCATCCACCTCAAGGCACCCAAAACTCTCACGTGATGCGAGAGCCTCCACCTACATCAAAAATTAAAGAGGTGGATCTTGGTACCCATTTCCTTGTGGGTCCACGGGGGTTAGTATCTCTCCTAACCCAAACAAGATTAGTTGCTAAATTTTCAACATGTAAACGATCATAGCAAAATCTAGCAAGATGGCCTTTTCGACCACAATGTGTACAAGTGTACACATGAGCATACATGTTATGATTGTGTCCGTGATGGGCATGTGTATGCCGTGTTGGGTGTGCATGCATAGTTGGAACTTGTTTCTTGCGAATCAAGGATT
The DNA here is from genome assembly GCA_038442645.1 of Agave tequilana. Taxonomy (NCBI): domain Eukaryota; kingdom Viridiplantae; phylum Streptophyta; class Magnoliopsida; order Asparagales; family Asparagaceae; genus Agave; species Agave tequilana. The sequence goes on from JAVJIF010029783.1 coordinate 780,776, forward strand.
CCAAACGAGTGTGGTTCATGGCACAATGGCTCAAAGTGGAGCCCAAACAATCAACACTTTTCTTCAAAACATTTATATCATTTTCTATGCTAGAAGACAAAGTGGAGCATGCTATAGGTGTGCAAGAAGTAGAAGCTACACTAGCATGGCAAACATGAATATCAATATCATTTTGCAAAGATTTATTTTTATTCAAAACCAAATCCAATTCTTTTGTTATGAAATCAATTTCATTTTTCAAAGTAACATTTTCTTTAAAAACAAGATCTAATTTTGAAGATAAAACCTTATTATTCTCCAAAATATCATCACAATCATTTTTGCCTTTTAAAACTTCAATTTCATTTAGGGCAAGGTCTAGTTGAGATCTTAGTGAGTCACGTTCACTAGCAATCTCTCCCTTCTCTTGCAAAACAGTTTCAAAGGTTGAGCATAAATCCTTGATTTCATCTTTTAAATCTATATTCCTCTTTTTCAAAATTTCATGTTTTTCCAAGAAATTTTCAAGCTTAGAGGCAAGTTCTAAATTTAAATTTTGAACTTCAAAATAACCATGGCAATATGAACTAGAGCTATCATCTAGTTGAGAATCCGATTGTACCTCATGGGAGTCATTCCCATGGACCATAAGGCAATGATCTTCGGACTTGTCTCTCCTAGATCTCCTCATCTTGTTGATAATCGTAGGAAGCTCGGGAGAAGTTAAAATGCTCCAAACTGCAAAAGCCGAATCATATCGATCAAAAATATGTAATAGATGTTCATTAAGAGATGCTCTAAGTGCCCTAAGTGCAAGTGCATTGGCCTTCTTATGCTTGCTATTGGTTGGGAGGGTTTCTATGGTAATGGCTTCATAAACAAGATGACCTAGTGTTTTTAAATGCCTAGTCATGTCTACCTTCCAAGTATCAAGTCTAAAATGGTCAAACATAGGAGGGCTATCCATGAGTGCAAACTAGATGAGTGCAAATGATAATGCAAATGAAGATTAGCAAACCAAGATCTCACTCCTAGGTGGTTAAACCTAAATATCAGGAGCGCTAGCTCTGATACCAATTGAAATCACCTAGAGGGGGGTGAATAGGTGATATGGCTAATCTATGAACTAAATGCGGAATTTAAAAACTTAATACAATTCACACTCAAGTGTGATCAACAAGTGATGCACACACAACCAAGCCAAGCAATATAGATATGTATGCACAATATGAATAGAGATGCAAGGCACAAAGTAAAGAGAGAGATAGAGAGAGAGAGTCAATGGATCAAGCGCAAACAACAAGATACGTTCCGAGGTTCGAGCACCCAGCTCTACATCCCCGCCTTCGACACATGAAGGATTTCCAATCCACTAGCTTGTCCACAAAGGACTCCCACAAAGGGAACCTCCACCGAGGATTTGGAGCAATCACAATTACAAGGAGTACCAAACTCCTCCCTTACAAACCACAACCTCCTCTTGAGGCAAACTCCAAGCCAACAACAACCTTCTCCTTGAGGCAAGCTCAACCCAATACAAAGATCACCTCACAACCTTGAGGGATACAACCCAACAGCAAATCTTCCTCAACACAATGAGGGAAAGGCACAAAGCCAAGCTAAATAGGGTTTACAACTTAGTGGTTTCAAACAACAACCACAAAACAATCTCTTTTTCCCACACAAAATCATATAGAGAAGATAGTAGATTTTTGCTCAAGTGTGGAGAAAACCAAGGGATTTGAAACCAGCAACTCAAAGAAAATCTTTGGGAAATAAATGAAACCAAGATAGAGAAGTTCAATTCAAAAGCTTTTCTCAAAACCCTTTTCTTTGATTTTTCAAACCCTAATGAAAACACCAAAAAGATTGTTCAATTTGAATCCAAAAACTTCTTTTGATTGCTGTAAAAACACAAGAGAGAATGGAAAAATTCGCACAAAAAGTCTTAGAGAAAAACTCTTTCAAATGGGGTATTTATAGGCAAATCTAGAAAATACCCGTTGGCAGCAGAATTTGCCAGATTAACCCTGCCGGTCGACCGCCCGGTCGACCGCCCAACGTTCAATAATTTGAACGTTGCAACACCTGGTCGACCGCCCGGTCGACCCAAACAAACAGAGAGCAAACCTGCTCTCAGTCGGTCGACCGTTCGGTCGACCGGCCAAACTAGTAGCCAGCGTGCACGTATCTGTGCACGTCGGTCGACCAATGCGATCGACCGGCTACTTGGTACGGTCGACCGTACGGTCGACCGACCTAGCCTGGCAGACAACAATTAGGTCAGAAAAACAGAGGTAAAATTAATTCAATAAATCTTTTTAAGTCTTGTAAAAATTCCCAAAAATAGTTTTAACATTTTGCATTGATATATAAACCTGTGATAAAAAGTTTAGCTCAAATATCAATCAATATAAACTATTTTTGTAACTTATCATTTTTACCAAAAACCAAAACTTGTATTTTCTAAAACTTGGAATCTTTGAATAGAAAATACGTTTTGTCCAAAACTCATCCATAATACAAAAACATGATATTTAAATACTTTGAAGCATGATGCATATGGATAGAAATCCAATATGCATGAAACATATATTTATCATGGTATTTGTCTTTTAATTCCAAATATATGTTTTGATTAGAAATACCAAAACATAAAACACATGAAATAGAATATCAAACAAAGTTTCTTTAAATAGTAGAAGCATGCATGTATATAGAACAAATCTAATATACATTAAACCATGTAAACTTGTTTTGATATAATCCTATTCATGTAAACCAAGATCGGTTAAACTAAAAACCGAAAAACCAATATTCAAAATATGAAACGTGTGTGTTGTGAACTTGTGCTTATCATACTATACTAATCTTCACATTTTAGGATCTAAACTCAAAACTAAAACTATGGATACCTAAGTCTTCTTGTAGAGCGCAATCTCCAAGCCGACTCGATCCAAAACTCCTTGATTCACCAAGCTTGACTCCAATGAGTGCTAGATATCATCTTTGTTACTTGGGCTCTTGAATCAACATGTGAAAGATGTGTGAAAGCTTTCACCAACTAATATCTTGTTAAATATCTGAAACTTAAACATTGCAAGATTATTAGTACACATAACTACATGAGTTAATCATCATCAAAACTAGAGTGGAAGGCCTTTGGGCCAACAAGTCAATGGATCAAACGCAAACACAAAGATATGTTCCGAGATTCGTGCCCCTAGCTCTACGTCCCCGCCTTCACCGAGAAGGATTTCTAATCCACTAGGAGTACCGAACTCCTCTCTCAACCTTATAACCTCCAATGAGGCAACACAACCACAATCCACCTCTACCGAAGAGGGATAGACCCATAGCCAAACAACCACAAATCACCTCTATCGAAGGAAGATATAAACACCAACTCCACCTCTCACTAGAGGGAGCAAACAACAACCTCAACCTCTACCAAAGAGGGAGCAACACAACAAAGTAAGGGTTTTTACAATAAGTGGTATATCTCAACCACAAACCTCTTTTCTCTTTCCACAAACAAAGATCCTAATAGAATAGGATAGATGATAGCTCAAGTGTGGAAAAAAAGTGTTTTGATCAAAGAAATACTCTTGGAAAACACCAAAATAGATATGGAAATTTTAGATCAAAACTAGTTCCCAAAACCTAATTTCTTTGAAAATAACAAAACACTTTTAAAACAAATAGATGGATCTTTTTGGCACAAAAACTCTTTTGAAAACTTGTTTTAAACACCAAGAAAGGAGAGAAATTTTTGCTCTTGAAATCTTAGTCAAAAACCCAAAGGAATGGAGTTTATATAGGCCAAGAATAAAACTAACCGTTAGGCTGTTTTCTCAGCCTGAGACAGCTGGCGGTCGACCGGCCGGTCGACCGCCAACGGAAATATGACCGTTGGGCGCCAGCGGTCAACCAGTAGGTCGACCGAAATTATACAGAGAGCAGAGCTCTCTGCTCCGGTCGACCGCCCGGTCGACCGGCCCATAGACCTGGCCAAACATGCACAGCTTGTGCACGTCGGTCGATCACCCGGTCGACCGACTCTGGGGCCCGGTCGACCGGTCGGTCGACCGCCAGAGCCTGGCAACAGGTTTCTGGGTCAAAAAAACAGGTTTAAAATAATTCTAAAATTTCCCATAAAACTTCTAAAAATCCACAAAAATAGTTTTATCATTTTACATTGAAATATAAACTTGTGTTAAAAATTTCAACACAAATTTCAAATATATTGAACCATTTTTGTGTCTTATAAATTTTATCAAAAACTAAAACCAGTATTTTTTCAAACATGGATTTTTCAATAGGAAATCTGATTTTTCCTAAAATTCATGAATAGGCATATCAAAATAAGTTTGTCTAGGAAGTTAAGCATGCATGTATATAGAACACAATTAATATACATAAAACCATGTAAACTTGTATTGATACCTAACTATTCATGAAAACTAATATCGGTTAAACCAAAAACCGAAAACCAATATCCAAATCATAAAACGTGTGTGTATTGTGAACTTGAGCATATCAACTATCTAAACTTTACACATGGATCTAAAACTCAAACTAAACTAGGATACCTAAGTCTTCTTGACGATCTCCGTCTTCAAGCCGACTTGATCCAAACCGATGATTCACGAGCTAGACTCCAATGAGTGCAATGTATGATCTTGATGCTTGGGCTCTGGAATCACCATGTGAAAAGCTTCCAAACAACTTGTTGAAGTTAATCACCAGCTAATATCTTAGTTAATGATCTGAAACTAAAACATCACAAGATTATTAGTAAACATAACTACATGAGTTAATCATCATCAAAACTAGATTAGAAGGCCTCTGGGCTAACACTTTTGATTTGGATGATAATCCAAGTGAATCTCATAGCATCGGAATTACCTTACATTTGCGAGTGCCACCGATAGCTCATGACAATAGATTCCTCTCTATGCTCGTTTCATTTCATGCTTGCTCAATGAAGTCTTGATGATATAATGTGGACGGGGACAGAATTAGATTTTATGGGTTATACATTGATTGCCTCTGAATCAAGATAAACCTGACAACGATCCAAGGCAAGTCATCAACCAAAAAAGGTAAGTAATTATATTTAGCTTTCCTTCTTTCTTTTAATTACTTAATTTATAACACTTTAAATACCATCATTCTTTACTTTATCCTTTTAATTCTTTCTTTGTTTAACTTAGTTCTTCTTTTACACAATCATCATCTTTTTCTGTCTTCCACTTTCTTCTAACTTAATCTTAGATTCATTTCTCTTTTCTTGTAAAAACAAAGAACTTTTAACCAATTTATGTAAACTTAAAAAAGAACTTATGAACACGCTTCCATCACAGTCCCTTCTTGTGGATCACGACCCGTGTAGCCACTTGCTATAGCGGTAGCATTGAGAACCTTGCAATCTATTTCTAAACTTCATATTTCTCTGTGCACAGGTTTAACTCAATCAAATTTTAGCGTCGTCTGTTCGAGGTCGAAAAGCATTCAAGTTTAGAGCAAACTGTGATGGTTGATATGTCTATGTTCAAGCCCTGAGACTGTATTTATGTGCTCACTCAAACTACCATTGTAGCAAAGAACTATAACGAGTCATATTCGTAGGGAGGGCATGCAATAGAAGCTTTGTCCGATTTTTATAGTTCTTGTTCTTGAAAAGAAATAAAGGTTCTTCTTTGTTTTAGAATGAAAGGAAAAAAAAAGTAAAGAAGAAGGTTATGGAGTTATAGTTGTTGCGGTTTAAAGAAAAAGAAAATAAAAACAGGAGATGCGAGATGAAAATGGTGAATGATTTAAAAACAAAAAGAATGTAGTCTTGTTTAGAAAAGAGAAGAGATTTGAAAAGAGAAAACAAGTTGCTTTTTAAGAAAAGAGTTTTAACAATAGAAGGAAGATCATGACTAACTAACAAATTTACACTACTAACTTACTAATCACTTGAATGATTTGTGCCCCATGCGGATTCATTGGCAATTATCCATCTTGGTTCATCAAGTCTAAAAGATAGCCCAATTGTTGGAGTGTTCCTCTCTTAGCTTGATTTTGTGGCCACCTTGAATCATGGTCTCTCAATAGATAAACAAGAATGGAACATAAGAGTTGAGATTCACAAATTAATAATGCATAACAATAATGTTAAGTTCATTAAATCATCAAAACCATTGTTCTTGCAAGTATGGAAATAAGAAGCTTATGCATCAAATTGCTAGCATTTCAAGGTAAACTCGTCATCATGTTCCATCAAGGCACTTGTCAAAGTGAATAGGGCAGTAAAAAATCGTTCAAAGAGATAAAATATGAGACTCATATGAAGCCTACGTCTGAAGCTCACACTTATGAACTTTTCTATGTTCTGAGACTCAAACGTGAGTCTCATAACGAGACTCACATTCAGAAGTCTCAAGACGCGGAGCTCGTCAGACGCGCGTCTAATTCATAGACATGAAGGTCAATTGACAATGTAAGAACGTGAGGATTATTAGATATGTGTTTTGCTCATCAATGCGAGGGTCACGTTTATAAATCAAATGCGAGCCTGTGAGCCCCATGTTGACTGTTAAACTTCAAAAGAAGTTTTTTGAACTTCAAGAGACGAAGCTCTTCGTATTCTCAACAATGTCGAAAGCCATTTCTACTTACCAAAAATGAAAGCCTCATGAAGAGAAGAACCATCCACGGTGATCGGCGCAACGACGGTGCTTGAAGAAGCAGCGATCTGCTTACCTTTTGGGGCCATGTCCACGACGAGAATCTTAGAAGAAGATAGAGAAAAAGCTTGAGCCTTTTTTGGTTCTATGAAAAGCTTAAAAGCTCTGAATAAACTCAAATGCGAGTTTAGATAGAAGATGAACAGTCAAGTGAATTGACTATTGAAAAACCCAGGTCTTTTATAGACCTCCCAATGACCAACATACGCGGCGCAAATCTCGAGCTCAAATTGAACCGACACGTGGTACTGAGGACACCTACATTTCGGATGACATTCACGTCTAGAATGATCCAACGTGACCTTCACATTTCAGCCAAATGAGGCTCGCGTCCGGAAAAGTCCAACGCGACCTCCGCGTTTCACGAGAGTCGCAATCCAAACAAGCTCAACACAAGGCTCGCGTCCAAAGCATCCAACGCGACCTCTACATTTCACGAGAGTCACGTTCCAAACAAGCATCCAACGCAAGGCTCGCGTCCAAAAGCATCCAACGCGACCCCCTGATTAGTCTCTAAAATTGCATATTTCATACCACATCATCACATTTATTTAATTTTAAATCCTGTTAATAATACCTCTCTTGCATATTTGTAAGTCCATGACATGAAATGAAGAAGAAGACTCAAAATCATCATTTAATTGGTGATTAAAAGCCTACAAAGATAGGCATTAATATTGAAGGGTGGTTTCGGCAAAATCGAGGGCCCAAATCTGGATTCCAAAAAGTACAGCCGACAAGGGGACAAGCGGGAAACGCGATAATTGCCGCGATTATGCGGTTGTACTGGCGCCGTTGCGCCAGTACTTTGGGCCAGAGATTGTCCCCCTGACCCCTTTCCTCCTGATGCCTATAAAAATCTCCTTGGTGTTCTGCATTGAAAAAAAATCCACAGAGAGGAGTTTTGAGTAGTTTTTAGGGTTTTCTTCTTCATATTGTGGTTTTAGGGTAGTTTAAGTAGTTGTTCCTCTTCCTCCTCCTTTGTATTTTTTTATTTCTTGTAGATCTTGTAATAGGAAAGAGAGTGGTACATGGATGGAAAGTTAGAGTGCTTGTAATGAAAGGTGACGATCTATGAAAGGTTCTCCCTTTATCTCTCTTTGTTTTCTTCTCTCTAACTTCTTTTACATGTATAGCTAATTTTTTTTCTCGTGGAAACTAACTACTAACCACTAACTTGCTAACTTCTTACTTAATAATCCACATGAATCTAATAGACTCTACTTGGACTTGCTCTTGCAAGAGACATTGATAGCTCATGATGATGGATTCTAACACTCTAACATCCTAACTCTCTAACAAGCTAACATTACTTTATTCCATTCTTGCTCTTGTTTAGTTTTGATTGTTTAAGTGTAACTTGCACTTGTTTTGTTAAGTTTGGATGTGAAAGTTATCTTATGGGTCATGCTTTGAAACACTCTTGAACCAAGGACTAGTGATGGTCAAGGATACATGTAAGGTAACTATCACTAAGAGCTTAGCATAGTTAGTAGAGCCATTAGTAGTTAGTAGCCATGAGTTTTTTCTTTTTACTTATTTTAATAATATATTACAAAATCACAAAAACCATTTTTTTCTATGTTTCTCACTTCTTCGTGTTTCACCGTACTCTTATCTTTTCACTTTTTATTTTCTTTTCTTTTTTTGATTCTTTAAAATATTGAAGAAACTTTAACATATACGTGAACATACCAGTAAAGTTCTATCACTTCTCGTCCATGTGGATTCGACCCGTTTAGCCTCTATGCTATAACGAAAGTATCGAGGAATCCAAAACACGCACTTTTAACTCTTGATTTCAAAATATACACTTTTCGTGAACGGTTTTACCCCAATCAAATTTTGGTGCCGTTGTCAGGGATGGGAACGGTTTGATTTCACATTTTTGTTAACTTTTCTTCTTTGTTTTTGGTGTGCAGGTCAGATTTTTAGCATTATAGAAAGTCCACTTGCTTTTGTGTGGTTGGGTAAATTCTTATATATTGTTGTATTCTGCTACTATTATTTGTTTATATTACCTATGTATTGTAATAATTTTAAGAACTAAAATATAGTAATTAGATGTTTTAAAATGGTTTAGACATTTGAATTTAGGCACATATCGATTTCAATTCCAATATACTGTATTTTGTTCTTGTGTTGTTGCGATCTTGATGGAGGTGTACATATTGCATGGCATATAGTTAGGACAAACACGTGGGTGATTTACTCTCTTTGTGTGTTCATTCTTATCTATATTGCACACTTGTACGAATTGAACTTAAGGGGAAAACCCAATACAATATAAGGTGGGGAAGTCATTACCCTCCCTTAGCCCAAAAATTACCTCCCACTCACACAACCCAAGTTTAAATAAAACGTGCTAGACGTTAGCCCTAGGGACATCTCAGACTCATTTAGGAGATTGACCAAAGGAGAAAATTGTTAGAGTTTGACTCTTGTCAAATCGGTGTTCAAGGTTGGAGATTAAGAGGCGAAACTTCTAAAAACAGTGATTTGGCATAATTAATCCCGTTGCTCCGGCACGGATACCTCCCACTGATCTTGCCCCTACCTAGCCGATTAACTTGTGTCAGATTCCTACAATATACCCCCCGTGGATAGTCTAACTAGTTAGGAGTCGTCTAGGTCTAAGTAAACTCTAGCATAGGCTTGTTTTCTTTTTCTTTTTCTTTATTTGTTTGTTTGTTTGTTTGTTTTTTGTAAATTATGAAATAGATTTTAACAACAATAATTTTTAAATCCTAATATGAATTCATATTTCACCTTGACCTTATTTGACTCAGATAACTCTGACCCGGCTATGTACAACATAAACCAACCATATATGCCTGATTGGGATTATCTGACTCAATATGACCCATATCCCCAATCCTATGACTATAATGTTCAAAATAATTTTCACTCTTCATAGAGTTCATGGGGATTCACCTTCCCTGAGTAAAATTTGCAACCACATTGTCTACAATTTTCATAATATTCATTCCCCAATCCTGCTTCACATCCTCTTTTTTCTAAACCACCAATTGAAGAAAAATCATCGTTGCAAAGGAGTTTGGAGAAGTGATAGAGGCCCAAAAACAATTTAAAAACTTGATGTCTTCATCATGTCCACAAAATTTTCAAAATGCATATAGTTCTTCTCCAGAACCACTCAAAAAAAACTCATTGTGAAAAAAAAATAATAGAATTCGTGCAAGAAACTGAGCGAATAATGCAAAATATGATTGAGTTCCCATATCCATCAAATGTTCATATGACTCAAGAATCATGTCATTTTGAAAATCTAGCTTCAATTTCATCATACCAACCTGAACTTGACCAACATCACATTCTTGATAGTTTGGCAAGTTATCCATTCCCTAAAATTGAACTTAAAGATGAATGTGAACCTAAGCTTCAATTTAGCGATTCGAATCCAATCCTTGAATCAATATCGACTCCTGCAGTATTATCTGTACTAAGTAATATTCTTGAGCCAGTTTTGATTCCCATAATTCCTGAACTTGAATCAATCATTTCACCCATTCACATTCCTTCCATGAATGAAAATTAAAATTCAATTTCATTACATCCATTTGAACTTGCCAAAAATTTTGAGGGCCACCTTGACATTTTGGCAAGTTATCCTTTCTCGAAATTGATCTTGATTTTAAAAGTGATCATGAACCTTAAGTTGGTAATTTTATTTCACTTTTTTATTCAATAATGACTCTGATATCTTTATCAGAGTTTTTTTCTTTATTCTGGAGTCAACGTTGAATCCTATACCAGTACACAGTGAAATTGAATCACCAATATCTTATGATCACAATTCATTGGGGAATGTGTGTGAACAACAATTCTCTGGTCTGGACCCCATTTTTGAACTAATTTCGACTCCCCCTTTTGAATCTCGATTTGATCTAAGTCAAATTCTCGAGTCGGTATTGATTTTTATTCCTGTTCCATTAGAGTCCAAATCAATCATCTCCCAAAATCATACTTCATTATTGGACAAGGATGTTGAAGAAAATGACCCAGTAATTATTTTTGAAAATTAGAAATTAGATGGGGATAATTTTTTAAATAAGAACATTCACTCAATCATTCTTTTACTGGGTCATAATAAAGAGGTCACTGGTGGGTTTCTGTAAGATCCATAATTTTTGAAATGGGCCGCATTTCGTGGACCAATTAGAACACCACTGGAACCACCACCATAAGGTAATTTTCCTTCCCTTTTCATTTGTTTCATGTTTAAACACATTCATGATGCATTGAGGACAATGCATGAGATAAGTGTGGGGAAAAATTCATTAGCATAGTTAGTTTTATATTTTCTTTCTTTTACACTTCTTTTTAGGAGCATTTTAAAATTTTCTTTTGTATACAAACTTTTTTCTTTTCTTTTTAACAAAACTTTTTGAAATAAGACAAATAGTTTTGATTGATTTTTAAGAAAATTAACATTATTTTAAGAATTAGTAAGACCTAAAATTATGAATTACTGAGTCAAAATAATAGATCTTGTTTAAATTTTAGGATAAAAAAGTAAGATTGGAAAGATAATTTGATCTTGAATTTTTTGCCTTAGATATATGCACTTCACACTTACACAATTCTTTGAGATTGAAACAAAGACTGAAAATGTCATAAAAATATATATAAAATGATGATAAAATCACTTATTAAAACAGAGTAGTTATGCCTCAGGAAGTATGATTATTCACGCCTAAAATGGTGAAAAAAACAAAATAATTTCCTTTAATTTTGTGGCCTTGTTTACTCGAATCCTTAAGTCCGAGGGATGTTTTCTCATCTGGTGCCCTAAAACTATCTTGTTTGGGAGCCACCGGCTAAAGGCTCACTACCCGAGTAAGCTAAAAAGCCTAAGAAAACTAAGAAAAAAATAATAATATAAATAAATGACATGAAAGTTAGAGTCGATATCCCAAAAATCTTCACTATTCACAAAGTGCATATGTTCTAAGAATTTTATGAAAGATCAAAAAATCAAGTCAATTTTAAATTCTTACATTTAATTTATAAAAAGATTTTGCATTTTGCTTAGTTTAAGGGAGAATAATTTCTGGTTAACCTATAACCGTAGATCACTTAAATTTTCACAAAAATATTTTAACACTTTTCTCTATTTCAAAATGTGTTTTTAAAATACTGACATTTGATTTCTTTCTTTATGAATTTTGTGGGTGTAATCCACTGAAAAGCCTCAGGAGACAAAACTCCTCCTCTAGGGAAACCTAGAGGTTTAACAGCTTGTTGCACACGCTCAGTGCAATCGCGTCATCTGCGAAAGTGGTGTAATAATCTTCTTAATTAGTTTTTCTGTTTTGCTCGGGATGAGCAAAAGATAAGTGTGAGAGTGTGATTAATTGTAACGCCCCGATCCCACTGATACGGGGACGTCACTGCGACGTATATACGCAGGTCAGAAAGTGCCCCCACATATATACGCTAAGCATCAGTACAGACAAGAATCAGAGTACGGAAGCAAATGGTGCATTATACATTCCAACACATATATATACAATTACAGGGTTATCACCAGAGGTGATTACAATATTACATGAATATCATATCACTAGTATGCGCAAATGCGAGAGTACAAAAGATATACAACATGTGAATGGTACAAAAGGGAGCTCAAATACAGGTATACATGGAAAAGTACAAGTATGAATAAAAAAAGGGCACTCACGAGTTTGCTAAAGGAAACTCGAGAGGCTCACAGGGGGCCTGGAAGGATGGAGCTCCGATAGGTCGGCTGGAGGTCCACGCTACCGCTGCGCTACTCTGAGCAGCAAAGGGGGCAATCCACACGCTTCGGCTCCAGGACCTGGACATGAGAATCCAGGGGAGTCAGTGAAACTCCCCAGGCGAGTATGATACAATGCCAGGTGGCGAACCAGAAGGAGCACAAGTGTCAAGTACAGAAGATAGGAGGGTTAGAACATAAGTGAAGCATATATGAACGGTATAACATAATATCCATGAAACAGGAAAATCCAAGATAAAACCGATCATAAGCAAAAGTGATTGTATACGCTTAGGTCACGGTCCCATGAGACTAGTACATCGAAGGAATAATCCAAATAAGGAAACCCTCATCTATATACCTTTATCTCATGCCACAGAGTATCCAAGCGTATAGAATCAGAGATGCAAATCATAAGAAAGTCATAACAGGAATACAAAACGGGAATCATAACATATATAGCAAGGTCCATGACATGTGCAATAGGAGCCACAGGAATCATAACAGGCGTCTATTATTATTATTACTCGTCTGACCCATATATCTAGGTATGTGACCTGGTGTACGGCCAACCCACATACATCCATATATAAGCAAGTCGAGGATTGTTACCGGAAGTAGATAGAGAACTGATAGAGCTTCTTATAGTGGTTTCCATACACCTGGAACCAGTTTGGAGGCCCAAAGTCCCCCTAACACTAATCTCCTGTGGGCCCAAAGTCCCACTAACACTTACCGCCAGTATTTTATAATCCGTCACTATAAGCAAGATATCATTCCGGCATCCATCACTTCCTCCCATTCCCCATACAAGTTGTAGCTTATTAATATAATTATCAGTTTAAGGGAATAAACGGTCATAATAGGAATAGCCCAACAGATTCAAGAGGTGGCCCCCACAGATTCAAGAGGTGGCCCCCACCGTGAGGTGTGGCACTTTGTTCCATGTGGCACTTTGCTCTGAGGGAATGGATTCTAGAGGTGGCCCCCACCGAGTATGGTGTGGCACTTAGTTCCATAATAACAAGACAGGATTCACGTAAACATGATAATTATAAAGTCAAGTATATCATGCTGGGTGTTAAGTGATAGCATGACAGGATGGTGATATTTAACAAGTAATTAATCATGATAAGAGATGGAAAATGGTCTGGGTAAGTCAGGTCGTAACAATAGGGTCTTGCCAAAGAGTAGCATGTCAGGTGGTCAGGCGATAACACAGTTACCAAGTGATATACATGTGTTAAAAGGAAGCATGTAACTAACAAGTATGGAGTAGTAGCATGGCAGGTATGAACATAACAGAAAGCCAGAATTCAACGACCACGAAGGGTCTGCCACGCATAGTATGAAAACAATAAAAGACATATGAATAAAGTATATGGAAACATGAAGCGAAATACTTATCGTCCCGATGAAATGGAAACTCAAATAGAGAAGAGCGAGACTACTCGCCTAAATCACCAAAACGCCGAAATATCTGAAATCCACGGAAGCTCGGGATGTGCAACAAAACCTGATATAAACCTGTAGTGTGAAGAGGAGAGAGGAAGAGAGAAGAGAAGATGATGTTTGGTAAGTGACAAGTCAAACAATACCAATATATGATGCAAGTCTAGAGGATAGGGTTCATATTCAAAAAGGAAATCAACTATGACAAACAGCTAAAGTTAGTCGACTAGGGTCAAGGGAGTAGTCGACTAATAGAGGGATTAGTCGACTAACAGTCTGGTTTAGTCGACTAAAACTGGGTTCCAGAGAGTTGGGTTTCTGTTTCAGGGAGAGTTAGTCGACTGGGGTAAAATGGGTAGTCGACTAACAGATACTCTAAGTCGACTAATAGTTAAGTTAAGTCGACTAAAACTGTGATACAGAAAGTTGGGTTTTGATTCAGGAAATGGTAGTCGACTAGATGGAATAGGGTAGTCGACTAGTAGTCTATAGTCGACTAAGACTTAGGCTAAGTCGACTGGAGCCGAGAGTTGGGTTTTCTGGTTCAGGAAAGATTAGTCGACTAGGGTCAAGGGTGTAGTCGACTAAGGGTCTCTAGTCGACTAGGAACTAAGGTAAGTCGACTAATACTGTGTTTCCTAGAACTGGTTTCACAGGACATGATAGATTAGTCGACTAATGGTTTGGTCTAGTCGACTAATCGTGGGAAAACAGCAAACAGAACAGATTTTCTAGGGTTGGGTTTGATGGCTAAATAATCATGGGTTGAAGACATAATTGAACATGATAAACAAACCTAAGCATACTAACAATAATCTAAGTCTTGGTGATGAAAATTACTTACCTAAAAGAAGCACAAGGTGATGGAGTGATGGTGGTGGTGATGGAAGTTGATGATGAAGAAGAAGGTGAGGTCCTTGTTGGAGTTGATGACCTTGTGGTGGCTTCCATTGAGGTGAAGGAGGAAGAAGATGACCTTGGTGATCTTTAGGGAGTTGGTGGTTGTTGTTGTAGTGATGGAGATGAAGGAGATGGAGGTGGCTAGGGTTTGGCTCTTGGTAAAGAGAAAATGAAAAAAAGGAAATGAAATGTAAAGGAAAGATATTTATAGGGTTTTGGATTTGTGAAGGAGGTGCAAATAATTAAAAGAGAGGGGGGTTTTTGCAAAGTGGAGGAGGGGATGAGTGTCCCTCTCTTGGCCACTTGGCCGGCCATGGGAGAGAGAGAGAGAGAGGCATTAATGAGGAGTTGGTGGAAGTGTGTGGAGTTGGAATTTTGGAGAAAGTAGGAATTTTGGAAAATTGGAAAATCATGTGGTTGTGGAGGAAGGAAAGAAATAAAGGAAAAGGAAAAAGGAAAGGAAATTGGAATAAGGAAGGATATTTCCTTGGAAGTAAAAGTGGAAATAATGGAAGTGGTGGATTCCCGGGTTTAAGTCATGGATGCGGAATCTTTCGGGAAAATACCGGATTCGTCCGAAATTCAAGTGTCTCGGAACGACCCGAAATAAATATCAAAAATCCATAATATTATATTAGGAATAATGGTGAAATCCGTTTTAAGAAATACTTTATAGTTTTAAAACTAAAAATCCCGGAATCAGTTACCTACCGACTCCGATGGAATTTTCATAAAATCATAAAATCCTCAGAAAAAGAATGTAGGTAGAAAATATGATTCTAAGGAATAATGCCTAAAGGACCTTCTAGAAATTCCTAGCTGATTGCGAAATAAAAATCCGGAAATCGGTCAACGGAACTGGCCGACACCGGTTTTGAAGATTTTCATTTTAACCCAGGAAAATTCTAGAAAATCATAGAAAATATATAATATTGGAAAATGATATTTAAAACTAAAATCGGTCAATTCTAATTATCAGAATGTCTAAATCGAGTAATACTCTAGGATCGGGCCTTCGGTTCAGACTAGGGCTGACTCCGAATCCACGAATCCAAATCCAAGACAAAACAATCATATAAGGAATTCATAATACAAAATAAATACAGGAAACAAATCGAAAAATACGATCGAAAAATCTGAATACGCAACTAAGTACGTATTCCGGGAACGGGGTATTACAATCCACCCACCTTACAAAAAATTGCGTCCTCGCAATTTCGATAAGGGGTGAAATGAATACAAAGGGACAAAGGCTGGAATTTATACCAATTAAGATATGAAGCACTATAGGTAGGGCTCTCAAGTCGACTGAACAATAATCATCCTCCGCACTCCCGGCTGTATAAATCTTTGAATAATGCTGAATAATACTGATGATGTCGTGGCTGTGCAATAGAACTGTTGATGTCGTGGCTGTGCAATAAATGAGTCAGAATACCGAAGATAAAGAGAACCCTGATAGTCCTGAGCATAATAAAGAAGTCCGATAATATAGAATACCCGTAGAGAATTCCGACTGCTGTCTTCTGAAAGATAGCCAGATCAGATTCGATCTGGAGAATACCAAGCTTCATAGAATTGGCCGAAGAGATCACATAATAGCTTCATCCAGAACTAGCCACTACCTCTCTAGTCTAGTCATATCTTAAGATAGTATAAGGCTTCATAAAACCAAAACAGGGAAGGGATATGGAAAGGATTTAGGAATCAAAGGAAAGATGATCAAGAAATAGATAACTCTGCACTTGTAGTTGGAATGTATAACCAAGACTCAAGTATTCCAGTTGCAAATCGCTTTACCATTGATTTGCCTTCTGGACGTACTGAAGATGTTCAGAGCCTAAGCTCTGATACCAACCTGTAACGCCCCGATCCCACTGATACGGGGACGTCACTGCGACGTATATACGCAGGTCAGAAAGTGCCCCCACATATATACGCTAAGCATCAGTACAGACAAGAATCAGAGTACGGAAGCAAATGGTGCATTATACATTCCAACACATATATATACAATTACAGGGTTATCACCAGAGGTGATTACAATATTACATGAATATCATATCACTAGTATGCGCAAATGCGAGAGTACAAAAGATATACAACATGTGAATGGTACAAAAGGGAGCTCACATACAGGTATACATCGAAAAGTACAAGTATGAATAAAAAAAGGGCACTCACGAGTTTGCTAAAGGAAACTCGAGAGGCTCACAGGGGGCCTGGAAGGATGGAGCTCCGATAGGTCGGCTGGAGGTTCACGCTACCGCTGCGCTACTCTGAGCAGCAAAGGGGGCAATCCACACGCTTCGGCTTCAGGACCTGGACATGAGAATCCAGGGGAGTCAGTGAAACTCCCCAGGCGAGTATGATACAATGCCAGGTGGCGAACCAGAAGGAGCACAAGTGTCAAGTACAGAAGATAGGAGGGTTAGAACATAAGTGAAGCATATATGAACGGTATAACATAATATCCATGAAACAGGAAAATCCAAGATAAAACCGATCATAAGCAAAAGTGATTGTATACGCTTAGGTCACGGTCCCATGAGACTAGTACATCGAAGGAATAATCCAAACAAGGAAACCCTCATCTATATACCTTTATCTCATGCCACAGAGTATCCAAGCGTATAGAATCAGAGATGCAAATCATAAGAAAGTCATAACAGGAATACAAAACGGGAATCATAACATATATAGCAAGGTCCATGACATGTGCAATAGGAGCCACAGGAATCATAACAGGCGTCTATTATTATTATTACTCGTCTGACCCATATATCTAGGTATGTGACCTGGTGTACGGCCAACCCACATACATCCATATATAAGCAAGTCGAGGATTGTTACCGGAAGTAGATAGAGAACTGATAGAGCTTCTTATAGTGGTTTCCATACACCTGGAACCAGTTTGGAGGCCCAAAGTCCCCCTAACACTAATCTCCTGTGGGCCCAAAGTCCCACTAACACTTACCGCCAGTATTTTATAATCCGTCACTATAAGCAAGATATCATTCCGGCATCCATCACTTCCTCCCATTCCCCATACAAGTTGTAGCTTATTAATATAATTATCAGTTTAAGGGAATAAACGGTCATAATATGAATAGCCCAACAGATTCAAGAGGTGGCCCCCACAGATTCAAGAGGTGGCCCCCACCGTGAGGTGTGGCACTTTGTTCCATGTGGCACTTTGCTCTGAGGGAATGGATTCTAGAGGTGGCCCCCACCGAGTATGGTGTGGCACTTAGTTCCATAATAACAAGACAGGATTCCCGTAAACATGATAATTATAAAGTCAAGTATATCATGCTGGGTGTTAAGTGATAGCATGACAGGATGGTGATATTTAACAAGTAATCAATCATGATAAGAGATGGAAAATGGTCTGGGTAAGTCAGGTCGTAACAATAGGGTCTTGCCAAAGAGTAGCATGTCAGGTGGTCAGGCGATAACACAGTTACCAAGTGATATACATGTGTTAAAAGGAAGCATGTAACTAACAAGTATGGAGTAGTAGCATGGCAGGTATGAACATAACAGAAAGCCAGAATTCAACGACCACGAAGGGTCTGCCACGCATAGTATGAAAACAATAAAAGACATATGAATAAAGTATATGGAAACATGAAGCGAAATACTTATCGTCCCGATGAAATGGAAACTCAAATAGGGAAGAGCGAGACTACTCGCCTAAATCACCAAAACGCCGAAATATCCGAAATCCACGGAAGCTCGGGATGTGCCACAAAACCTGATATAAACCTGTAGTGTGAAGAGGAGAGAGGAAGAGAGAAGAGAAGATGATGTTTGGTAAGTGACAAGTCAAACAATACCAATATATGATGCAAGTCTAGAGGATAGGGTTCATATTCAAAAAGGAAATCAACTATGACAAACAGCTAAAGTTAGTCGACTAGGGTCAAGGGAGTAGTCGACTAATAGAGGAATTAGTCGACTAACAGTCTGGTTTAGTCGACTAAAACTGGGTTCCAGAGAGTTGGGTTTCTGTTTCAGGGAGAGTTAGTCGACTGGGGTAAAATGGGTAGTCGACTAACAGATACTCTAAGTCGACTAATAGTTAAGTTAAGTCGACTAAAACTGTGATACAGAAAGTTGGGTTTTGATTCAGGAAATGGTAGTCGACTAGATGGAATAGGGTAGTCGACTAGTAGTCTATAGTCGACTAAGACTTAGGCTAAGTCGACTGGAGCCGAGAGTTGGGTTTTCTGGTTCAGGAAAGATTAGTCGACTAGGGTCAAGGGTGTAGTCGACTAAGGGTCTCTAGTCGACTAGGAACTAAGGTAAGTCGACTAATACTGTGTTTCCTAGAACTGGTTTCACAGGACATGATAGATTAGTCGACTAATGGTTTGGTCTAGTCGACTAATCGTGGGAAAACAGCAAACAGAACAGATTTTCTAGGGTTGGGTTTGATGGCTAAATAATCATGGGTTGAAGACATAATTGAACATGATAAACAAACCTAAGCATACTAACAATAATCTAAGTCTTGGTGATGAAAATTACTTACCTAAAAGAAGCACAAGGTGATGGAGTGATGGTGGTGGTGATGGAAGTTGATGATGAAGAAGAAGGTGAGGTCCTTGTTGGAGTTGATGACCTTGTGGTGGCTTCCATGGAGGTGAAGGAGGAAGAAGATGACCTTGGTGATCTTTAGGGAGTTGGTGGTTGTTGTTGTAGTGATGGAGATGAAGGAGATGGAGGTGGCTAGGGTTTGGCTCTTGGTGAAGAGAAAATGAAAAAAAGGAAATGAAATGTAAAGGAAAGATATTTATAGGGTTTTGGATTTGTGAAGGAGGTGCAAATAATTAAAAGAGAGGGGGGTTTTTGCAAAGTGGAGGAGGGGATGAGTGTCCCTCTCTTGGCCACTTGGCCGGCCATGGGAGAGAGAGAGAGAGAGGCATTAATGAGGAGTTGGTGGAAGTGTGTGGAGTTGGAATTTTGGAGAAAGTAGGAATTTTGGAAAATTGGAAAATCATGTGGTTGTGGAGGAAGGAAAGAAATAAAGGAAAAGGAAAAAGGAAAGGAAATTGGAAAAAGGAAGGATATTTCCTTGGAAGTAAAAGTGGAAATAATGGAAGTGGTGGATTCCCGGGTTTAAGTCATGGATGCGGAATCTTTCGGGAAAATACCGGATTCGTCCGAAATTCAAGTGTCTCGGAACGACCCGAAATAAATATCAAAAATCCATAATATTATATTAGGAATAATGGTGAAATCCGTTTTAAGAAATACTTTATAGTTTTAAAACTAAAAATCCCGGAATCAGTTACCTACCGACTCCGATGGAATTTTCATAAAATCATAAAATCCTCAGAAAAAGAATGTAGGTAGAAAATATGATTCTAAGGAATAATGCCTAAAGGACCTTCTAGAAATTCCTAGCTGATTGCGAAATAAAAATCCGGAAATCGGTCAACGGAACTGGCCGACACCGGTTTTGAAGATTTTCATTTTAACCCAGGAAAATTCTAGAAAATCATAGAAAATATATAATATTGGAAAATGATATTTAAAACTAAAATCGGTCAATTCTAATTATCAGAATGTCTAAATCGAGTAATACTCTAGGATCGGGCCTTCGGTTCAGACTAGGGCTGACTCCGAATCCACGAATCCAAATCCAAGACAAAACAATCATATAAGGAATTCATAATACAAAATAAATACAGGAAACAAATCGAAAAATACGATCGAAAAATCTGAATACGCAACTAAGTACGTATTCCGGGAACGGGGTATTACATTAATCTCTAAAATTGCATATTTCATATCACATCTTCACATTTATTTAATATTAAATCCTGTTAATGATACCTCTCTTGCATGTTTCTAGGTCCATGGCATGAAATGAAGAAAGAGACCTAAAATCACCATTTAATTGGTGATTAAAAGCCTATAAAGATAGCCATTCACCTTGAACAGTGGTTTCGTCAAAACCGGGGGACCAAATCTGGATTCTAGAAAGTACAGCCGCAGGGAGACAAGCGGGGGGCGCGCAGCAAGCGGCGCTACGTGCATCGCCCTAGGACTGCCGCAAAAATATGACAATTGCCGCGTTTTCGTGGCCGTACTGTGCCAGTACTTCGGGCCAGTGATTGTCCTCTGGCCCCTTTCCTCCTGATGCCTATAAAAGGCCCCTTGGTATTCTGCATTGGGAAAAAATCTAGAGAGAATAGTTTTGAGTAGTTTTTAGGATAGTTTTTAGGGTTTTTATTCTCCATGTTGTAGTTTTAGGGTAGTTTAGGTAGTTGTTCTTCTTCTTCTTCCTTTGTATTTTTCATTTCTTATAGATCTTGTAATAGGAAAGTGAGTGGTACATGGATGGAAAGTAAGAGTGCTTGTAGTGGAAGGTGACAATCTATGGAAGGTTCTCTCTTTATCTCTCTTTGTTTTCTTCTCTCTAACTCCTTTTACATGTTTAGATAATTTTCTTCTCATGACAATTAACTACTAACCACTAACTTGCTAACTTCTTGCTTGGTAATCCACATGAATTTAATAGCCTCTACTTGGACTTGCTCTTGCAAGAGCAATTGATGGCTCATGATGATGGATTATAACACTCTAACATCCTAACTCTCTAACAAGCTAACATTACTTTATTCCATTCTTACTCTTATTTAGCTTTGATGGTTTAAATGTCGCTTGCACTTGTTTTGTTGAGTTTGGATGTGAAAGTTACCTTATGGGTTATGCTTTGAAACGCTCTTGAAGTAAAGACTAGCGATGGCTAAGGATACATGTCAGGCAACTATCACTAAGAAGATAGCATGGTTAGTAGAGCCATTAGTGGTTAGTAGCCATGACTTTTCTTTTCTTTTTACTTTGTTTTAACAATATATTACTGATCGGGGTGAGAACTAGCACTCAAAATGTGTATTTATGAAATCAAATGAAAAGCTCGAATGTGCTTAGTATACCCTCGATACTGCCGTTATAGCATTGGCTCAACGGGTCGTATCCACAGGGAAGGGAGGCGATAGAAGCATTAACAGTCTCTAGTCACGTCAGATGTTAACAATTCTTCTTTGTTGAAAGAATGAAAAAGAGAATGAAAAAGAAAAGAAAATGAAATCCAGAATGTGGTAGGTGAGGAGAGCGATGAAAACGACGATGTAAAAATCAAAAGAGAAGTGAAGAAGATGGAACAAGGTAAACTAAGAAAGCGATGAAAACACCGATAGAAAAATGAGAAAAGAATTTGGAAAACAATTTCTAAAACAAAGGTAAAAGAAAACTCATGGCTACTAACTACTAAGTACTCCACTAACCATGCTAACCTCTTCGAGATAGTTGCCTCACATTTTGATCCTCGGCCATCACAATCCTTGCCTTTAAAGAGACGGTACAAAGCATGGCTCACCGATGGTTCTTCACAATCAAAACATTGCAACAAGAACAAGCTAGTACAAGCATCAACTCACCAACAATTAAAAGAATGCATGAAATAAAAGAGCATGAAGTAAAAGAGAGTTAGCTTGGTTAGCAAGTTAGCAAGTTAGATGTTAGAGCCCATCATCTTTGGCCATCAATGGCTCTTGCAAGAACAAGGCCTTGTAGAGGCAACCCGATTCATGTGGATTATCAAGTAAGTGGTTAGATAGGTTAGTGGTTAGTGGTTAGATTGCCATGAGAAGAAAAACTAGCAACAAAACATCATGTAGAAGATGAAGGAGATTACAATGGAAGAGAAAGGAGGCACCTTTACATAGAGTGTCACTCTCTATTACATCAATCCCTCACTATCTCTCTCTCTATGAATCACTCAGCCCTACTACAATGATCTAAGAAAAAGAAAAGAAAATACAAGAAAATGAAGAACACTCACCAACACTACACTAAAATCTGCACCTACTCCTAAAAACGAAAACTGCTCGCGCTCTGGGCAATTGCAGGGGTATTTATAGGGCTCAGAGGCTTCTGGAAGACGAGACGGGGCCACGCGTCGAAAATCAACGCGTGGCTCTTCAAGATTGCCGCATTTTTTCCGCATTTTTCGGCAATTCCAGAGAATTAATTCTCTGGATTTCTTCTGGAGCTTCGTTTGGCTTCTAGCTGCTTCCAGATATATCCAATTTCGGGTAATTTCGACCGCAGATTCGTCTGATGTGCGCAAGAGGCTAGGTTCAATGAATCTTCTAGATAATCCCTTGCTTGGCCTCCAAGTAATGCAGATTTAATTACCCTTAATTGGGTCTAATTAAGCTCTTATTACACCTTTGCCCTTAGACTTTGGATTTACTTGCAATTAAGACCAAAACACGGTTTAGACCGACAATTTATTCATAAATCTGTGAGAGAATGCGACATAAAAATGCAGAATTGTAGACTAATCACACCCCCACACTTATTCTTTTGCTCGTCCCGAGCAAAACAAGAAAAGAAAAACTATACTACAAGGGTTATTACACCACTTTCGCAGGTGACGCGATTGCACTGAGCATGTGCAACAAGCCGTTAAACCTCTAGGTTACCCTAGAGGAGGAGTGTTGTCTCCTGAGGGTTTTCAGCGGATTGCACCCACAAAATCCATAAAGAAAGAAGACAAATGTTAGTATTTTGAAAACACATTTTGAAAGAGAGACAAGTTTACGAAATATTTTTGCAAAAATATAAGTGATCTAAGGTCATAAGTCCACCAAAAATCATTCTTTCTTAAACTTAGTCTCCATGCAAGATCTTGTCTTCAATTAAGGTAAGAATTCAAAATTGGATTGAATATTTTATCTTTCATAAAACCTAGATAGTATGCACACCGTGACAGTGAAGATTTCTGGGATTTCAACTCTAACCATCAAGCCATTTATATATATATACTTTTCTTTTTCTCTTTTTTTCTTCCCTTAGTTTAGGCTTTCTAGTTCACCCATGTAACGAGCCTATAACCGATGACTCCCAAACCAGTCGGTCTTAGGGCACCAGATGAGAAAACATCCCTCGGGTTTAAGGACTCGAGTGAAAAAGGCCACGAAACTAAAGGGAATTATTTATTTCCTTTATCACCGTTAGGCGTGAATAATCATGCTTCTTGAGGCACAATTATCCAGCTTAATAAGTGATGTTTTATTATATATATATATATTTTTTTTTTTTTTTTCTTTTTTTTATGGCCTTTTTGGTCTTTGTTTCCATCCCAAAAATGTGTAAGTGTGAAGTGCATACGATCTAAGGCAAAAAATTCAAGATAAAAATATCTCCCCAATTTTTCTTACTTAGCCTATAATTTCAAACAAGATCTATTATTTCAACTAGGTTTAAGATGTCATAATTAAGGCTTTCTTAATTTCTAAGATACATCTTAATTTTCTTAAAAATAGATCAAAACATTTGTCTCTTATTTCAAAAAGTTTTTATTTTTTTATTTTTTATATTTTTCTTTATTTTTTTAATTTCTAAAAGAAGTGTAAAAGAAAGAAAATCTAAAAACTCTATGTTAGTAAACCCTCCCCCACACTTATTTCATGCATTGTCCTCAATGCATCGTGATATATGTATGCATGAAACAAAATAGAGAGGGAAGGAAAAAATTACCTTAAGGTGGTGGTTCCGGTGGTGGTCGGATTGGTCCACGAAACATGGCCCAATCAACTTTGCTTTGGGTTTTGAGGAACCCACCATAGACCTCCATGATACAACCCACTAGAAAGATGCATGCATGTGTGAATTTTATTAACAATGTTACCCTATCTAATTTCCAAATTTTTAAAATAATTTCAGAGTCAAATTTATCAAGATCCTTGTCCCAGAATGAAGCATGAAAAGATGGAATGATTGATTTGGACTTGGGAAATATGGGAACTAATACCGACTCAGAAAAATGACTTAAGTCAAGTAAAGGTTCGGGAGTCGAGATCGGTTCAGGAAGTGGGTCCAAATCAAAAGGATAAAGCTCAGGTCCACATTCATTTCCCCATGATGGAATGTGACTATCTAAGATTAGTGATTCAATTTCAGGAGGGTTGGGAATCAAAACTGACTCTAAAATGTTACTCAAATTGGGTAACAAAACAGGAGTCAATAATGATTCAGGTATTTGAACTAAATCACAAACTTGAGGGTCAAAGTCACATTCCTCATTGAGTTCAATTCCACAAAATTGAGAACCTACCAATTTATCAAATGGACTTTCAAAAGTATGAAATTGGTCAAGTTCAATATGATCATCATAAGAGATTGGTGATTCAATTTCACAATGGACAGGCACTGGATCCAATACTGACTCGGGAAATGGAGTGAAATCAGGTGAAGATACTGGAGTCATAATTGAATCATGAAGTAAAATTGAATCATCAAGTGGAAGTTCAGGATCATATTCATGTTCAAGTTCAAGTTCAGTAAAAGGAAAACTTGCCAAAACGTCAATGGGATCTAAAGTTTGGACAAGTTCATGTGAGTGTGCTGAAATTGAATCTTGATTTCCAAAATGACAAGAGTCTTGGGTCATATCAATAGAGTTTGGCATAGTTGAATTGGTCAAAGGTTGATAAGATAGAGTTTCCTCATTCCTAATAATGTTAACCAATTGACTCAATTGTTCTTCCACTTTATTGATAGACTCGACATGTGATTTTTGACATTGTAATAAAGACTCCTTCAAGATATCCAAACTCTTATCTAGACTTGATGTATCTCCAAATGGTTGCTCTAAAATGGGAGTATAGGAATCTTGGTTTTGGAAATTTTGTGAATGATTTGAGTCAAAAATGTGTGGAAATTGAAGCTTGGACTCACACAAGAGTTCTTTACTCGTTTCCAAGGCAAATGGTTGTTCATTATGAGGAGGTGGAACTGAGTAAGACTCTTGGAAATATTGTGGAATTGGAGGGGCCAATGTTTCTTGAAGTTGTTGCTCGGCCCTCTGTAGATTGGCTTCTAAACTCTTTAGTAACTCAGATTTTTCTTCAATTGGTGGAGTATAAGAAGCAAATTTGGGGAATGAATATTGTGGACACGGTGAATATGGTGGACAAGGAGGTTGAAAATTTGACTCGGGGTACGTGAATCCCCAATGACTCTGTGACGAGTTGAAATTATTTTGGAAATTATAGTCATAAGAATGTGGGTATGGGTTGTATTGATTCGGATAAGGCCAACCCGGTGTATTTGGTTGGTGCATATTAGAAAACGCCGGGTTGGAATTATCTGAATCATATGGAGTTGGTGTGAAATATGGATTCATGTTTGGATTGAAAGAATTGTTATTGTTGAATGCCATTTCACACAAAAAATCACAAAAAAGAAAGAATCAAACAACAAACAAAAAGAAAAGAAAAATCAAAACCAAGCCAAGAGGAGGGTTGACCTAGACCTAGATGAAATGTCCCTAGAGGCCAACGTCTATTCAAATTTTATTAGGGCTTGGGTTGTGTGAGTGGGGAGATGATTTTTGGGCTAAGGAAGGGGTATGAAATCCCACCTTATCTTGTTTGGGTTTTGCCCTTAAGTTCAATTTGTGCAAGTGTGCAATATAGACAAGAATATAACACAAAACGATAAATCACCCACGTGTTTGTCCTATGCTATATGCAATGCCATATGTACATCTCCATCCAGATCACAACAACAGAACAAAATACAGTATATTGGAATTGAATTGACACATGCCTAAATGCAAATGTCTAAACCGTTTTAAAAGCGTCCAAATACCGTATTTTAGTTCTTTTATTTATTATGGTGTGTAGGCAATCACAACAAGAAAGATAGCAGTACAAATCCACTAGCTATTACAATTCACACATCCCAGAACAACAACATATACAATTTTCACAGAAGTGCCGCGGTTTTGCGGCAAATATCGCGGATCCGCGGCTTTTGTTCAAAATCTGGGGCCCTGCTTTCAAGAGCAGGGAGATGCAAAGCTAGCTTATGTTCTGCAATGTTAAGCACCTGTAAATATTGCCCTGCACACCAAAACAGAGAAGACAATGTTAACAAAAACGTGAAAACAAAACCATTCCCTTCCCCGGCAACGGCGCCAAAATTTGATCGGGGTGGAAACAAGCACTCAAAATGTGTATTTATGAAATCAAATGAAAAGCTCGAATGTGCTTAGTATACCCTCGATACTTCCGTTATAGCATTGGCTCAACGGGTCGTATCCACAGGGAAGGGAGGCGATAGAAGCATTAACAGTCTCTAGTCACGTCAGATGTTAACAATTCTTCTTTGTTGAAAGAATGAAAAAGAGAATGAAAAAGAAAAGAAAATGAAATCCAGAATGTGGTAGGTGAGGAGAGCGATGAAAACGGCGATGTAAAAACCAAAAGAGAAGTGAAGAAGATGGAACAAGGTAAACTAAGAAGGCGATGAAAACACCGATAGAAAAATGAGAAAAGAATTTGGAAAACGATTTCTAAAACAAAGGTAAAAGAAAACTCATGGCTACTAACTACTAAGTACTCCACTAACCATGCTAACCTCTTCGAGATAGTTGCCTCACATTTTGATCCTCGGCCATCACAATCCTTGCCTTCAAAGAGACGGTACAAAGCATGGCTCACCGATGGTTCTTCACAATCAAAACATTGCAACAAGAACAAGCTAGTACAAGCATCAACTCACCAACAATTAAAAGAATGCATGAAATAAAAGAGCATGAAGTAAAAGAGAGTTAGCTTGGTTAGCAAGTTAGCAAGTTAGCAAGTTAGATGTTAGAACCCATCATCTTTGGCCATCAATAGCTCTTGCAAGAACAAGGCCTTGTAGAGGCAACCCGATTCATGTGGATTATCAAGTAAGTGGTTAGATAGGTTAGTGGTTAGTAGTTAGATTGCCATGAGAAGAAAAACTAGCAACAAAACATCATGTAGAAGATGAAGGAGATTACAATGGAAGAGAAAGGAGGCACCTTTACATAGAGTGTCACTCTCTATTACATCAATCCCTCACTCTCTCTCTCTCTATGAATCACTCAGCCCTACTACAATGATCTAAGAAAAAGAAAAGTAAATACAAGAAAATGAAGAACACTCACCTACACTACACTAAAATCTGCACCTACTCCTAAAAACGAAAACTGCTCGCGCTCTGGGCAATTGCAGGGGTATTTATAGGGCTCAGAGGCTTCTGGAAGACGAGACGGGGCCACGCGTCGAAAATCAACGCGTGGCTCTTCAAGATTGCCGCATTTTTGCCGCATTTTTTGGCAATTCCAGAGAATTAATTCTCTGGATTTCTTCTGGAGCTTCGTCTGGCTTCTAGCTGCTTCCAGATATATCCAATTTCAGGTAATTTCGACCGCAGATTCATCTGATGTGCGCAAGAGGCTAGGTTCAATGAATCTTCTAGATAATCCCTTGCTTGGCCTCCAAGTAATGCGGATTTAATTACCCTTAATTGGGTCTAATTAAGCTCTTATTACACCTTTGCCCTTGGACTTTGGATTTACCTGCAATTAAGACCAAAACACGGTTTAGACCGACAATTTATTCATAAATCTGTGAGAGAATGCGACATAAAAATGCAGAATTGTAGACTAATCAATTACAAAATCACAAAAACTATCTTTTCTATGTTTCTCACTTCTTCGTATTTCACCGTACTCTTCTCTTTTCACTTTTTAATTTATTTTTATTTTTTTGATTCTTTAAAACATTGAAGAAACTTTAACACACACATGAGCATACCGGTAAAGCTTGTATCGCTTCCCATCCCTGTGGATTCGACCTGTTTAGCCTCCATGCTATAACAAAAGTATCAAGGAAGCCAAAGCATGCACTTTTAACTCTTGATTTCAAAACATATACTTTTCGTGCGCGGTTTTTCTCCGATCACCCCCACATTTCATGAGAGTCGCGTTTCAATCCAAATGAGAGTTACGTCTCAATGACAGATGAAAGTCGTGTCTTCAACCAATAAGGGTAAGCCACATCTTCCCTTCCAACACAGGAGCATGACTCTGCTTCTGCAATCAGTTCAACAGTACACTAGTAAAGGAAATTGACAACTCTACTGGTTCAACAGTATACCAATAAATAAATCAGGGCTCAGATAAGTTCTAGACTATGTATCTAGATACTTACAATGATCTATCCTGGAGTCTTCAAGTAGTTTGACAGTACACTCAAGAAGACTAGAATCCAGATAAGAATGAAGCTCAGTGATTGCTAAAATGAAAGAACAATCAAAGAGTTAAGAATTTACTGTGTAGCTTGTGGCAAACAGGTCGTGTCCACGAGGAGGAATGCGATGGAAGCTTTTCGGTGACTCGTATAAAAACAAAGAATTGTTTTCATATTTTAATTGAAAAGAGAATGGAAAGAAGGAGATGATTAAAAGAGAAATTGCAACTTTAGAGAAGGCTTTGGAGAAGGTGATTTGAAAAGCTCAAAAATTGTTTTGTTGATTATAATAAGAGAGAAAATCTGGGCTCACTATCTCACTACTCAAAAGTTTATTCTTCTATTGAAATCCTAAGTGCCTCAAATTGATCATAGGCAAAACTTAAAGTTGTTTCTAGAAAGTTTGAAGTAAAGCGCATAAGATGGTTGGAAGAGTTCACTCTTTTCTTTGAAAAATCGTTTAGAATCGAATGTTAAATCATCAAGCGCGAAGAAGAAAGAATGAAGTAAAAACAGTTCAAGAACGTTCATGAAAGAAGTAAGAGTTTAACAATCCACACCCATCCTCATGTGCCTTCAAGAACACTTTCAAGAAGAAAGGCTTTAAGTAAGGCATGCAAATGATTCATTGGGTCTTTTTCTTTAAAACCAGAAGAGAAGAAGAACTAGAGAGAGTTACAATAGTGAGCCCAGAAAGCCATTTTAGTTACTCACGAAAAACAAAGAATAAAGCAAATAAATAATGCAAGACATACCGTAATACGAGTGAAAGAAAAAGCAGCTCGATTCTTGTATTGATGTCACTTCAATCTTCAAGTATAAGCACTCAATTCCTCTCTTTCACAAGTATTGATACTGGAATATAAACTAAAAAACAAGAATACAACTTTTGCACTATCTAACAAGAGCTTAAATCCTTAGAAAATAAACACAAATTCTAATCCTAGTCTTCGCTTCTTTTTGCTCTGTTGAAACTGATATTTATAGGGAAAAACCAAAAGTGGAGGATCCCGGGAAGAGTGGGGGAGCAAACGCTCCCCCAACTGATGTAACAAGGCCGCAAAAATGATGCTTAGGACGCGTTTTCGTGGCCCTGGTGTGGCCAGGTGGCCACACCCAATTGGCTGGCTCTCCTGGTTTGGTGAATTTTCCGTATCTTCTTTTGGTTTCTTGTTCTGCTCCAAAAGTTGACGAAACAGCCTTTGATTGTTTGGCTTCAACCGCTTGATTCAGGGAGGATTCTTCTCAACCTCTTAATATGCTAAGATTTTGCCCTGATTCCTTGATTTTGAATTTATTCTGAACTAAATAAGAATTTGGTGGGCTTTTGGGCTTGTTTCTCTTTTCTTTCTTTTAGCACTTGGGCCTACATTAAACAAAGAAAAAGAAGACTTATTAATAGGATTTATTAGCTAAAAAAGTATGGTAAGGTGATAATGTATATGCAATATATGTGACTAATCACACTCTCACACTTATCTTTTGCTCGCCCTCGAGCCAAACATCAGACTAATTCTAATCATTTATTAGACCACTTTCGCAGGTCACTCGATTGCACTGAGCATGTGCAACAAGCCGTTAAACCTCTAGGTTACCCCTAGAGGATGAGTTTTGTCTCGTGAGAGCTTTCAGTGGATTGCACCCACAAAATCCATAAAGAAAGGGAAAAAAGTTAGTATTTTTGAAAAGCATTTTTAAAGGAGAAAAATATTTAAAGTATATTTGTAAGGCCTTAAGTAATCTATAAGTTATAGGAATATCAAATTTTTCATTCTGAAACTCAGTCTTTATTAAAAAAAAAAACATGTTATCAATTAAAGTAAGGAGTCAAATTGTACTTCTCATCTAGTCCATTAATTTACCCTTAGTCGTATGCACCATCATGATTGTGAAGTTGACTGAGGATTCTTTAAAATTAACTCCTATACCTTACTTATTTTTGGTGGAATTTATTCTTCAATTTCATTAGGCTTTCTAATCTGCCCATGTAACGAGCCTTCAATCGGTGACACCCAAACCGGACAGTTTTAGGGCACCAGGTGAGAAAACACCCCTAAGGACTTAAACACTCGAGCAAATAAGGCTACGAAATTAAAGTTTTTATTTATAAGATGTATCCCTTTTAGGCGTGAATACTTATGCTTCATGAGGCATAAATACCCAGCTTAATTAGAGGATTTATATATATATACATTTTTTTTCAAACTTATCTAATTATCTTTTGCATAAATAGCAAGGCTTGCTTAGGCCAAAGCACCTAGCTAATCAATAATTAGATTTGTTTATATCTTTTTCTCTTTTTTTATAAGGCATAAGAGTCTCTTGTAATAACACCTAGAGGGGGGTGAATAGGTGTTGGCTAATCTTATGGTCACTTAATGCCAAATGACGCGGAATTAAACTAAGATGACCAAAATAAAACTTTTACACTAAACACTTATGTATAACACAAGAGTGTTGCCGAATTCCCCGTGAAGGGCTCTGGACAAACTCCTCTAAATTCCCCGTAAATAAGGGTTGAGGTGCCGCGTTGGCTCTCTTGGTTGAATACAAGTGTTAGCAATCAAATCCAAGCAAGTATATCAATATGAGCATGAATGAATATATCAAGCATATAAAGATAGACAATATTTGAATGCAAGATATAAATAAGAGAGAAAGAGAGAAATGGCAATCGCAAACACAAAGGGTTTGTTTCGAGGTTCGAGCACCCTTGCTTTACATCCCCGCCTTCGACACACGAAGGATTTCCACTATGCTTGATCCCAATGGATCACTCCTTGGTGCCGCAACACCTACAACTCTCAGACTCCTTAGTCCGTACACACGCAAGCATACTAGCTTGCCGAGGCCGCACCTCAAAACCACCGAGTTCACACAAGAACTCTAAACCACTGCGAGCACACTTGCCCGCCTCCTCAAAATACAAAGAAAAGATCTTTGGTGATCACAACACTTTGATCACCTAAAGACAATCTCACTACAACACTCCTATAGGAAGATATAGCAATGGATAGCTCAAGTGTGGTGTGAGAAAACAAGGAAAGAAGCTATGGTGAAAAACTCAAGAAATTCACTTTTACATTCTTGATAAAACTTTCCTTTTGATTTGAAATATTTGCTCTCAAATTTTGTGGAGAAAACCTCTGAAATGAATAAGAAAAACTGGCTCTAAGAGTCTCTAAAATCTTGTCTCAAAACAATGACCAAACCCCCATATATATAGGCCAAAAAAATATAGCCGTTGGGATCTGTCAGGCCTGCCAGTCGACCGACCCGGTCGACCACCAATGGTCAAAAATCCGACCGTTGGAGCCAAGGTCGATCGCTCGGTCGACCGAGACACTAGAGGAGAGAGTAGAACTCTCTATCGGTCGACCGGTCCGGTCGGCCGAATTTTCCAGAGAGCAGAGCTCTCTGGAGTGGTCGACCGCCCGGTCGGCCGTCCTCCTGTGCACAAAGGCGTGCACGTCTGTGCACATCGGTCGACCGGATCCGGTCGACCGACTTCAGGATTAGTCGACTATCAAGGTAGCAAGTATGAAAACAGTTTTTCTGGGATTTAAAACTAAGTCTTTTGGTTCACATAAAAATTTTATAAATACATAAAAATTCTACAAAATTAGTTTTACCAATATACTTTGATAAACAAACATGCTTGCACAAAATCAAGGCATGTTATAAAAGATTTGGACTATTTTTGTAACTTTGGAAATATTAGCTCAATAACTAAAATATTTTTCCAAACTTGTTTTTCCAAAACATTACCAAATACAAAAATAAGATATTTAAGTTCATTTTAAGGCATAGTGTGTATGGATATGATCCACTACACAATCAAGATGAAATATCTATGTTTTTGACATTAAGCATAAATACGGTTTTGGTTAAACATATGTAAACATGAATTTGGTTGAAATATATAAACTTGAATACCAAAAACCAAATTGATATTTTGTCACAATGAAAAATCTTTTCTAAACTAAAAATTTTTTATGAAAACAATTCTATCAAGAGTGTGTGTGTATGATATACTTAAGCAATCCACCAACTATTCTATCCTTTACATTTTAACTAAAAAATAAACTAAATCTTATACCTAAACACAAGTCTTCATCTTCTTGAAGTCTTCACTTGAAGGCTTCTCATTTTCTTGACTTGGTCCAAGCTTGATCCAAAAGCTCTTTGGATCACACCGTGCAAGCTCCAAATCTTGCCATTTTATCCTTGTTGAGCTATGCACCTACTAAGATCTTGATCATAAATCTGTCACTAATTAAACACAAGATCATTAGTACTATAACTACATGAGTTAGTCATCATCAAAACTAGAGTGATAGGCCTTTGGGCCAACAATCTCCCCCTTTTTGATGATGACAAAACTCATGAAGTTATATATGCATGGATTAAAGTAAAGCTTCAAAGAAGCTCCCCCTTAACTCATGCATAACAAAAATAATAGATATGGCAATGAAAGCACGTAAATATGTATGCAAATGTATGACATGTATGCTAGTACAACATGCCAAATAAAAACTCTTATCTTACATTTGCAAAACAAAACATATATGCATGAACATGAATCTTATTCAAACATGCATATAAACTCAAATACTTCTCCCCCTTTTTGTCAATCATCAACAAAGGGGTTAAAGTAAAAATAAAATTTCTCTCGCCCTTTT
Organism: Agave tequilana; assembly: GCA_038442645.1. Taxonomy (NCBI): domain Eukaryota; kingdom Viridiplantae; phylum Streptophyta; class Magnoliopsida; order Asparagales; family Asparagaceae; genus Agave; species Agave tequilana. The sequence goes on from JAVJIF010029783.1 coordinate 814,374, forward strand.
TGTCAAAAACAAAGAGATCAATAAGGGGTAAAAACAAATCAATCAATAAAAGGTTATATGCGATATACATTCATGAAGAGGAAGACGCTAAGTTAGCTTCCCTACACATGCATTACATGAAGAAGGGATGATAAGCCCCAATTCACATAACACATATTATGTAATGCATAAGAGGAGATGTGAAGCTCCCCCTACACACGTGTATCACATAAAGAAGAGATGTTAAGCTCCTCAATACACAATACACTCAATATGAATCTATATATGGAAGAGATGTTAAGCTCTCCTTGCATATAGACAATATAAATCAAAAATTTTTAAGTTTATCAAAACAAAATTTTGAACTTTTCTCAATAAAACACATTTTGAGATATCAAGTAAACATACTTTTTATTTTGATATCAATTTTTGAAAACATATTGCATCAGCTTTAAGAATTACCAATTAAAATTTGAATTAAGCTTAGCATATACATTGTGCTTTAAGAGTGTGAATCAATTGTAAATCAAGCACAAAAAGATCATATAGATGTATGAAGAGATAATACCAATAGAAATTGATATAATTGAAATTTGAAGGCATACGTACATACAATCAAAATATGAGTATATACAAGAAGAGTCATATTGATACCAATTGAAATGATCCAATGATACCAATTGAAAAGTAAGCTTAAGTGTATACATCATATAATCTACCATATGAAGAGTTCGAACTAGTTAATATGAAAATGTTTTAAAGCTAGTACGAAATCCTTCAAGCAAGGAATAGAACAAAAAAATGGCAATTAATCTCAATATTCCTTCAAATCATGAAGACATGAAAATCATCACAAAAAAAAAGAATTTTTTTATTACAACAAAAATTATATTTCAAGGTATGTGTATGTTTTGACAACACAATAAGTATACATACATATCCCTAAACACAGTTGAGTCCATATAAATAGATTTGCATTAAAGGCAAATGACTCAAGAGGTATACATGTATGTCTTAAAATTTGGCAAACTAAACATATACATGAAATGCAAACACATGATCATAAATCACATCCAAAATGGGAATACAAGTTTAAAAGTTGTATGTATCATCAAAACTAGGCAATACAAGCACATCAATGGGTTCAAATAAGCATTCAAGCACAAATATAAATAGATTTATTTGTGGCCCACAATATGTACAAGTATAAATCCTAGTGTTGACAAAAATTAACATTTAAACTAATATTCGAATCATGAAGCATCAAATATTGAGAATATAAAAGAATTTATCCATATGATTTAAAAAATAGGATCATGTGCATCAATTGAAGAATAGATAACTAGTTTAAATTGATTTTGAAAAACTAGTTAAAGATCCTTCAAAAGTATAAAGTCATATGTTTTTCATAAATCATAACTAGAGTGTTAAAAAAATGAGTGTTAAAAGATCAAAGTTATCATGAAGCAAAATCATGTATAAAAAATGAGTGTTAAAAGATCACGTAAATAGCATTTTTATGAAAGTAGGCAAAGGAGCTCAATTCAAACATGAATATCAAATTTTTTATCAAAACATGAAAATTCATTTTTCTTTATTTAAAATAACTTCAAGGTATATGTATGGTATATCCAAAGCTAACAATATGCATACATATCCCAAATATAAAAGAGTCTATTAATAATGTTTGCATGAAGGCAAGAGACTCACGGGTATACATGTATATTTATTATATTTGAATTCAAAATGCATATACATGAAGTGGAATAAAAAATTGGCAAAACATGTATATAAGAGAATCATCAAAAACTAGTCTATACATATGCATATAGTGGATACAAGTGAGCATGAAGTTCAAATATATATATGAGTCAATTGTAGTTCACTATTCATATATGTATAAATGCAAGCTTGACATATTCTACATCTAAGCATGTAAATACCACATAAAGCACAAAAATATGAACATGCTAAATGATACATGAATTTAAAAGCATGAGCATAAAAAGTAGAAGTTTAGAGATTGTTACCAACTCCAAAGCTCCAAATATGGTGGTTGTCCCACCAAGCTTCCTTGATAGTGATGCATCTAAGATGTGCCCATTAAGTCCATTGCATCCACCACCAAGGCACCAATTCTCTCACGTTTTGTGAGAGCCCTCACCTACATCAAATACACATGGTGGGGGTTTTGGTACCCATATTTTCTTGGGTCCTTTGGGGTTAGTTTTGTAAGGAACCCAAAAATTTTTATTTTTTAGCAAAATTAAAATGATGCAATCTATCATAACAAAACTTTCCTAAATGGCCTTTGCGGCCACAATGTGTACATGTGTACACCTTAGTATGCTTATGAGTGTGTGTATGATCATGGTGTGCTACATAAGCATGAGAATATGCATGAACATGTGGAACTTGTTTCTTTTGAAATAAGGATTCCAATCTTGTATGGTTAAATGCACAAGAGTTCAAAGTTGAACTCAAATTATCCATTTTATTTTTCAAAATATTAATCTCACTAGTGGTGGTATGTAAAGCATGGTGAGATATAGCATCATTTTTCTTATTCTTTTTACAAACATTTTCTTTTTCTTTTTCACAAATTTTTCTTTTCAAAGATTTATTTTCTTTCAAAACAACTTCCATTTGTTTTTCCACCAAAGAAATATCATTTTTCAAACTAGTGTTTCCTTCACATAAATCATTCAATTTTGAAAGCAAGGAAACATTCTCATTTTTCAATTCTTTGTTTTCCTTTTCTAAGCATGCAATGTTATCTCTAAATGAATCATGTTCTTTATGCATGCAAGCAATGTTCTTTTTCAGATTTTTATTATCTTTCTTAATCATGTCATATTTCTCAAGCAATAATTGGCAAAATGTAGTGAGCTCATCATATGACATATCTTCATCATCTAGCTCGGATTCGGTGTTTACCTCAAGGGGGTTATCCCCTTGGACCATATAGCACACGTTGGAGGTGTCGCTTCCAACGTCCGAATCGCTCCCGGCATAATATAGATCCTTTTCGCCAAGGGAGGTGATGATGTTCCAAGCTACAAAAGCCAAATCAACATTAGAAACCCTAAATAAATAATCATCATTTAGGGTTGATTTTAAAGCATTAAGGGCTTTTGCATTAGCCTCAAAATTCTTACCATCTAAAGAATATGCATTATTAGTAGTGGCAAGATATACATGATAACCTAAGGTTTTGAGGTATAAAGACATCTTAACCTTCCAAATGTGGATGTTAAGAATGTCAAATGTGGGTGGTGACATGAAATCCATGGTGTGTGTACAAAATATGTGATTAGCCTAAAATGTAGGATCTTTAACTCTAGTTTGTTAGACCCAAATCAAGAGCACTTGGCTCTGATACCAATTGTAATAACACCTAGAGGGGGGTGAATAGGTGTTGGCTAATCTTATGGTCACTTAATGCCAACTGATGCGGAATTAAACTAAGATGACCAAAATAAAACTTTTACACTAAACACTTATGTATAACACTAGAGTGTTGCCGAATTTCCCGTGAAGGGCTCTGGACAAACTCCTCTAGATTCCCCGTAAATAAGGGTTGAGGTGCCGCGTTGGCTCTCTTGGTTGAATACAAGTGTTAGCAATCAAACCCAAGCAAGTATATCAATATGAGCACGAATGAATATATCAAGCATATAAAGATAGACAATATTTGAATGCAAGATATAAACAAAAGAGTAAGAGAGAAATAGCAATTGCAAACACAAAGGGTTTGTTTCGAGGTTCGAGCACCCTTGCTCTACATCCCCGCCTTCGACACACGAAGGATTTTCGCTATGCTTGATCCCAATGGATCACTACTTGGTGCCGCAACACCTACAACTCTCGGACTCCTTTGTCTGTACACACGCAAGCACACTAGCTTGCCGAGGCCGCACCTCAAAACCACCGAGTTCACACAAGAACTCTAAACCACCGCGAGCACTCTTGCCCACCACCTCAAAATACAAAGAAAAGATCTTTGGTGATCACAACACTTTGATCACCTAAAGACAATCTCACTACAACACTCCTATAGGAAGATATAGCAATGGATAGCTCAAGTGTGGTGTGAGAAAACAAGGAAAGAAGCTATGGTGAAAAACTCAAGAAATTCACTTTTACACTCTTGATAAAACTTTCCTTTTGATTGGAAATATTTGCTCTCAAAATTTGTGGAGAAAACCTCTGAAATGAATAAGAAAAACTGGCTCTAAGAGTCTCCAAAATCTTGTCTCAAAATAATGACCAAACCCCCATATATATAGGCCAGAAAAATATAGCCGTTGGGATCTGTCAGGCCTGCCGGTCGACCGACCCGGTCGACCGCCAACGGTCAGAAATCCGACCGTTGGAGCCAAGGTCGATCGCTCGGTCGACCGAGATACTGGAGGAGAGAGTAGAACTCTCTATCGGTCGACCGGTCTGGTCGGCCGAATTTTCCAGAGAGCAGAGCTCTCTGGAGCGGTCGATCGCCCGGTCGGCTGTCCTCCTGTGCACAAAGGCGTGCACGTCTGTGCACGTCGGTCGATCGGATCCGATCGACCGACTTCAGGGTTAGTCGACTATCAAGGTAGCAAGTCGACTATCTGAAGCCTGAAAACAGTTTTTCTGGGATTTAAAACTAAGTCTTTTGGTTCACATAAAAATCCCATAAATACATAAAAATTCTACAAAAATAGTTTTACCAATATACTTTGATAAACAAACATGCTTGCACAAAATCAAGGCATGTTATAAAAGATTTAGACTATTTTTGTAGCTTTGGAAATATTAGCTCAATAACTAAAATATTTTTCCAAACTTGTTTTTCCAAAACATTACCAAATACAAAAATAAGAAATTTAAGTTCATTTTAAGGCATAGTGTGTATGGATATGATCCACTACACAATCAAGATGAAATATCTATGTTTTTGACATTAAGCATAAATACGGTTTTGGTTAAACATATGTAAACATGAATTTGGTTGAAATATATAAACTTGAATACCAAAAACCAAATTGATATTTTGTCACAATGAAAAATCTTTTCTAAACTAAAAATTCTTTTATGAAAACAATTCTATCAAGAGTGTGTGTGTATGATATACTTGAGCAATCCACCAACTATTCTATCCTTTACATTTTAACTAAAAAATAAACTAAATCTTATACCTAAACACAAGTCTTCATCTTCTTGAAGTCTTCACTTGAAGGCTTCTCATCTTCTTGACTTGGTCCAAGCTTGATCCAAAAGCTCTTTGGATCATACCGTGCAAGCTCCAAATCTTGACATTTTATCCTTATTGAGCTATGCACCTACTAAGATCTTGATCATAAATCTGTCACTAATTAAATACAAGATCATTAGTACTATAACTACATGAGTTAGTCATCATCAAAACTAGAGTGATAGGCCTTTGGGCCAACATCTCTGTTTTTAGACCCTAAGTGTGTAAGTGTATTTAGTGTGCATATTTCATCAAGGTAAATATCAAGAGTAAATTACTTTCATAAATTTTCATCCTAACCCTAAACATCAAACAAGTTATCTGACTTTGACCAAGTATAAGAAATCCTAATTATGATTCTCCTATTCCTTAAAATTGACTTAATTTCTTACAAAAAATATATCAAAATAATGTTCTAACCTTTCAAAAAGTTTTATATATATATATATTTCTTTTTTTTATATCAGTCATGTTAGAACCCTCCCCCACACGTATCTCATGCATTATCCCCAATGTATAAAAGAAATGTATATATGCATGAAGTAGAATGGGAAAGAGGAAAGTTACCGATACACTGGGTTAAAAAGACCCATAGCCGTTTCATTTACCGTCACCAATTCCAAGAAAGGTTTAAGGCGTTAACCATTTACCTTAAAGTCATTTCCATTCTTGGTGTCACTGATCTCAACTGCACCACGTGGAAACAAGGTTTTTACAACAAATGGCCCAGTCCATCTTGATTTCAATTTTCCTGGAAAAATATGAAGCCTAGAATTATAGAGTAAGACTTTTTGTCCAGGGACAAAGGTTTTTCTTATAATGTGTTTATCATGGAAAATCTTGACTCTATCTTTAGTGATCCTAGCATTTTCATAGGCCTCATTTCTCAATTCTTCTAATTCAGAAATTTGTAATTTCCGAAGGTCACCGGCCTTAGTCAAGTCGAAATTCAACTGCTTGATTGCCCATAAGGCTCAGTGGTCTAACTCAACGGGCAAGTGACAAGGTTTCTCATAGACTAACCTATAAGGAGACATTCCTAGAATCGTCTTGAAAGCGGTCCGGTAGGCCCATAGGGCATCTACAAGTTTGATGGACCAATCTTTCCGACTTTGGTTCACAGTTTTCTCCAAGATAAGCTTGACTTGTCTATTGGAAACCTCAACTTGCCTACTGGTTTGAGGATGATAAGGTGTGGACAACTTGTGAGTTATGGCATACTTTCGCATAAGAGCTTCAAAATATCTATTGCAAAAGTGAGTGCCATTATCACTGATGATAGCACGAGGGGTTCTGAAGCGTGAAAAAATGTTCTCTTTTAAAAACTTTATGACAACTTTGTTATCATTAGTTTTACAAGGAATGGCTTCTACCCACTTTGACACATAATCCACAGCAACCAATATGTATTGGTTTTCAAATGAATTAGGAAATAGACCCATAAAGTCGATGCCCCAAACATCAAAGAGTTCTATTTCTAGAATTGGGTTGAGGGGCATCATATTTCGTTTTGAGATCCTTCCTACCATTTGGCATCTAGGGCACGTCTTAAAAAATTCATAGGCATCTTTGAACAAAGTGGGCCAATAAAACCCGCTTTGTAGCACTTTTCAGCAGTCTTGCGGGGACCAAAGTGCCCACCGCATGCAAGTTCGTGACAAAAAGATAGAACACTCTTAACCTCCTCATCAGGAATGCATCTCCTAATAATTTGGTCACAACAGTACTTGAAAAGATACAGTTCCTCCCAAAAGAAATACCGGACTTGGGATAAGAACTGGTATACATCATTTTTGGACCAATGAGACGGAGTTTGATTTGTGACTAAGTAATTCACTATATCTGCAAACCAAGGTTCCCTAGAGATAGCTAAGAGATATTCATCAGGAAAATCCTCATTTATGGGTAATTCGTTGCATGGGAAATTAGGGATCCATGAGAGATGGTCAGCAACGACATTTTCTATGCCTTTTTTTATCTCGAATCTCAAGATTGAATTCTTGAAGGAGGATCCAACGAATGAGTCGGGCCTTGGCATTCTTCTTCATCATGAGGTACCTAAGCGCAGAATGATTGGTGAAAATGGTGATTTTGGACCCTAGTAGGTAGGGACGAAACTTCTCTAAGGCAAACACTACTGCCAAGAATTCCTTCTCAGTCATAGTGTAGTTAAATTGAGCATCATTGAGAGTCCTATTAGAGTAGTAAATCACATGCTGCTTGTTATCAGTGTGTTGTCCTAAGACAGCGCCTATGGCAAAATCGAAAACGTCGTACATGATTTTGAACGGCTTAGAACAATCCGGTGCAGATATGATTTGTGCAGAAATAAGCTCTCTCTTAAGCTTCTCCCAAGAATTTATGCATTCAGCATCGAAAGTGAAGGACACATCTTTAGCTAACAGATTAGTCAAGGGCCTAGCAATTTTGCTAAAATCCTTGATAAATATTCGGGAGAAACCAGCGTGTCCAAAGAAGGATCTAATGTCCTTAACACATTATGGCATGGGAAGCTTAGAAATAACCTCAATTTTGGATCTATCCACTTCAATTCCTTTCTTGGAGATTTCATGACCCAAGACAATTCCATGTTTTACCATGAAGTGGCATTTCTCCCAGTTCAGTATCAAATTTTTCTCAGCACAACATTGGAGGACAAGTTCTAAATGGTGGAGACATTGAGTAAATGAATCTTCGTAGATGGAGAAATCATCCATAAAGATCTCTAAGAATCGTTCTACCATATCAGAGAAAAGACTCAACATGCAACGTTGAAACGTTGCTGGGGCATTGCATAAGCCGAAAGGCATTCGACGATAAGCAAATGTCCCAAATGGACATGTGAATGTGATCTTTTCTTGGTCCTCAGGAGCGATAGGGATCTGATTATACCCCAATTAACCGTACAAGAAACAGTAATACTTGTGACCTGCCAAACGTTCAAGCATTTGATCAATGAAGGGAAGTGAAAAATGGTCCTTACGAGTTACAGCATTAAGCTTCCTATAGTCGATGCAAACTCGGATCTTCATGGGAAGTCGAGTTTGGACCAACTCTTTGTTCTCGTTTTCCACTACGGTGAAACCGGATTTCTATGGAACCGCGTGGACAGAACTGACCCATTGGCTATCAGAAATGAGATAAATTATCCCATTGTCTAAGAGTTTGACAATTTCAGCATGAACAGCTTCTTGCATTATAGTGTTTAACCTATGCTACGGGTCACTTTTAGGTATGGCGTCTTCATTGAGATGAATGCGATGTTGAACGATGGTCGGACTTAATCCCTTTATATCGGTCATAGTCCAACCAATGGCTTCCCTATGTTTTCTTAGAATAGCTTTAAGATCTTTTTCTTTCCCGTCATTTAAATGGGAGGCAATGATGACAGGAAAGGTCTCTTGTTCGCCTAGATAGACGTACTTGAGATGCGCAGGTAAGGCTTTCAATTCTAAGGAAGAGGAAGGCTCACTGGAAGGACTAGTCACATTTGTTGGCTCTATTATTGGTGAAATAGGGTTCGAGGCCCAATTCACGTCAGAATCTACAACCTGATCAAGATTAAAATCGTCAGACTCTAACCCGAAGTCACACTCTGTTTCTAATTCCAATTCTTCCTCATGTTCACTTCTCAAGTTCTCAATTAGGTTGACTTCAAATGTTTGGTCCTCAATATCGCAGGGTTATTTTCCTAGATTGAAGACATTGACTTCTCTAGTCATGTCCCCAAAGGTTAATCTCATGGATCCATTCCTACAATTGATGATGGCATTGGCAGTAGCAAGGAATGGTCACCCTAGGATAACAGAAGTTTGAGCCCTATGATTGGAGTTGGACACAGGTTGTGTCTCCAGAATTATAAAATCAACAAGGTAAATGAACTCTCCTACCTGGATCAGAACATCATTAATCTCCCATTTTGGAACTTTTACAGAATGGTCAGCCAGTTGGATGGTGACTCAAGTCAGACTAAGATCGCCCAACCTGAGTTATTGATAGACTGAGAATGGAAGCAAGCTGATGCTTGCCCCCAAGTTAAGAAGTGCACGACTAATCTCAGCTTGTCCTATTGTGCAGGCAATGGTGGGACTACCTGGATCCTTGTACTTGACAAGGATCGGACCCGATAGTAGCTCACTAATGTTAGTGGCTAAGAAGACCTTTTTTGGTATATTAGTCTTTCTCTTCTTAGTGCACATGTCCTTAAGAAACTTAGCATAGGAAGGGACTTGTTAGATGGCATAAGAAGTGGCACATTTATCTTTACTTGATTAAATATCTCAATTTATCTTGTCCATGTATGGATTTTGCTTGTTGTTTTTTAGCCTATTAGGAAATGGTACTATAGGCTGGTGCACCTGACTGGCTGACTTATCTTTTTCAGATTCGTCAGAATTGGAAGGATGTGGATTAGATGAGGTAGAAGCTTGATTGTGGATATGCTGAATGGGATTGGTTGGCGTTGACACTTGATTATCAACTATCTTTCCTGACCTCAATGTATGAACAGTATTACATTGATTTAATGAATGATCCTCAGCCAAATGAGCTTGTTGAGAATTCCTCGGATTAGTTATAGGCTGACTAGGCAGTGTACCCTTTTGTCCCTCATTCTGTGGAGTGGCTAGTTGGCTTATTTGAACTTCTAACCTCTGTATAATTTGCATGAGAGAATCTTGGTTTTTCATGTATCTTTCCATGTTTCTTTCAAAGTCAGCCATTCTCCTTTCTAGTTGAGGATTCTGGAAGGAGGATTGTGGAGCTTGGTTGGGAAAGTTCTGTTGATAATTTGAAAAGTTAGGTGAATTGTTGGGAGAATTATTATGAAAATTGGAAAGGTTGGGTTGATGATTGGAAGAATTATTGGCATGATGGAAGTGGCTAGCATGATTTGATCGTGAATGGTCATTGTTATTTTGGCTCCATGAGAAATTAGGGTGATTTCTCCAGCCAGGATTGTACGTTGGTGCGTAAGGATTATTGTTCGGCCTTGAAAAGGCCGCGTTCATCAGTTCATGGTATGGTTGCTAGGCCTGAAATACAGGGCACTCCTCGAACACATGATTCATGGCTTGGCAGTAAGTACAGCCCAGAGTTGGAAATTGATTTGGGCTGACTTGATTGACTGGACTTGGTTCCTTTGTTTCTAGAGCTTCCAGTCTTCTAACTAGGTTAGCTAACTTAGACTCATTAGCGATGGATGATTCGATAGAATGGAGACCTCCTTTTGAAGAGATAGAGTTAGGATTCCTAGAGGTCTCACTAGTGGGTTCCCATTGGATGGTCTTCTCAGCTAGATTTTCATACAAATCCCATCCTTCATTTTCATCTTTCTGCAAGAAACCCCCTTGGCACATAATTTCTAAGAGGGTTTTGGTGGAATAGTCTAAACCGTCATAAAGAATTTGACATTGTCGCCATTTTTCTATTCCATAATGTAGACATTGGACAAGGAGGTCTTTAAAGCGTTCAAAGTACCTCTAGAATGGTTCACTAGGTTATTATCTGAATTGCATCGTCTTCCTAATGAGAGCGGTTTTATGAATTGGATAGAATTTCTTCAAGAAGACCTTGATGAAACCATCCCAAGAAGTGATAGAACCGGCCACTAAGCTGTAAAGCCACTTCTTTGCTAGGTCCTTAAGTGCGAAAGGGACAAATCTCAACCAAATAGCATCGTCTACAAGGTGTGGGATTTTCATCATTAGACATACTTCCTCAAATTCTCTTATGAAGAAGTAGGCATCTTCGGACTCTAAGCCATGAAATTTGGGGAGTGTATTGATGAATTGAGGCTTGAGCTCAAAATTGTATTCACCAACAGATGGAAGTAGAATTCAAGATGAAAGTGAGGTTCTAATGGGGTAGAACCTATCTTGCAATGATGTTGATTGAGCTATTACCGAATCTGGTCTTGGTTCAAACTTGGGTGGTGATGTATTTCTAGTCAACCTAGCTGAACTAGGGTCTCTTGACCACACTTGCATACACAAACACAATCACAAACAAGTTTACCAATAGTCAACAAGAGTAATCAATCAAGCCTAGTCTAAGGTAACCTTAACCTAGACAACTCCTAACTGGTTGATTGTCCACAGGAGGTAGAATGTAGACTTTGACCACAAGCTAATCAGCCAGGTCAGGGCAAGATTGGTGAGAGGTTATCCGTCAAAGACGTTCCTTAATTAAGTAACCACCAATCTTTGAGCTTTCGGCCCTCAATCCCCTTCCTAGACACTGATTTGGCAGGAGTCAAATTCTAACACCTTCCCTCTTTAGGATAATCTCCTAGTGAGTTCAAGATGTCTCTAAGGCCAACGTCTATCAGATTTTATTTAGGCTTAGGTTGTGCGTGCTTGGAGATGGTTTGTGGGCTAAGGAAGGGTAATGACTTCCCCACCTTATCTTGAATAGAGTTAATTGTGCAAAGTGTGCAAGATATAGAAAAGTAGCATTCAAAAGCAAATATCACCCAAGAATGTTTCCTAAACTATATGCTATGCATACGTACCTTGTCTCCAGCTCTCTTCAACAATAATTGTAAAGTAAACGTAATTAGACAAATGCCTAGAATGCAAGTCTAAACGTTTTTTAAGCAATTAACAATCACTCAAATTACTGTTAGATTAAAACAGGGATGGTGGATAGCAAAAATAGCAAGAATATAACATACAAAAACTTAATTTTTTTGCGAGCAATATGTCCTGCAAAAAGAGTTTTAGTAGTCCAATGAAATTTTAAATTCTTGCAAAGCAATTTCTTGAAATTCTGTTTCCTACTTTCGAGAGTAGGTGTCACGCCCCGCTTCCCAAAATACGCTAGAGCGGAGACGCGACACGAGTCGGCGACGCATATATGCAAGGAAAATCCCTCACGTATACGCGCTAAGCCTTAAGTAATCTGAAACAAGCTATAAATCTAACTGAAATAAATCATGAATACAGCAATGCCATATACAAGCAACCACGCATGATATCATATGATATAGAGATTAGAATAACAACTGAACTGATATAACAAGAATCAGGAAATAATACGAAAGCTGGAAAGATAAAAGTACCAGAATAGAATAAGAAGAAGCTCCAGCTATTCGCAAAGCGCACAGTCTCAACGTACACCTGCACATTAGAAACAAATCGTCCAATATCTGGACGTGCAAATCCAGAGTCGTCAGAACGCGACCATGGTGAGTGTGTGTGTAAAGGGGAAATAGCTCGTGCATAAGAACATGTGCATAAAGCAATATCAAGAACAACTGCAGATAACATATAACTGAATAGCATGATAAACAACTGCAGATATAAGATAAATAAATATCATGACATGATAACATCTGAACTAAAGCATATCTGATATCAATATCAACAAAGATATAAGACAACTATCACGTCTGTAAACTAACAACTAATATCAAGTCAACTATCACAACTGTAAACTAACAACTGATGTCTGAATGTGTGACCTAGCATATGTCACTAGTCTGATTGGTTATTATTAACCTAACTAATATAGTACTTAGCCGTGTCCCATACCACAGCCGTTTTCCTACATATCAAACAATGTTATCGTTGTTGTAACTGCCTGCAATGTAGTGCATGTGTTTTGGAAGAGTACCGTGCATGCCCGGTACCACGGTCTAACACCCCTGGCGCTGAACCAGGACAAGCCGCTAGGCTCTGACAACTGAAGACCACAGCCCCACACGAAAAGACAACTAGTGTGGCGCTGTAATCCGGGCATAGCCCTGGCAACTGACAACTGAATGGGTAGCCAGTACTACCCTGGTTCCCCATGGTTGGAACCCACAACTCGGTACCATAAGAATCCTACCAAAATACACGACATGCATCATCAGGCAATTACCCCTTTTTCCCGGGTTATGGTGTCTTTTATTAATAAGCAATCAATGTTATTTAATATGTAATAGTAACCAATATCTCCAAGAACTGCTGATGTCAACACTAGCTGATAATCTGACAACTGACAACTATGATATCTGACAACTGAGTAGCTGACAACTAATATCTGACATCTGAAATAAACCACTGGAGATATAGCTACTAACACAAAGGTATCATAAACAACTGGTCTCACTAACAACTATATCTGGTAACTGATCTCTGCCATCTCATATAAACTCTGAAATACATGATCACTGGTCACTGACACAAATGATCTCACCATTCACTAATATACTGATAACTAGTATCTGGTAACTCTGAAGTACAAGATCAATAATATCAACTTGGTTACTATCACAATAGTTCAATCTCTACTAACTGAAGTAATCCAGTTTTTAACATCATAACAAGTTTACATCAATACTCAAATGAATCATATGGTATATCCTCGAGAACAATATGTCAACACACACCACAACCATATCTGAATAGGAAACATCCTCAAGAACGTGTGGTCTGGAATATCTACTCTTGGTACTCAGTATCAACAACGTGCCATCTAAACAAATCCCAATACTCACAACTATAAACCAACTACATCAATCTCATCTTAATACAAGTCAGGCTCCAATACAAGGAACATAGATTCTGGATAACCTCTATCTCGAGATCAATCTAAGTCACAACTCAACTAATAAAGTCATATCTGATATGTCCTCAATTACTCAATTAATAAAGTCAGGTCTAATTTCTGATCATCATTCAATATAAATAACGTGAGTCCAGATCAATCCAGAGTCATTACAACCAACTCATAATCCAACAGTTCCATAATCGTCTAGTACCAATACACATCGAGTAATCAGATACAATAGTTGTTGTACCAACATATATCGATATCCAGTACTAGTCTTCTCACTCTGACAAACTATATCTAATTCATAAGACTTCACAATTCCCTCTTCTATAAGGATCAATTATGATATCCCAACACTCGACAATATAACATGCACATACATCTAAGATCTATAAGATCAAGTCATTACCACCAATATCTATCTCTCGAGATCATAGTCATCCATCAATAATCATTACATAACCCATGGGTGAAGTCTACATCCAATAAACAAGCTATACCCAGCTGACAGCCACATATTAGTCGACTAAGGGGAAGTGAATAGTCGACTAGAGGGATGTCTAGTCGACTAATATGATGGTCCTAGTCGACTAATCAAGGACCAAGTCGACTATACTAATAGGGCAAGTTGACTGACAGAGATACAGAAAGCTACACACTTCCAGGTCAGTCTATAAGTCGACTAGGGCTATAGGGTAAGTCGACTACACACACTGTTAGTCGACTATAAAGGTGATCAAATCGGCTAACAGTGGAAAATACAGAAAGTTCAATGGTTCCTGGAAGCTATACTAGTCGACTAGGGTCCTGGGGTTAGTCGACTAACAGAGGTGTTAGTCGACTAATAACAGGTATTAGTCGACTAATGCCTCTGCCAGAACAGAAAACAGAGTCTCATGAACATCTGATCTCTCACACAATAAAACATGTATATGCCTCCTCTCTTGCACACATCAACATACACAATCACTACTATGTTCTATGTATATGTACACATGGAATCATAATAAGAATCAAGTACTCATAATAAAAGGAATCGAAAGGAGGAGAAAACACTCACATTGGGGAAATCTGATCGTTGCCGGGCGTGTCGCCGTTACGGTTGCTGTGGTGCTGTTCCTAGCTGTTGGACTGCAGGGGAGGGTGGCGTGCTGAAGAAGGCCGTCGTGCCAGTCTCCGACGACGGGCTGGCGTGGATCAGGAGAACTCGCTGTTCGCTGTTGTTGTCGCCGGATCCGCTGTGCGCGGCCTGGACAGCGCACACGGGACCGCTGCTGAATCTGGGCGTGTAGGTGGGCCGATGCGCAGATCCGAGATGAAGGGGCGCCTGTTGCTGTTCCTGGACTGTTGTTGCTGCTGCTGGTGGCTGTCGACGGCTGCTGGTTTGCGTGACCTAGGCTGCGGCCTGGTGAGGAGGAGCTCCGGCAGGGGCTGCTGCTGCCTGGATGCACTGCAACAGGGAGGGGGAGGCAACTCGAGGCACTGTCGTGCGCTGGACAGCAGAGGGGACCCGACCTGACCTGGTCTCGCTGGATCTGCTGTGGCTGCCGAGTCCTGCTGTGCCTGGATGTAGGGAGGTGGTGCCCTGGTGATGCCTGGTTGCTGCTGCGCTGCCGAGGAGAGGAGGAGCACGGTGGGGTGCTGGTTGCTCGGCCAGGGAAGAGGTGCAGGCCAAGGGGATGTTGGGGTTGTGCAGCTGCTGTTATTGGGGAGGAGGAGATTAGCAAAGAGATTAGGTTTAGGTTTAGGTTTAGGTAGGATTATATAGGATTAGTTGTTGGGTGTGTGGGTAGCGGGTAGATGGGTATGCTAACGGGTTGGGGTTCGAGTCCAATAGATAATCGGGTATAGGATTAGGAACGGGTCATGGGTTATGGAATCCAACGGGTGATCGGGAAATAGGGTGAGAGGCTAACAAGGAGAACACAACCACCACCATGACTAGTATTAGTACCAATACGAATATCAAACTAAATAACAAATAATAGTAACACAAATAATATTATTAAAAATAATTAACAACGAAATGATAATAGAATATCCACTATCCATAATATTAACAACTAATGGAAATGAAACAATAATAATAATTAGCAAAAGAAATGTCAATGATAAATAGTGGTAAACATAAAATCCAAATTACCATTTACTATCTCAAAAGAATTTCCATATTTAATAATAGAAATAATCTCAAGGAGGAAAATAATAAATCAAGTTGATTAAATAAAATTTTAAATCAGTAAATTAAAATAAATACTTTAGAAAAATGAAAATACAGTATTACTAGCTCGGGATCTTACACTCTACCCACCTTATTAAAAATTTCGTCCCCGAAATTCAAATGAAGCAAGGGATGGTAAAAGAATCCCAAAATCAAAGGAGAAGACAAACAAACTTCACATCACTTCTCTGCACATCATAAATCCACCACGCTTCCGCTGCGCACTCTGATACATGCCACCGGCTTCAGCAAGAAGAAACCAATCTCAAGAGATAGAATCAGAAGAAATAGAATCGAGAAGGTGGAAGAGAAGCAAGATGAAAACCCGAATCACTCAAAAGAAGAGTAGAAATCAAGGATATCAAAAGATCAAAGATAAGAATTTTCAAAGGAAGGACGGTCAATTCCAAATGGACTGAATATCATAATTGATGGTATATGGTTATTGCAGTGTATCTATAGCTTGTTTTTCAAGTCACCGGTAAGAGTGAGGTCATCTTGCGAATATCAAAATTCAAAATTCAACATCGCAAGTTGAAAACCTAGGCTCTGATACCAAGAAAACCCTGTCACGCCCCGCTTCCCAAAATACGCTGGAGCGGAGACGCGACACGAGTCGGCGACGCATATATGCAAGGAAAATCCCTCACGTATACGCGCTAAGCCTTAAGTAACCTGAAACAAGCTATAAATCTAACTGAAATAAATCATGAATACTGCAATGCCATATACAAGCAACCACGCATGATATCATATGATATAGAGACTGGAATAACAACTAAACTGATATAACAAGAATCAGAAAATAATACGAAAGCTGGAAAGATAAAAGTACCAGAATAGAATAGGGAGAAGCTCCAGCTATTCGCAAAGTGCACAGTCTCAACGTACACCTGCACATTAGAAACAAATTGTCCAATATCTGGACGTGCAAATCCAGGGTCGTCAGAACGCGACCATGGTGAGTGTGTGTGTAAAGGGGAAATAGCTCGTGCATAAGAACATGTGCATAAAGCAATATCAAGAACAACTGCAGATAACATATAACTGAATAGCATGATAAACAACTGCAGATATAAGATAAATAAATATCATGACATGATAACATCTGAACTGAAGCATATCTGATATCAATATCAACAAAGATATAAGATAATTATCACGTCTGTAAACTAACAACTGATATCAAGTCAACTATCACAACTGTAAACTAACAACTGATGTCTAAATGTGTGACCTAGCATATGTCACTAGTCTGATTGGTTATTATTAACCTAACTAATGTAGTACTTAGCTGTGTCCCATACCACAGCCGTTTTTCCACATATCAAACAATGTTATCGTTGTTGTAACTGCCTGCCAATGTAGTGCATGTGTTTTGGAAGAGTACCGTGCATGCCCGGTACCACGGTCTAACACCCCTGGCGCTGAACTAGGACAAGCCGCTAGGCTCTGACAACTGAAGACAATAGCCCCACACGAAAAGACAACTAGTGTGGCATCGTAATCTGGGCATAGCCCTGACAACTGACAACTGAATGGGTAGCCAGTACTACCCTGGTTCCCCATGGTTGGAACCCACAACTCGGTACCATAAGAATCCTTCCAAAATACACGACATGCATCATCAGGCAATTACCCCTTTTCTCCGGTTATGGTGTCTTTTATTAATAAGCAATCAATGTTATTTAATATGTAATAGTAACCAATATCTCCAAGAACTGTTGATGTCAACACTAGCTGATAATCTGACAACTGACAACTATGATATCTGACAACTGAGTAGCTGACAACTAATATCTGACATCTGAAATAAACCACTGGAGATATAGCTACTAACACAAAGGTGTCATAAACAACTGGTCTCACTAATAACTATATCTGGTAACTGATCTCTGCCATCTCATATAAACTCTGAAATACATGATCACTGGTCACTGACACAAATGATCTCACCAATCACTAATATACTGATAACTAGTATCTGGTAACTCTGAAGTACAAGATCAATAATATCAACTTGGTTACTATCACAATAGTTCAATCTCTACTAACTGAAGTAATCCAGTTTCTAACATCATAACAAGTCCACATCAATACTCAAATGAATCATATGGTATATCCTCGAGAACAATATGTCAACACACACCACAACCATATCTGAATAGGAAACATCCTCAAGAACGTGTGGTCTGAAATATCTACTCTTGGTACTCAGTATCAACAACGTGTCATCTAAACAAATCCCAATACTCACAACTATAAACCAACTACATCAATCTCATCTTATTACAAGTCAGGCTCCAATAAAAGGAACATAGATTCTGGATAACCTCTATCTCGAGATCAATCTAAGTCACAACTTAACTAATAAAGTCATATCTAATATGTCCTTAATTACTCAATAAATAAAGTCAGGTCTAATTATTGATCATCATTCAATATAAATAACGTGAGTCCAGATCAATCTAGAGTCATTACAACCAACTCATAATCTAATAGTTCCATAATCGTCTAGTACCATTACACATCGAGTAATCAGATACAATAGTTGTTGTACCAACATATATCGATATCCAGTACTAGTCCTCTCACTCTGACAAACTATATCTGATTCATAAGACTTCACAATTCCCTCTTCTATAAGGATCAATTATGATATCCCAACACTCGACAATATAACATGCACATACATCTAAGATCTATAAGATCAAGTCATTACCACCAATATCTATCTCTCGAGATCATAGTCATCCATCAATAATCATTACATAACCCATGGGTGAAGTCTACATCCAATAAATAAGCTATACCCAGCTGACAGCCACATATTAGTCGACTAAGGGGAAGTGAATAGTCGACTAGAAGGGATGTCTAGTCGACTAATATGATGGTCCCAGTCGACTAATCAAGGGCCAAGTCGACTATACTAATAGGGCAAGTCGACTGACAGAGATACAGAAAGCTACACACTTCAGGTCAGTCTATAAGTCGACTAGGGCTATAGGGTAAGTCAACTACACACACTGTTAGTCAACTATAAAGGTGATCAAGTCAACTTACAGTGGAAAATACAGAAAGTTCAATGGTTCCTGGAAGCTATACTAGTCGACTAGGGTCCTGGGGTTAGTCGACTAACAAAGGTGTTGGTCGACTAATAACAGGTATTAGTTGACTAATGCCTCTGCCAGAACAGAAAACAGAGTCTCATGAACATCTGATCTCTCACACAATAAAACATGTATATGCCTCCTCTCTTGCACACATCAACATACACAATCACTACTATGTTCTATGCATATGTACACATGGAATCATAATAAGAATCAAGTACTCATAATAAAAGGAATCGAAAGGAGGAGAAAACACTCACATTGGGGAAATCTGATCGTTGTCGGGCGTGTCGCCATTACGGTTGCTGTGGTGTTGTTCCTTACTGTTGGACTGCAGGGGAGGGTGGCCAGGGTGCTGAAGAAGGCCACCGTGCCAGTCTCCGACGATGGGCTGGCGTGGATCAGGAGAACTCGCTGCTCGCTGTTGTTGTCGCCGGATTCGCTGTGCGCGGCTTGGACAGCGCACACGGGGCTGCTGCTGAATCTGGGCGTGTAGGTGGGCCGATGCGCAGATCCGAGATGAAGGGGCGCCTGTTGCTGTTCCTGGACTGCTGTTGCTGCCGCTGGTGGCTGTCGACGGCTGCTGGTTTGCGTGACCTGGGCTGCGGCCTGGTGAGGAGGAGCTCCGGCAGGGGCTGCTGCTGCCTGGATGCGCTGCCACAGGGAGGGGGAGGCTACTCGAGGCACTGTCGTGCGCTGGACAGCAGAGGGGACCCGGCCTGACCTGGTCTCGCTGGATATGCTGTGGCTGTCGAGTCCTGCTGCGCCTGGATGTGGGGAGGTGGCGCCCTGGTGATGCCCGGTTGCTGCTGCGCTGCCGAGGAAAGGAGGAGCACGGTGGGGTGCTGGTTGCTCGGCCAGGGAAGAGGTGCAGGCCAAGGGGATGTTGGGGTTGTGCGGCTGCTGTTATTGGGGAGGAGGAGATTAGCAAAGAGATTAGGTTTAGGTTTAGGTTTAGGTAGGATTATATAGGATTAGTTGTTGGGTGTATGGGTAGCGGGTAGATGGGTATGCTAAATGGTTGGGGTTCGAGTCCAATAGATAATCGGGTATAGGATTAGGAACGGGTCATGGGTTATGGAATCCAACGGGTAATCGGGAATAGGGTGAGAGGCTAACAAGGAGAACACAACCACCACCATGATTAGTATTAGTACCAATACGAATATCAAACTAAATAACAAATAATAGTAACACAAATAATATTATTAAAAATAATTAACAATGAAATGATAATAGAATATCCACTATCCATAATATTAACAACTAATGGAAATGAAACAATAATAATAATTAGCAAAAGAAATGCCAATGATAAATAGTGGTAAACATAAAATCCAAATTACCATTTACTATCTCAAAAGAATTCCCATATTTAATAATAGAAATAATCTCAAGGAGGAAAATAATAAATCAAGTTGATTAAATAAAATTTTAAATCAGTAAATTAAAATAAATACTTTAGAAAAATGAAAATACAGTATTACTAGCTAGGAATCTTACAGTAGGGGCACAGAATTTGCAAGTCTTCTCTTGCAAAGCTGGAATGCTAGATCTGAATCTTCAAGTTCCTGAAATAACACACCAAACTTGTTAAAAAAACAAATACATCGTTCCCTCCCCGGCAACGGCGCTTAAAATTGATTGCTGAAATGAAAGAACAATCAAAGAGTTAAGAATTTACCGCGTAGCTTGTGGCTAACGGGTCGTGTCCACGAGGAGGAATGCGATGGAAGCTTTTCGGTGATTTGTTTAAAAACAAAGAATTGTGTTCGTTTTTTAATTGAAAAGAGAATGGAAAGAAGGAGATGATTAAAAGAGAAATTGCAACTTTAGAGAAGGCTTTGGAGAAGGTGATTTGAAAAGCTCGAAAATTGTTTTGTTGATTACAATAAGGAAGAAAATCTGGGCTCACTATCTCACTACTCAAAAGCTTATTCTTTTATTGAAATCCTAAGTGCCTCAAATTGATCATAGGCAAAACTTAAAGTTGTTTCTAGAAAGTTTGAAGTAAAGCGCATAAGATGGTTGGAAGAGTTCACTCTTTTCTTTGAAAAATTGTTTAGAATCGAATGTTAAATCATCAAGCGCGAAGAAGCAAGAGTGAAGTAAAAATAGTTCAAGAACATTCATAAAAGAAGTAAGAGTTTAACAATCCACACCCATCCTCATGTGCCTTCAAGAACACTTTCAAGAAGAAAGGCTTTAAGTAAGGCATGCAAATGATTCATTGGGTCTTTTTCTTTAAAACCAGAAGAGAAGAAGAACTAGAGAGAGTTACAATAGTGAGCCCAGAAAACCGTTTTAGTTACTCATAGAAAATAAAGAAGAAAGCAAATAAATAATGCAAGATATACTGTAATATGAGTGAAAGAAAAAGCAGCTCGATTCTTGTATTGATGTCACTTCAATCTTCAAGTACAAGCACTCAATTCCTTTCTCTCACAAGTATTGATACTGGACTACAAACTAAAAAATAAGAATACAACTTTTGCACTATCTAACAAGAGCTTAAATCCTTAGAAAATAAACACAAATTCTAATCCTAGTCTTCGCTTCTTTTTGCTCTGTTGAAACTGATATTTATATGGAAAAACCAAAAGGGGAGTATCCCGGGAAGAGTGGGGGAGCAAACGCTCCCCCAATTGATGTAACAAGGCCACGAAAATGCAGCTTGGACCGCATTTCTGCGGCCCTAGTGTGGTCAGGTGGCCACACCCAGTTGGTTGGCTCTCCTGGTTTGGTGAATTTCCCGTATCTTCTTCTAGTTTTCTTGTTTCTGCTCCAAAAGTTGACGAAATAGCCTTTGATTGTTTGGCTTCAACCGCTTGATTCAGGGAGGATTCTTCTCAACCTCTTGATATGCCAAGATTTTGCCTTGATTCCTTGATTTCGAATTTATTCTGAATTAAATCAGAATTTGGTGGGCTTTTGGGCATGTTTCTCTTTTCTTTCTTTTAGCACTTGGGCCTACATTAAACAAAGAAAAAGAAGACTTATTAATAGTATTTATTAGCTAAAAAAGTATGGTAAGGTGACAATGTATATGCAATATATGTGACTAATCACAATATCTCAAAAATTGCCAGCCCAATCATGAGAACCCAAATCAATGTTAAGTCCAAATATTCTGAAATCCATGCCAGTCAATCGTAAAGTTTCAAAAACTTTGGAGGGGATTCTGTAGACTGTCTAGAAATCCTTAACAACAAGTCCTTAGACAGAGACCTCACTTTAATGCAAAGTTCACATTTTCAATACAAACCAGACCTCGTGTCCAATTGTAAACACGGATCTCAGTCAAACTCGCATTTTAGTTCAAACATGGATCCCAGCCAAACCCACGTCTAAGTTCAAACGCAAATCACAGCTATACCCGCGTTTCATCTCAAATGCGTATCCCAACCAGACCCGCGTCTCAACTCAAACGCGATCCTGCGAGCTCCGCATTTCGACAATAGAATAGAATCCGCGAGGGTCGCATTTCTGTTGTAACTGCCCTATTACTGGGTCAATTAACAGCCACATAATGTGGGGAGTTAACCCTCATTATAAAGAAATTCTAGGGGACAATTTTACCCCTTAATACCCCAATAAATAGCTATGAATTCTATTGAACAGGGGATCTTCTTTTTTAAGAAAGAGGAGCAAGAATAGAGACAAATTTCAAAAACTTTGTGCATTCAAAGAGAGAGAGATTTCTTCTTCAAAGAAAAACTCCAACACTTGTCGTGTCCAAGTGGAGTTATTTTTGCATCCATAAAATGATCTAAGAGAAGCTTATCATTCGGCCGGTCAACGGAGAACAAGATTCACTCTCCATCGCAACACGAAGCTTTAAACAAGGGGAGATTCAAATATTCTCCCCTCTTTTGCAATCGAATTATATTCGTTGTAATTTTTTTTGCAATAAATAAGAATTTTACTTCACATTTTTTTGACCAAACAATTATGTCTAGTCATCCCCCGAGACAGGCTCCCTAACTCGAGAAGCCAAAGCAATAAGTCCCCCAGAAGTAGAATCCAAGCCAAAAACTCATCTGTCGTCCACAGGCCATCAGGACGCGCTGCCAAATCCAGCAAGGGAATGAAGCGAAGCATGACTCCTCCCAATCCGACTACCGATCGATTAGATCTTCAATGTCGTCAAAGACCAGCCTTGGGTTAGGCGTCTGGTCTGACCTCTCCCACCTAACCCAAGAGGGCCTGGATCTAACAACTATTGTGCCTTCCATGAAGGAAGGGTCCACCTCACGGTGAACTATCGGACCTTAGGCGGCATCTACAGGACCTAGTCAACAAGAGATACCTCCGAGAGTTCATTCTCAACCCTAAACTGCCTTTGGAGGATAGGGTTCACAGGTAGCCTGAGGCCCCAGCAGAACACCCTGGCACTACTCTCGCCTAGTATTAGAAAGTAAACACCATCTTCAAAAACTCCCCGATAGAGGGTATCAGCAATAAGGAGAGAGCCCTCTACGTCAATGAAGCCCAGAGAGACAATATCTAGTGACAGTGACTTGCCCTCTTACATCTCCCGATGGACCAGTTTTTTTCTTAGAAGAAGATTCATATGCCATGCGTTTCCCCCCACAACGACGCCTTGGTAGTGATGGCGCATATCGAATGTTGTAAAGTGTCAAAAATCCTAGTGGATGGGGGGAGTAGCATCAACATCCTCAATGGACATGCCCTAGATCAGATGGACGATGCTCTCGAGCTGGCCCAAAAGCTGATCATCCCCCAAACCCAGTCACTTCTCTACGGATTCGATAGGAACAAAGCACGCTCTCCCGGCATGGTTTAATTTCTAGTCAGTGCTGATCCAAACATTGTCGTCACTGAATTCACATCCTGGACGTCCCATCCCCCTACAATGTCATTCTCGGGAGGCCGTGGATCCACATGATGAGAGTAGTCCCGTCCACCAATCATTAATTGTTGAAATACCCCACGACATCTAGAACGACCAATATAAAGGGCGTCTACGTGATAGCCAAAGAATTGCTACAATAGCCCGAAGGAGATCAGGCTGGATGCAAAAAACATCCTGAGTAGAACCTAACGAAAACTCTCATGCGGACAAGAAGCGGAAAAGGATTGCTAATCAATAGCAATCAAAGTTCAACATAATCCTAGACTCTGACTTACCCACCAAGTCGGGATATCCCAATAACAGGACTGAGGAAGAGCCAGAGTCATTCAAGGTGGACCCTCTCCACCCTGGAAGAACCCTCTAAATTGGCTCAAAACTGCACCCCCAGGAGAAAATACTGTTCAAATAATTTCTGTCAAAGAACACAGACGTCTTCGCATGGTCTCCCACCGACATGCAAGGAAACGATCCCGAAGTCATCTGTCACAAGCTCTTCATACGGGCAGTCTCCATACGAGTAGACGCTAAGCCAGTAAATTAGAAGCTTAGGAGAATTAACAAAGAAAGGAGTCGCGATATCAACAATGAAGTTGATCGCCTACTCCAGGCTAGCTTCATTAGAGAAACGCTTTACCCCGACTGGCTCTCTAATCCCATCCTCGTGAAGAAAAGAATGAAAAAGGAGAGTTTGCGTCAACTTTAAGAATCTCAACGAAGCATGTCCAAAGGATAGCTATCCCCTCCCAAGGATGGATCAATTAATAGAAGCCACGGCTGGCCACGAACTTCTTTGCTTTATGGATGCCTATTCCAGCTATAATCAGATCAAAATGAACCTGTCAGATGAAGATAAGATAGCCTTCACCATGGGTCTAGGGATTTACTACTTTAAGGTAATACCCTTCGAACTCAAAAACGTAGGGGGCACCTTCCAACGGATGGTAAATAAGGTCTTCAAGGATCTTATCGAGAACATCATGGAGCTGTACATGGATGATATGTTGGTAAAAAGTGTACAGCGCACAGGTCAACTCCAACATCTGAGTAAAGCCTTTGATCTCCATAGGAAATACGAGGTGAAGCTCAACCCTTAGAAGTACACATTCAGAGTAACCTCTGAGAAGCTCATCGGGTATCTGGTCACCCAACAGAGCATCGAGGTTGATCCAGCCAAATGTCAGCAATTCTAAACATGAGATCACTCGTGTACGCGAAGTAGGTCTATATGCTGAATGGACGTCTTGCTGCCATCAATCGGTTCATTAGTTGATCTACGGACAAATGCAAGTCGTTCTTTCTAGCCTTGAAGAAAAATGGAGCAGACTTTCGCTGGAGAGAGGAATGTGAAATGGCCTTCCAGGAGTTGAGGAGATACCTGGTCTCGCCCTTTCCTATCAAAACCACCTAGGAAGAGACATTGTATCTCTACCTCGCTGTTTCGTAGTCAGCAGTGAGCAGAGTCCTGGCTCGAGGGGAAGAAGGCATCCAAAAATTAGTATACTACGTCTGTCACGCCATGAACAGTCCTCAGACAAGATACCAAAGGCTGGAGAAGCTAATGTTGGCTCTCTTCATCATCTACAGGAAGCTCAAGCACTACTTTCGAACTTTCCCAATCACAGTCCTCACAGAACACCCCTTGAGGACCATCGTGGAAAATTGGAGGCAACCAGAAGGATATCAAAATAGGCCTCAGAGCTCAGGTCCTACGGAATCAAATATGAACCAAGAATATCAATCAAAGGCCATGTACTGGCTGACATCATCGCTGACTTCACTCCGATAATCACAGAGTATGCTGACCAACTCGAAGCGTGGATCTTGAATGTTGATGGAGCATCAAATAGGAAGGGGGCAGGAATCAGAATCATTCTCACCACCCCATAGGGATCCATCATTGAACAGTCCTTCACCCTAGGCTTCCCCATGTCTAACAATGAAGCGGAATACGAGGTTGTAATAGTTGGGCTCTGAACGGCTATTACCCTCAGAGTTACAGGCCGCAAAGTTTGCTGCGACTCCTCGCTGGTAGTCAATAAAGAATACGTCGCGAGGGATTCCCGAATGGCAGAGTACCTACAACTCGTTTATAAATTGAAGTCTTAGATTCCCTAACGTAACTTCAAATAGGTCCCTAGGTCTGTGAACAACTACGCAGACTCGCTTGCCAACTTGGGGGCAACCACGGAGTTATAGTTCAGACGAGAAATCCCTGTCGAACACCACTAATCTGAGCATTCAGCAACCGACTGAAGCGGTTCTATACCTCGATGCCCCACCAGGGTGGAGGAGTTCCATCATTGCTTACCTGAAGGACGGGACACTTCCCAACAGGGTAGAAGTAAGAAAACTCTAACACTTGGTCACTCGGTACATACTCCTCAGAGACACGCTATACAAAAAATCCTACTCCAGCCTCCACTTTGACCTATATCTGAGACGTCTCGGTACGGAGGAGGCTTAAAAAGTGGCAAGAACTCCATGACGGAGATTGCAGAAACCATGGGGGGTCGCTCTCTTACCTATAAGGTCATCAACCAGGGGTACTACTGGCCTAAGATGTTCGACGCCAACGACTATGTAAGGAAATACCCACAATGCCAGATGTTCGCCCCAGCATTAAACCGGCCGTGCTCTGATTTTCACACATTGCACAGCCCATGGCCCTTTATGCAATGGGGACTGAACATAGTAGGACCTTTCCCTCGAGCACAACCCCAGTTGTGTTTTCTACTGGTAGCCACTGACTACTTTATCAAATGGATCAAGATAGTACCGCTTTCTGATGTCAGTGGGAAGTAGATTATCAAATTCCTCTAGTAAAATATAGTATACCACTTCAGAATCCCTCACACAATCATCTCAATGGAACTAATTTCGCCAGCAAGCAAGTAGCAAGCTTCTATGTCAAATACAACATCGCCTACCAATTCTCTTCACCTTACGACCCACAAGGCAATGGCCAGGCTGAAATCAGTAACCGCACCATTCTCGATAGCTTATACAAATGCCTGGACAAAGCCAAGGGCAAATGGGTAGAGAAACTCCCCTAGAGTACTCCAGGCCTACATGACCACCAAACGTATTTTGACCAGAGAAACTTCCTTCTCGTTTGCATATGGGACAGAGGCGATTATTTTGATCGACATCTGCATGATGACACTTAGGGTAAAGGGAGTGATCCCTGATCAGAATGACACACTACTCCGTTTCATGTTGGATCACTCGAAGGAAGGAAAGACGTCAGCAAGACCAAAATTGCATCACAGCTTATCAACAGCAAATTCGGGCAGCTCACCACAAAAAGGTGAGGCCCAAGGAATTCCATGTCAGAGACCTGGTCCTCAAGCGCGTGATCCAGAGCACTCGGCAGAAGGATCACAGAAAACTAGGACCCAACTGGAAAGGCCCTTACATCATCACCGCTCGTGGAGGCAACGGGTCATACGCCCTAGTCAATTTGGAAGGGAACCAACTTAATAAGTAGTGGAACTTTTTTCACTTAAAATGATATCATGTGTAAGTCATCTAAACATTCAATGAAAGGATCATTTTACACTATCTTAATTGTGTTTTCCTCAACCTTAATGTTTGCCATGAGCATAATGCATAGCCCCCACCGCCTATATGGTTCCTCTACACTCTAACGACATACCTCGGGGAGCCATCTGAAAGATGGATGCTCGTCTACGCAGGCTGTTCTAGTCCAGCCTGATTGTTATTCATTTTTACATATTTTTCCACATCCATACCATGCATTACATAAATAAAAATGTGATTTTTAATCTTTTTCTCTCTATTTTTGCAGGTCCACATTTTAATGGAGAAGAGGCCCAAAATCCAAGAATTATTAAGGAATTAAAGGGAGATTAATTAAAGCCCAAAAGAGAGCCCAAGGGTTGAGCCCAGGATCTGGAGACATCCACGCGCCAGCTCAGACATTCCAGAAGGTCCACGTGGCTAACAACCTGCGAGAAATCCGCAACAGAATTCGCTGGCCTAACGGCCTAGATTCTGCCGCGGAAACGCGGCTCTGGTCGCGGATCCGCGGTAGCATCTTGGCCGTTAAGCCAGCGATTCCCTCCAGCTGTCTGGGTTCTGGAGCCTTCTCCTCTGAGGCCTATAAATAGACCATCAGGGCCAGCGAAAGAAGAGAGGAGAGATTAGAGGATAGAGCTTGTATTTTGTAGGTTTTTCTCTAGGATTTTTAGTGCTCTAGTTCTTCTTCTTCCTCCTAGAAATTTTGTGAGAGAGAGATTGAGAGAGAGAGAGAAAGCTTGTGTAAACCAAGGTGTGACAACTTGTGAAGCAAGGATTAATCCAATCTCCTTTCTCTACTTGAGTAATTTCTAGTGTTTTACTTTCCTTGCATTTACTTTTCTATTGCTTTACTTTCATTGCACTTTTATTCATGAATTGCTTTTCTTTTCTTGTAATGGCTAGTAGCTAACTTCTTCTAACATGACTACCTAACCACTAACTTTGCTGACTTCTAACTCTTGGGTGATTGCTAATTTTTCATCTTGCAATTTTTGAGTCTTTTTCATCCCCGATGGGTTACTTTCATTCTTGGCAAGCTCTTGTTGTAATTCCATATGATTCACGTGTGCCTCATTTAGAGCCTTGTCTTTAGAACAAGTGCCTTGATGGAACATGGAGATGGATCACCAAACATATGCTATTTGTTGTACAACTTCTTTACTTCAATTAATGAATGTTGTATCTTCTTCCTTAGCATCCCTTGAGTGGCAACTCTTTTGATTCCACCATTGAAATTCTATCTTGAAGGCCGATGACATCAATGAGGCTACAAGACAAGTCCAAGAAGATCACCCATCAATCAAGTGGGAAAGTAACTAGACCAACACGCAAGACATACATTTGCCGATGAATCAAAATGAGGCAAGCATCACCATAACGGAGATTAGTAAGTTAGCAAATTAGTAAGGTTAGCTAGTCATGGTTTTCTCCATCTTAAAGTCTTTTACAAAGTTCTCCTTCTTTCAGTTTTCTTTCTAAAGCAAATCTTGTTTTAAAGTTCTTTTTATTTTCTTTCCATCATGCACAAATCCACAAATTCTTTTACTTCTTTTTCCAATTCATTTTCATTCTTTTAAAACAAAGAAGAACTTTTGTTTTCTATCTTCACATCGAACCGTAACGCTTCCATCGCAAGCTCTCCCTGAGAATCGACTCGTATAGCCTATGCTATTACAGAGATTTGGAAAGAGTACATTAAGCATTTTGAATACATTTCGGAGTGAGTAAGTACTACAAGGTTGTCTCTAAACCTTCTCTCTTTTGTTGAATATCTGTGCAATTAGACTCCACTACTCTTTATTCATCAAATTTTTGGCGCCGTTGCCGAGGAGAGCAACGGTTTTTGATTCAAATCGAAGAACTAAACGAATTTTCTTCTCTATTGCAGGTTACAGATGAAGAAACAGGAAAACTAGCATTGCAGTGACATATAAGTGGCTCTGGGCCTCTGCTCTAGAAAGCAGAGACCAGTTGCCCTCTGATTTGCCGCGATTCCACGGCCAAAGCCGCGGATCCGCGGCAAAGAGGAGTGAACTACTGAAAAGTTTTCTGCAGGGTTTCTTGCTCTACAAAATACAGCTGCTGCAGTACTTAAATTCTTGTATGCTTCACCATATTCCTGCTAATAATCAACAGTAAAAAAATTATTGCAAAGTTAAAAATTGATTAGACATTTGCATTTCTAGGCACGTGTCTTTTCAATTCATTTACTTTACTGTTGAAGAGTGCTGGAGCAAGGTACGTGCGTATTGCATTTTGACTAGGACTCACTTCTTGGTTGATTTATATCGCTTTGAGTGAACCTTGTTTGTTTATACTGTACACTTGCACAAAATCGATTTTAAGGGCATCACCCATAAATAAGATAAGGTGGGGGATTTCATCACCCTTTCCTTAGCCCAAAAACCACCATCCAAGCACTCACAATCCCAAGCTTTTAAATAAAATTTGATAGACGTTGGCCCTAGGGACATCCGGACTCAGTAGGAGATCGGCTGAGGTTGGAAGTTGATTTTGATTCATACTCCGGTGAAATCAGTGTCTAGGACTGGGGATTAGAGGTTAAGCCTCGAAGATACCGTGGTTTGGCGTAATTAAGTCCCGTTGCTTACGTACGGATACCTCCCACCGTATTTTGCCCCTACCTGGCTGATTGCTGTGGTCTGATTCAAGCAACAACCTTCTTTGATTCATCGAACAGTTAGGAGTCGTCTAGGTCCAGGAATCCTAGATAGCTTGGATTGATTTTTCTTTTATTGTTTGTTATTTTTATTTTTTCTTTTCGCTGGTGTGATCGGTGCACGTTGTTTGTGACTGTATATGCAAGAGTGGTACCGCGATTAAGATTCTGCAAGACTTGTTAGAATTTCTACACTTGCACTTACACCACCACTTGACACAATGGAAAACAACGTTTCGCTTCAAGATAGATTGTATCCGATTCGCACTTCGCTTCCATCTTGCATTCTTCTCCCTGAACCCAATGGAAATCACTTTGAGCTGAAATCGCAATTCATCAATACACTTCCCCGATTTCATGGTCTAGAGTCTGAGAACGCGTACTTTTTCATTCGAGAGTTTGAAGAAGTATGCGTAATGATGAGAATTTCCCAATTGACCGAGGATGCTGTTAGGTTAAGGTTCATACCGTTTGCACTGAAGGATTTAGCTAAGAAATGGCTTTACAATCTTCCCGCCAATTCGATATCTTCATGGGATGATTTTGTAAAAGTCTTTCTTAAGAAATTTTATCCCATCCACAAAACAGCCCTCATGAGAAAGAATATAATGCAATTCAAGCAGGAACCAAATGAACCCTTCTGGAAGTATCTTGAACGCTTTAAAGACCTTCTAGCCCAATGTCCTCATCACGGCATAGAGAAATGGCGTCAATGCCAAATTATCTATGACGGACTAGATTACCAAACGAAAACACTCCTTGAATCCATGTGCCAAGGGGAATTTTTGAAGAAAGATGAGCACCAGGGGTGGGATCTCTTTGAAGCCTTAGCTGAGAAAACCATTCAGTGGGAGTCATGTCCAGATAAACCCACTCCCACTACTTCCAGAACCGGGATGCACTCGATAGAATCCTCCATAGCAGCTGAAGCAAAAATCACACAATTAATGAAGAGGATAGAACTGCTTGAGTCTAGGGAACATTCTGTTGTCAGTCAGGTCAACCCATAACCTGTGGTCAAACCGGGTTGCACCTACTGTCATGATCTCAACCATGTCTTCGAGGAGTGTCCTTTATATCAGCCTCAATCATATCAGGAGAACACGAATGCAGCTTTTACCAGACCCTATCATAATCCATACTCCAACACATACAATCCGGGATGGCGAAACCATCCAAATTTTTCGTGGAGTCAGTCTGGTCCTGAGCAACATAGGCCACCATTTTCACATCTATATGATGCTCAGTCTCATCCACCCAGTTTCAATCGAAATACACCGAATTTTCATCCATACCAAAGTCCACCACAATCACAATCCTATCAAAGCCCACCACAGTACCAAACACAATTCCAGTCTCCATACCAACAACATCCACCCCAGAATGATTCAGAAATGTCAGAGTTGAAGAAGATGTTAGAAACCCTAGCAAAGGACTTTAGTCAGGAGATGAATAAAGTACAGGTCCAGATAGGGCAATTGGCTAATTCTGTAAATGAGAGACAAAAAGGAATGCTACCAAGCCAGCCATTGCCCAATCCCAAACATCACTTCCCTTTGCATGAAGCGGAAGACACAGGCCCCAGTCAATGTCATGCTATTCATACCCTGAGATCTGGAAATCAAGTAGATAATAGGGTTTCTGATCAATCATCCCAGCCAGCACCAAAGCCAACACCTCCAATCCCAATGCAACCAACTTCTGACAACCCATCTTCTAGTTCAGAGCCATCCACTTCAAAAGCCAAGGGTAAAGAAAAGGTAGATGAGCAACCTTATAAGCCTAGTGTACCATTTCCAAATAGGCTTGCAAATAACAAGATGAATGCTCATATGGAGAAAATAAGAGAAATGTTTAATAAGGTCCAAATCAATGTCCCTCTTCTTGATGCAATCCAACAAGTACCATCATATGCAAAATTCTTAAAGGAAATGTGCACCAAGAAGAGGAAAACACAAGTCCCTAAAAAAGTCTTCCTAGCATCCAACATCAATGAGTTGCTCACTGGGTCAATTCCTGAGAAATATAAGGACCCAGGGAGCCCGACCATCTCTTGCACCATAGGACAGACTACCATCAATAGGGCACTGCTTGATTTGGGGGCCAGCATCAATCTCCTACCTTTTTCTGTGTACCAACAATTAGGGTTAGGTGATCTCCATCCAACCCAAATGACAATACAATTGGCTGATCGCTCTGTCAAGAGACCCAAGGGGGAAGTTCACGATGTCCTTGTCAGAGTTGGGGAGTTCATTTACCCTGTGGATTTTGTAATTCTTGAGACACAACCTGTGTCTAATTCCAATCAAAGGGCTCAAACTCCTGTCATTTTGGGACGACCATTCCTGGCTACAGCCAATTCCATCATCAATTGCCGGAATGGGTCAATGAGGATAACTTTTGGTGACATGACAAGGGAAGTGAATGTCTTCAGTATGCAACCTCGTAGGATGAAAGATCAAACATTTGAGGTTAATTTTGTCAGGAACAATTGTGAGGGAAAAAGGAAAGATGAGTCACAAGCTTGTGATTCTCTTGAAGTGGACAATCCTATTATCCGAGTACCCTTTCAAAAGGGGAAAGTTGATTTGGATATCTTCACTTTCAGCGACCCAACTGTGAATGTATCCCAAGAGGATATAATTCAAGAACCTCCAATTGATATATCATTTGAAGACCTCTTCGCTGACGAAATCATGTGCCTGGATGAGCCAACTCGGGGTCGGTTATCTAGTTGTACACCTCTGAAGGAGAATGTTGACCTGAGTTTTAAAGAGTTGTATGGAGAGGAGCTGGAATTTCTTGACATTGGCAGTAAAGAAATTCAAAGTGAAAAATGTGGTGATGAAGAATTAATGAGTGAATATTGTGGTGAAATGGGGATGAGTAACAATGAGAAATTGAAATTGGAGATGCCTAGGGCTAAGAAAGTAATTCAACACGTTTCCCAACTGAACCCACGCAAACAGACACACTGGAACGATGGGAAACGGGCCAGGGGAAAACGACCAAAGAACAGCCTAGGTAATGGACACACTTGTAAATATTCCTTGTAATTAATTTTTGTACAATTTTGTTAAAAAAAAATGAAGGTAATAATTTCCTACCTTTACCTATTTCATGCATCATTTTATCTTGCATACATTGGGGACAATGCATGAGATAGGTATGGGAGGGTAGATTCTAACCTAGGATTTTTCATTTTCTTTTTAGGCTTTTTATCTTTCTTTTTAGGATTTTCATTTTCTTTTTAGATTTTTATTTTCTTTTAGATTTTACCTTTCTTTGTAGATTTTCTATTTTCTTTTCTTTCTTTTTAGGATTTTCATTTTCTTTTTAGATTTTTATTTTCTTTTAGATTTTACCTTTCTTTGTAGATTTTCTATTTTCTTTCAGATTTTACTTTTAGTAAAATAAAATTAAAAAAAAACTTTTTGAAATAAGAGACAAAGTTTTGATCTATTTTTAAGAAAATTAAGATGATCTTAGAAATTAAGAAAGCCTTAATTATGACATCTTAAACCTAGTTGAAATAATAGATCTTGTTTAAAATTATAGGCTAAGTAAGAAAAATTGGGGAGATATTTTTATCTTGAATTTTTTGCCTTAGATAGTATGCCTTCACACTTACACATTTTTTGGGATGGAAACAAAGACCAAAAATGCCATAAAGCAAAAAAATAAATAAAAAGAAAAAATATATATAAATAAAACATCACTTATTAAGCTGGATAATTATGCCTCAAGAAGCATGATTATTCACGCCTAACGGTGGTCAAAAGAAGCAAATAATCCCCTTTAGTTTTGTGGCCTTATTTACTCGAGTCCTTAAACCCGAGGGATGTTTTCTCATCTGGTGCCCTAGGACCATCTGGTTTGGGAGTCATCGGTTATAGGCTCGCTACATGGGTGAACTAGAAAGCCTAAACTAAGGGAAGAAAAAAAAGTATATATATATATAAATAAATGGCTTGATGGTTATAGTTGAAATCCCAGAAATCTTCACTATCACAATGTGCATACTATCTAGGTTTTATGAAGGATAAAATATTCAATCCAATTTTGAATTCTTACCTTAATTGAAGATAAGATCCTGCATGGAGACTAAGTTTAATGAAGAATGATTATAGGTGGACTTATGACCTTAGATCACTTATATTTTTGCAAAAATAGTTCGAAAACATGTCTCTCTTTCAAAATGAATTTTCAAAACACTAACATTTGTCTTCTTTCTTTATGGATTTTGTGGGTGCAATCCGCTGAAAACCCTAAAGAGATAACACTCCTCCTCTAGGGTAACCTAGAGGTTTAACGGCTTGTTGCACATGTTCAGTGCAATCGTGTCACCTACGAAAGTGGTGTAATAATCTAGTTAGGATTTTTTCTTTCTTTTCTTGTTTTGCTCGGGGACGAGCAAAAGCTAGGTATGGGGGTGTGATTGTTATTCATTTTTACATATTTTTCCACATCCATACCATGCATTACATAAATAAAAATGTGATTTTTAATCTTTTTCTCTCTATTTTTGCAGGTCCATATTTTAATGGAGAGAGCCCAAAATCTAAGAATTATTAAGGAATTAAAGGGAGATTAATTAAAGCCCAAAAGAGAGCCCAAGGGTTGAGCCCAAGATCTGGAGACATCCACGCGCCAGCTCAGATATTCCAGAAGGTCCACGTGGCTAACAACCTGCGAGAAATCCGCAACAGAATTCGCTGGCCTAACGGCCTAGATTCTGTCGCGGAAACGCGGCTCTGGCCGCGGATCCGCGGCAGCATCTTGGCCGTTGAGCCAGCGATTCCCTCCAACTGTCTGGGTTCTGGAGCCTTCTCCTCTGAGGCCTATAAATAGACCATCAGGGCCAGCGAAAGAAGAGTGGAGAGATTAGAGGATAGAGCTTGTATTTTGTAGGTTTTTCTCTAGGATTTTTAGTGCTCTAGTTCTTCTTCTTCCTCCTAGAAATTTTGTGAGAGAAAGATTGAGAGAGAGAGAAAGCTTGTGTAAACCAAGGTGTGACAACTTGTGAGGCAAGGATTAATCCAATCTCCTTTCTCTACTTGAGCAATTTCTAGTGTTTTACTTTCCTTGCATTTACTTTCCTATTGCTTTACTTTCATTGCACTTTTATTCATGAATTGCTTTTCTTTTCTTGTAATGGCTAGTAGCTAACTTCTTCTAACATGACTAGCTAACCACTAACTTTGCTGACTTCTAACTCTTGGGTGATTGCTAATTTTTCATCTTGCAATTGTTGAGTCTTTTTCATCCCCGATGGGTTACTTTCATTCTTGGCAAGCTCTTGTTGTAATTCCATATGATTCATGTGTGCCTCATTTAGAGCCTTGTCTTTAGAACAAGTGCCTTGATGGAACATGGAGATGGATCACCAAACATATGCTATTTGTTGTACAACTTCTTTACTTTAATTAATGAATGTTGTATCTTCTTCCTTAGCATCCCTTGAGTGGCAAATCTTTTGATTCCACCATTGAAATTCTATATTGAAGGCCGATGACATCAATGAGGCTACAAGACAAGTCCAAGAAGATCACCCGTCAATCAAGTGGGAAAGTAACTAGACCAACACGCAAGACATACATTTGTCGATGAATCAACATGAGGCAAGCATCACCATAACGGAGATTAGTAAGTTAGCAAATTAGTAAGGTTAGCTAGTCATGATTTTCTCCATCTTAAAGTCTTTTACAAAGTTCTCCTTCTTTTAGTTTTCTTTCCAAAGCAAATCTTATATTAAAGTTCTTTTTATTTTCTTTCCATCATGCACAAATCCACAAATTCTTTTACTTCTTTTTCCAATTCATTTTCATTCTTTTAAAACAAAGAAGAACTTTCGTTTTCTATCTTCACATCGAACCGTAACGCTTCCATCGCAAGCTCTCCCTGAGAATCGACTCGTATAGCCTATGCTATTACGGAGATTTGGAAAGAGTACATTAAGCATTTTGAATACATTTCGGAGTGAGTAAGCACTACAAGGTTGTCTCTAAACCTTCTCTCTTTTGTTGAATATCTGTGCAATTAGACTCCACTACTCTTTCGTCATCACAGCCCATAATGGGTTAACACCTGGATGACTGCCTAAGCAGATTCGTAGCCTATACAGTCCTCTACACCCTGACGGCATGTAATAGTCGCAGATTTAGTTACGCTAATCCTTCTGTCATCTTATTCTCAAGGAAGTGGTAATCATATGGTTACATACTTGCTAAAAATTTCGGCAGTATCTCCTCTATAATATGTCACTTATCCAATACAACATACATATTTTTACATCTTCATCAGTCCCCATGACTCAACATTAATCCGATATCAATCATAACTGGACCATTATCCATATATTTAATAATAATATTCGGCTTGACATCGCCTACTTAAGTTTGAAGGAAAAACATATATCATACCAACGAGTTGTTGAATCCATACCTACCCTTGGAAAATCTTGGGATCCACCCCTAATGCTTATATGATACCTGACTAATATATCAGAACACATGAGCACATGCGTAACAAGATTATACAAAGTTTTGTATATGGTTCTAAGTTCAATATTTTTAAACAATGGTAGCATGATAATGTTTTGAACATCAAAAGTTACCGAAAAGGAAAATTTTGGTGGCACAACCTTTAGTATACATTCGATTTGCACTAGGCCACGTCCTTATCCTTGTTTTGACCTGAAAATATGTATGTTTTATTGGATAAGTGACATATTATAGGGGAGATGCTGCTGAAATTTTTAGCAAGTATGTAATCATATGATTACCACTCCCTTGAGAATAAGATGATAGAAGGATTAGCGTAACTAAATCTAGGACTATTACACGACACCCCTTGGGGAGCCATCTGAAAGATGAAAGCTCGCCCATGTCGGTTGTTCCGATCCAGCCCATAATGGGTTAACATTCGGATGATCGCCTGAGCAAACCCGTAGCCTATACCGGTCTTCTACACCCTAACGGCACCCCTCAGGAAGCAATCTGAAAGATGGAGGCTTGCCCATGCCGGTTGTTCTGGTCCAACCCATGATGTGTTAACACCCTGATGACTGCATGAGCAAGCCCGCAACCTACATGGGTCCTGAACACCCCGATGATTACTGATTAGGAAAATCCTGAAAGGGGGAGTCTTGCCCGACGAACCTCTTCGAGCGTAACCTACATGGGTCATCTATACCCTGAAGGTTACGAATCAAGAAATTCCTAAAGGACAGAGTCTTACCCGATAAGCCTTTCTGAGCGTAACCTACATGGGTCCTCTACACCCTGACGGTTACCAATCGGGAAACTCCTGAAAGACGGAGTTTTACCTGATGAACCTTTTCAAGCGTAATCTACATGGGTCCTCTGCACCCTGACAGTTACCAATAGGGAAACTCCTGAAGATGGAGTCTTGCCTGACAAACCTTTTCGAGCGTAACCTACATGGGTCCTCTACACCTTAATGATTACCAATCAACAAACTCCTAAAAGACATTCTTGCTTGATGAACCTTTTCGAGTGTAACCTACATAGGTCCTCTACACCCTGACGGTTACCAATCAGGAAACTCCTGAAGATGGAGTATTTCCCGATGAATCCCTCCGAGCATAACCTACATGGGTCCTCTACACCCTGACAATTACCAATGAGGAAACTTCTGAAAGATGGAGTCTTGGCTAACAAACCTTTCTAAGTGTAACCTATATGGGTCCTCTACACCCTGATGGTTACAAATCGAAAAACTCTCAAAAGACAAAGTCTTGCCCGATGAACCTCTCCAAGAGTAACCTACATGGGTCCTTTGCACCCTGACGATTACCGATCGGTAAACCCCTGACAGACAGGAACTTGCCCCTAGCGGGTGGGTTTTCCGTCAACAGTGAATTCCCTCGCCCCACCAGGAGGCCACACACTGAGTCATTCCATGGGCTACAAAGCGAGATGGCTCCAAAGGAGTAAAAAGATCATAATTATAAGCAAGACAAGATTTGAACAAAACTATCATTGATTGTCTCTTCTATATGTTACAAAATTTCTATATTACATCCCTCTTCTTGCAAAAGCAGATATATCTAACAAATGTGATATAAGTACATGTTTTTATTTTATATCACATCCCCGACAGTGTCCTAGTGATGACTCCTAAGCAAACAATCCACCGGAGCCGGAAGAGCGACAATACTGAGAACTCCCAGGAAAACCATCAGCAAGGAGGACCACAATAAAATTGCAGTCCGAAGCCTACAAGGCGAAGGAGGATACCTATTCCAAGATCGTAACTCTAAAGTGGAGACAGACAAGGAGGTGACACCCTATAAGAGCACAGACGATCAACCCCTGATACCAGAGTCATCGTCGAATACCCTTATGCTCCCTGCTATTGTTTGCTACAAGAAAAGAAAGAGAGATCAAACCCAAACTTCACCCCAGTCTGCTCTGACCAAAGACCAGACATACAGACCAAACATAAGACATTCCATTCCAAGTCCATCCCCATAGCTGGGTATCGTCGCAAGAACTGAATTGCTTGATGAGACCATCGTAAGAACTGAAACTCCTTGACAAACAGACTCTCAAATATTAGGAGTGCTGCAGGAACCGCTGCCCATTCCATCTCCTTTTTCCACTGAATGAAGAAAAAGGAGACATCGCTTATTGCAAAATAGAAGAAGGCTTTAAACAGTAGGAAATTTTCAGGAAGCAAACCAGATCGCTCCTAAAGAATCCTACCCGATATATAGAGGAAGAAGCCCAGGAGCTAACCTCCTAGGCTCGTAATCCCAGAAGAAGATGAAGCACCGCTCCACTTAGGATCCTACACATTGTTGGCCCAAAGGCCCATCACTCTAGTTTTGATGATGATTAACTCATGTAGTTATAGTACTAATGATCTTGTGTTTAATTAGTGACAGATTCATGATCAAGATCTTAGTAGGTGCATGCTTCAATAAAGGATCTAAAGTCAAGTTTTGGAGCTAGCACGGTGTGATCCAAAGAGCTTTTGTATCATGTTTGGATCAAGTCAAGAAGATGAGAAGACTTCAAGTGAAGACTTCAAGAAGATGAAGACTTGAGTCTAGGTTTGTTTTTAGAAGATTTTGTTTTTAGTTAAAATGTAAATGATAGAATAGTTGGTGGATTGCTCAAGTATCATATACACACACACTCCTGATTTAGTTGTCTTTTCATAAAAGAATTTTTAGTTTAGAAAAGACTTTTCATTTTGGAAAAATATCGATTTGGTTTTTGGTATTCTTGTTTACATATGTTTTAACCAAAATAATGTTTAGTGCTTGATAGGGAAGGAGTAGGGGAGTAGAATTGCACAAATATTCAACAAAAGAGAGAAGGTTTAGAAACAACCTTAGGTGCTTACTCACTCCAAAATGTATTCACAATGTTTGATGTACTCCTTCCGAATCACTGTAGTAGCATAAGCTATACGGGTCGATCCTCAGGGAGAGCTTGCGATGGAAGGTTTATGGTTTGATGTTGAAGAGAGAAAATGAAAGTTCTTCTTTGTTCAAAAGAATCAAAAAGACATGGAAAAATAGGTGAAAGAATTTGTGGTGGATTTGTGTATGAAAGGAAAAACTATGGAAAAGAAAGTGAAAGAACTTTGAAAACTAAACTAGCTTTAGAAAGAAAACTAAAGAAGAGAAACTTCGAAAGACTTTTGGATGAAAGAAACATGACTAGCTAACCTTTCTAATTTGCTAACTTACTAATCTCCATTATGGTGATGCATGCCTCATGTTGATTCATCAGCAAATGTTTGTCTTGCTTGTTGGTCAAATTACTTTCCCACCTGGTAGATGAGTGATCTTCTCGGACTTGTCTTGTAGCCTTATTGATTTCATCGGCTCTCAAGATAGAATTTCAATGGTGGACTCGAGGAGTGTCACTCAAGGGATGCTGAGGAAGAAGATACAAGATTCATTAGTCATTCAAAGCCATACATCAAGTTAGCATTGAAGTAAGAATGTTGTACAACAAATAGCATATGGTTGGTGCTCCATCTCCATGTTCCATCAAGGCACTTGTTCTAAAGACAAGGCTCTAAATGAGGCACACATGAATCATATGAAATTACAACAAGAACTTGCCAAGAATGAAAGTAACCCATCATCTTCATCGTGGATGAAAGAGACTCAAAATTGCAAGATGAAAAGTTAGCAATCACCCAAGAGTTAGAAGTTAGCAAAGTTAGTGGTTAGCTAGTCATGTTAGAAGAAGTTAGCTAGACATTGTCATGAAAGAAAACAACAATTCAAAGTAGAAAGGAAATGCTTAAAATGTAAAGCTTGAAGAAAGTAAATGTAAGAAATGTAAAGCACTAGAAACTTGCAAAGATGAGAAAAAAGATTGGATTAATCCTTGCTTCAAGTTGTCACTCCTTGAATTACAAGCTCTCACTCTCTCTCTTTCTATTTCTTGCAGAATTTCTAGGAGGAAGAGGGAGTTACAAGAGCACTACAAAGACAAATGGAAAACTACAACTCTCTACAATACAAGCTCTATCTCTAAATCTCTCTCCCTTTCTCGCAGAGTCCTTGGCAGTCTATTTATAGGCTTCAGAAGAGGAGGGACCTCACATCCTGACCGTGGGATCAATCGCTGGCTCAACGGCCAGATAACTACCGCGGATCCGCGGCTAGAGCTGTGTTTCCGCGGCAGAATCTGGGCCGTTGCGCCAACGGATTCTGTTGCAGTTCTGTTGGGGTTTGTTGGCCACGTGGATCTTCTAGAATAATGACTGGGTGCGTGGATATCTCCAGATCCTGGGCTCAACTCTTGGGCTTCTCCTTTGGGCTTTTGATTAATCCCTTTTAATTCTTGATAATTTCATGGATTATGGGCTTCCTCTCCATTAATATTGGACCTGCAAAAATAGAGAGAAAAAGAGTAAAAAAACACATTTTTATTAATATAATGCATGGTATGGATGTGGAAAATATGCAAAAATGAATAACAATCACACCCCCATACCTAGCTTTTGCTCGTCCCCGAGCAAAAAAGAAAAAAAATCCTAACTAGATTATTGCACCACTTTCGCAGGTGACGCGATTGCACTGAGCATGAGCAACAAGCCGTTAAACCTCTAGGTTACCCTAGAGGAGGAGTGTTGTCTCCTGAGGGTTTTCAGCAGATTACACCCACAAAATCCATAAAGAAAAATAAAAGTGTTAGTGAATATTTTGATCCATGTTTTCAAGATTCTTACTTGAGTTATAAGTTTCAGGTTACCCTAAACTTGTCATTCCTCTTATAAGTATCTATTTAGAGTTTTGTCTTCAACTTAGGTTAAGTTTTAAGGAAAAGATCAAAAACCGGATTTTGCATCAATCCTAGTATATATACATCTATAAATATGAAGGATCTTTCTTAGACTAAGTTCATTTATTTACTAGTATATATAACATTTTATTATTTTTTTATTATTATTTTTTTATATATATACAATATTTATTTATTTACATTTCCTTAGCATTCCTTAGGCTTTCTAATTTACCCTTGTAGCGAGCCACTTACCGATGACTCCCAAACCAGTCGGTCTTAGGGCACCAGATGAAGATACATCCATAAGGTTCGATGACTCAAGTAAACTAGGCCATGAATGCTAAGGTCTTAACCACCTTTAGGCATGACTTGCCATGCTTCTTGAGGCACAGCTAACCAGCTTAATTAGTGGCTAAGTATTTATTTAGTTATTTTTTATATATTTTTTTATTATTATTTTTTTATTATATATATATATGTAAATAAAGTCACAAAGTCTTTGATTAATCCTTCAATATGTTTAATGTATATATCCTAAAAAAAGAATTAAAATCTAGTTATCTTTCTTATCCTTTTTTACTTAACCTAAAAATCCAACAAAACTCCTCTTTTCGACTTATAATTAGAAATCATAGTTAAGAGTTTCCTTAATCCCTAAAGTCAAGTTTGATTCTTTAAACATGGATCAAAAATTTCCTCTTTTTTTTAATTTTATTTTATTTTTTTATTTTTTTTATTTTTTATTTTATTTTATTTTTTTATTTTTCTAAAAGAAAAGTAAAATCTAAAAGAAAATAAAAAAAATCTACAAAGAAAGGTAAAATCTAAAAGAAAATAAAAACTTAAAAAGAAAATGAAAATCCTAGGTTAGAATCTACCCCCAAACCTATCTCATGCATTGTCCTCAATGTATGCAAGATAAAAAGATGCATGAAATAGGTAAAGGTATGAAATCACTCCCTCCGTCGTTTTGGACCAGCGGTGGTGCTGGGTCCAGCCGATTGGGATCGCCGTAACCTTACCTCAATGCGGTCCAACCTAGAGGATTGCTCCTCCACCTTCTTTCTTAGTCTAACTTGTCCCCTAAAAATCTTCTTCATGCCCTTCCAAATGGTGGACATGAAGGCACGTGAATCTGTTGGGGGATCCTGACGCCAGAATTCAGGCTCATCTTCCTCCTGAAAACTCTCCTTAGAAGAGGACTCCACCGGTACATCTTCGGGCTGGACACTAGGGGTCCAAACCGCATGCAAACAGCTATTGTAAGAACTAGTGGGTCGCTCTTGTGTAACGAACACTCGGGCATAAGAGTCAAAGACAACGTCCGGTAGGAAAGTCCTACACAGACGTGTAATCAGAATAGCATGTGAAAATTTTGCACCCCGAGTGCGTGAGGGTTGGTGATAATAGAGTGGAAGATGGTCCTGTTCAGACAGACCGTGTGTTGCCTAGTCATTAAGTCATGAATGATCTGCAACACGGGGTGGTTGAACGACGTGGTGTGGTCCAGACCTAAGATGTTGCGTTGGATCCATCGTCCAACGCAATGTACATTTCTAAAAGTGGTGCTGGCCTTTAGCCCGCGGTCTTGCTTCGTACAGCGAGCCCCCATAATTGTCATGTAATCGATAAGTGGGAGAGGGTCGCTATGCTGTGTGACACTAGGGACACTGGTGATTTCCTCAAGGAGAGGAAGCGTGATAAACAGGTCGCCCAAGGGCATGTGCACAGTGAAGTGATAAGTGTGTACATCTACGGATGCATGGTCAATGGAGTTGTAGAACAGTGCCACCAATTCAGGATAATAAAAAGCATCATTTTCAGAATTATCATACACTAAAGCATACCAATCCCATGCCCTAATCCGATCTAGGAATATATGTCCATAGCCATTAGGATCACACAAAAGTTTTCCAAAATCCTTTTCAGCAAATAGGTTGGGTGCCATGCTACAAATATAGATCAAATCAATAAAATTAAGAGATCGAAATTCAAACCACCCCTGGAATTCGTGAGGGGAAAAATCCAGGCTTGCAGAGGGCACAGGAGAAGGCTAATGGAATCTGTGGCACCAGATCGACCACGAGCGCCAGAAATCGACGGGCAAAGACTTTGGCGGCGCTCCAAATGACGCAAGAATGCCGCGGATCTGCGACCTGGGTCGCGGAAGCGCGGCTAGCTAGAGGAGGTAGGGGATCAGGAAATTTCTGAGAGCGGCCATTTGAGGAGGGATTTCAGATCTGAGAGGCGGTTTGCGTTTGAGGGAAGAGGGGTAGGGTAAATAGGATATTTATAGGGGGAAAAGGTTGAGAGTCCCAATTTTATCCCTAGGTGAAAAGTAATATTTACAAACCTAGGGATTTGAAGTTTGAAAGGAGTAAAGGAGTTTGACCCTAGGGGAGAAGTGACATGTAGAAACCTAGGGATTTGAATTTTGAAAGTTGTAGAACTTTTGAAATGAATTAGCACAAAAGTCCCTCTTTTTTATTTTTTTTCTTTTTTTTTCTTTTTTTTATTCTTCTCTTTTTTTTTATTTTTTATTTACAAAAGTGTAAAAAAATTATTTACAAGGAATATGTACAAGTGTGTCTATCGCCTAGGCTTTTTTTTTTGGTCGTATCCCTCTAGCCCGTTTTCCATCGTTCCAATGGGTCTGTTTGAGAGGGCTTAGTTGGGAAACGAGTTGAATTATTCTCTGAGCCTTAGGCGTCTCCAGTTTCAATTGCTTATTGTTATTCATCCTCATTTTACCACAATGTTCACTAAAAAATTCTTCATCACCACTTTTCTCATTCTGAATTTCTTTACTCCCAATGTTGAGAAA
Source organism: Agave tequilana (assembly GCA_038442645.1). Taxonomy (NCBI): domain Eukaryota; kingdom Viridiplantae; phylum Streptophyta; class Magnoliopsida; order Asparagales; family Asparagaceae; genus Agave; species Agave tequilana. The sequence continues at coordinate 858,657 of JAVJIF010029783.1, forward strand.
TTCCAACTCATCTCCATACAGCTCCTCAAAATTGAGGTCAACATTTTCCTTTAGAGATTTGTAATTAGTTAACAGACCCTGAGTTGGCTCATCCAGACACATGATTTCGTCAGCGAAGAGGTCTTCAAAAGATATGTCAATCGGAGGTTCTTGAATTATATCCTCTTGGGATACATTCACGGTTGGCTCACTGAAAGTGAAGATATCCAAATCAATTTTTCCCTTTTGAAAGGGTACTCGAATAATAGGATTTTCCACTTGAAGAGAATCACAAATTTGTGACTCATCTTTACTTTTTTCCTCACAATTGTTTCTGACAAAGTTAACCTCGAATTTTGATCTTTTATCCTGCGAGGTTGCCTGTCCATGCTGAAAACATTCACTTCTCTCATCATGTCACCAAAAGTTAACCTCATTGACCCATTCCTGCAATTGATGATGGCATTTGCTGTAGCCAGGAATGGTCGTCCCAAGATAACAGGAGTTTGAGCCCTATGATTGGTATTATACACAGGTTGTGTCTCAAGAACTACAAAATCAACAGGGTAAATAAACTCCCTAACTCTGACAAGAACATCGTGAATTTCCCCTTTGGGTCTCTTTACAGAGCGATCAGCCAGTTGTATCGTCATTTGGGTAGGGCGGAGATCGCCTAACCCTAATTGTTGATACACAAAAAAGGCAAGAGATTGATATTGGCTCCCAAATCAAGTAATGCCCTATTGATGGTAGTCTGTCCTATGATACAACAGATTGTCGGGCTCCCTGGGTCCTTGTATTTCTCAGGAATTGTCCCAGTGAACAACTCGCTGATGTTTGATGCTAGGAAGACTTTCTTAGGAACTTGTGTTTTCCTCTTCTTGGTGCACATTTCCTTTAAGAATTTTGCATATGAAGGCACTTGTTGTATTGCATCAAGAAGAGGTACATTGATTTGGACCTTGTTAAACATTTCTCTTATCTTCTCCATATGAGCATTCAACTTTTGATTTGCTAGCCTACTTGGAAATGGTACACTAGGCTTATAAGGTTGCTCATCTACTTTTTCTTTTCCTTTGGCTTTTGAAGTTGATGGCTCAGAACTAGAAGATGGATTGTCTGGAGTTGGTTGCACTGGAACTGGAGGTGTTGACTTTGGTAAAGGCTGGGATGGTTGATTAGAAACCTTATTATCTACCCGTTTTCCAGATCTCAGAATATGAATAGCATTGCAATGACTGGGGCCCATGTCTTCCACTTCATGCAAAGGGAAGTGATTTTTGGGATTGGGCACTGGCTGGCTTGGAAACATTCCTTTTTGTCTCTCATTTAGAGAATTAGTCAGTTGCCCAATCTGGACCTGTACTTTGTTCATATCCTGTTGATAGCTTTTTGATAGGGTTTCTATCATTTTTTTCAACTCTGATATTCTCTCATCTGAATCATTCTGGGGTGGATGTTGGTGGTATGGAGACTGGAAGTGTGTTTGGTAGTGTGGTGGGCTCTGATAAGATTGTGATTGTGGTGAACTTTGATATGGATGAAAATTCGATGAATTTCGATTGAAACTGTGTTGAGGAGGCTGAGCATGATATTGATTTGGAAATGGTGGCCTAGGTTGCTCAGGACCAGACTGACTCCAAGAAAAATTTGGATGGTTTCGCCATCCCAAATTGTATGTATTGGAGTATGGATTGTGATGGGGTCTGGTAAAAGCAGCATTCGTATTCTCCTGATACATTTGAGACTGGTATACATGACACTCCTCGAATACATGGTTGAGGTCATGACAAAAGGTGCAACCTGATTTGACCACAGGTGATGGGTTGACCTGATTGACAACAGAATGTTCCCTTGATTCAAGCAGCTCTATCCTCTTCATTAATTGTGTGATCTTAGCCTCAGCAGCTATGGAGGATTCTATGGAATGCATACCGGTTCTGGAAGTAGTGGGAGTGGGTTTATCTGGGCATGACTCCCACTGGATTGTTTTCTCAGCTAAAGCTTCAAAGAGATCCCACCCCTGATTCTCATCTTTCTTCAAAAATTCCCCTTGGCACATGGATTCAAGGAGTGTTTTTGTTTGGTAATCAAGTCCGTCATAGATAATTTGGCACTGACGCCATTTCTCTATGCCGTGATGAGGACATAGGGCTAGAAGGTCTTTAAAGCGTTCAAAATATTTCCAGAAAGGTTCGTTTGATTCCTGCTTGAATTGCATGATGTTTTTTCTCATGAGGGCTGTCTTGTGAATGGGATAAAATTTCTTAAGAAAGACTTTTATAAAATCATCCCATGAAGATATCGAACTGGCGGGAAGATTGTAAAGCCATTTCTTAGCTATGTCCTTCAGCGCAAAAGGTATGAACCTTAACCTAACAGCATCCTCAGTCAATTGAGAAATTCTCATCATTACACATACTTCTTCAAACTCTCGAATGAAGAAGTACGCGTCCTCAGACTCTAAACCATGAAATCGGGGAAGTGTATTGATGAATTGTGGTTTCAGCTCAAAATGATTTCCATTGGTAACAGGGAGAAGAATGCATGACGGAAGCGAAGTGCGAATCAGGTAGAATCTATCTTGAAGCGAAACGTTGTTTTCCATTATTGGGATTGTGTCAAGTGGTGGTGTTTGTGCAAGTGTAGAAATTCTAACAAGTTTTGCAGAATCTGGATCCCGGTACCACTCTTGCATATACAGTCACAAATAACGTTCACCGATCACACCAGCGAAAAGAAAATAAAAATAACAAACAAGAAAAGAAAAATCAATCACAAGCTATCTAGGATACCTGGACCTAGATGACTCCTAACTGTTCGATGAACTAAAGAAGGTTATTGCTTGAATCAGACCACAACTAATCAGCCAGGTAGGGGGAAAATACGGTGGGAGGTATCCGTGCGTAAGCAACGGGCCTTAATTACGCCAAACCACGGTATCTTCGAGGCTTAACCTCTTAATCCCCAGCCTAGACACTGATTTGACTTGAGTATGAATCAAAATCAATTCCCAACTTCAGCCGATCTCCTACTGAGTCAGGATGTCCTTAGGGCCAACGTCTATTAGATTTTATTAAAAATCTTGGGATTGTGAGTGCTTGGAAAATGATTTTTGGGCCAAGGAAAGGGTGATGAAATCCCCCACCTTATCTTATTTATTGGGTGATGCCCTTAAAATCAATTTGGTGCAAGTGTACAGTATAAGCAAACAAGGTTCACTCAAAGCGATGTAAATCAACCAAGAAGTGAGTCCAATTCGATATGCAATGCGAACGTACCTTGCTCCAGCACTCTTCAACAGTAAAGTAAAGGAATTGAAAAGACACTTGCCTAAAATGCAAACGTCTAATCAATTTTTAACTTTAGCAACAAATGTTTTACTGTTGATTTTATTAGAAGGAATATGGTGCAAGCATACAAGAATTTAGTATTGCAGCAGCTGTATTTTTTGCAAAACAAGCAACCCTGCAGAAAACTGTGAGTAGTCAACTCATCATTGCTGCAGATCCGCGGCTTTGGCCGAGAAATCGCAGCAAATCCGAGGGCACTTAGTCTCTGCTTTCTGGAACAGAGGCCTAAGGCCACTTATGTGTTACTGCAATGCTTTGATTCCTATTTCTTCAACCTGTAACCTGCAACAGAGAAGAAAATTTATTTAGTTCTTCAATTGAAATCAAAAACCGTTGCTCTCCCCGGCAACGGCGCCAAAAATTTGATAGGGAAGGAGTAGGAGAGTAGAATTGCACAAATATTCAACAAAAGAGAGAAGGTTTAGAAACAACCTTAGGTGCTTACTCACTCCAAAATGTATTCACAATGTTTGATGTACTCCTTCCGAATCACCGTAGTAGCATAGGCTATACGGGTCGATCCTCAGGGAGAGCTTGCGATGGAAGCTTTATGGTTAGATGTTGAAGAGAGAAAACGAAAGTTCTTCTTTGTTCAAAAGAATCAAAAAGACGTGGAAAAATAGGTGAAAGAATTTGTGGTGGATTTGTGCATGAAAGGAAAAACTATGGAAAAGAAAGTGAAAGAACTTTGAAAACTAAACTAGCTTTAGAAAGAAAACTAAAGAAGAGAAACTTCGAAAGACTTTTGGATGAAAGAAATCATGACTAGCTAACCTTTCTAATTTGCTAACTTACTAATCTCCATTATGGTGATGCATGCCTCATGTTGATTCATCGGCAAATGTTTGTCTTGCTTGTTGGTCAAATTACTTTCCCACTTGGCAGATGAGTGATCTTCTCGGACTTGTCTTGTAGCCTCATTGATTTCATCGGCTCTCAAGATAGAATTTCAATGGTGGGCTCGAGGAGTGTCACTCAAGGGATGCTAAGAAAGAAGATACAAGATTCATTAGTCATTCAAAGCCATACATCAAGTTGGCATTGAAGTAAGAAAATTGTACAACAAATAGCATATGGTTGGTGCTCCATCTCCATGTTCCATCAAGGCACTTGTTCTAAAGACAAGGCTCTAAATGAGGCACACATGAATCATATGGAATTATAACAAGAACTTGCCAAGAATGAAAGTAACCCATCATCTTCATCGTGGATGAAAGAGGCTCAAAATTGCAAGATGAAAAGTTAGCAATCACCCAAGAGTTAGAAGTTAGCAAAGCTAGTGGTTAGCTAGTCATGTTAGAAGAAGTTAGCTAGACATTGCCATGAAAGAAAACAACAATTCAAAGTAGAAAGGAAATGCTAGAAATGTAAAGCTTGAAGAAAGTAAATGCAAAAAATGTAAAGCACTAGAAACTTGCAAAGATGAGAAAAAAGATTGGATTAATCCTTGCTTCAAGTTGTCACTCCTTGAATTACAAGCTCTCACTCTCTCTCTTTCTATTTCTTGCAGAATTTCTAGGAGGAAGAGGGAGTTACAAGAGCACTACAAAGACTAATGGAAAACTACAACTCTCTACAATACAAGCTCTATCTCCAAATCTCTCCCCCTTTCTCGCAGAGTCCTTGGCAGTCTATTTATAGGCTTTAGAAGAGGAGGGACCTCACATCCTGACCGTGAGATCAATCGTTGGCTCAACGGCCAGATAACTGCCGCGGATCCGTGGCCAGAGCCGCGTTTTCGCGGCAGAATCTGGGCCGTTGCGCCAACGGATTCTGTTGCGGTTCTGTTGGGGTTTGTTGGCCACGTAGATCTTCTAGAATGATGACTGGGTGCGTGGATGTCTCCAGATCCTGGGATCAACTCTTAGGCTTCTCTTTTGGGCTTTTGATTAATCCCTTTTAATTCTTGATAATTCCATGGATTATGGGCCTCCTCTCCATTAATATTGAACCTGCAAAAATAGAGAGAAAAAGAGTAAAAAAACACATTTTTATTGATATAATGCATGGTATGGATGTAGAAAAATATGCAAAAATGAATAACAATCAGTGCTTATTGTCAAAAACATAGATATTTCTCCATGTTTGTATAATGGATCATATCCATACACTCAATGCCTCAAATAAGTTTAAAATATCTTGTTTTTGTGTTTGGTAAAGTTTTGAAAAATAAGTTTTGGAAAAATACTTTTTCGTTTTAAGCCAATTTTTCCAAGTTACAAAAATAGTCCAAATTATTTGTAACATGCCTTGATTTTGTGCAAGCATGTTTGTTTATCAAAGTATATTAGTAAAACTATTTTTGTAGATTTTTTAGTATTTTATGGGACTTTATTTCAATCAAAACGACCAACTTTTGAATCCCAGTTTTCTGTTTCTAGGCTTCAGCCGGTCGACCAGTCGGTCGACCGAAGTCTGAAGTCGGTCGACTGGGCGGTCGATCGACGTGCACAGATGTGCATGTCTTTGAGCACTGGAGGGCCGATCAATCGACCCGGTCGATCGCAAGAGAGCTTCTGCTCTCTGGAAAACCCCGGTCGACCGACAGAGAGTCTGCTCTCTGTTCCAGAGGCTCGGTCGACCGGGTCGGTCGACCGCAGCCCCAACGGTCGGAAAAATGACTGTTGGCGGTCGATCGGCCGGTCGACCGACAGCTCTGTCAGACCCCAATGGCTAATTTTTCTAGCTCTATAAAATGGGGCATTTAGGGGCTATTTTCACCAAGATTTCAAGAATAGTTTTGGGCTAGTTTTTCCCACTCTTTTCAGTGGTTATATTCATAAGTTTTAGAGCTTCATTTTCAAATCAAAAAAGGAGTTTTATCAAGAGTGTATAAAAGAGATTTCTTGAATTTTTCACCATAGATTCAATCCTTGTTTTCTCACACAACACTTGAGCTATCCATTGCTATATCTACCTATAGGGTTTTGTTGTGAGAGTGTTTATTGGTGATCAAAGTGTTTAGATCACCAAGAGATCTTTTCTTGTACATTGAGGAGGCGGACAAGTGTGTTCGCGGTGGTTTAGAGTTCGTGTGTGAACTCTTGGTTTGAGGTGCGGCCTCGGCAAGCTAGTGGCCTTGCGTGTGTACGGACTAGGGAGTCCAAGAGCTTGTAGGTGTTGCGGCACCGAGGAGTGATCCGGTGGGATCAATTATAGTGGAAATCCTTCATAGTGTCGAAGGCGGGGATGTAGAGCAAGGGTGCTCGAACCTCGAAACAAATCCCTTGTGTTTGCGATTGCTCACTCTCTCTCTCTCTTTGTCTTTATATCTTGCATACTTTTATTATCTATCTTTATATGCTTGATATATTCATTTGTGCTCATATTGATATATTGCTTGGGGATTGTTTGCTAACAAACGTATTCAACCAAGAGAGCCAACGCGGCACCTCAACTCTTATCTAGAGGAATCTTGAGGAGTTAGTCCAGAGCCCTTCACGGGGAATTCAGCTACACTCTTATGTTATACTTGGTGTTTAGTTTAATAAGTTTAGATTAGGTCATAATAGTTTTTAATTCCGCATTTAGTGACCATTAGATTAGCCATCACCTATTCGCCCCCTCCTCTAGGTGATTTCAATTGGTATCAGAGCCAAGTGCTCTGAATTTGGGTCTTACAACCTAAAGTTAAAGATCCTCATTTTTAGGCTAATCACAATATTTGTACACACACCATGGACTTCATGTCACCACCCATGTTTGACATTCTTAACATCCAAATTTGGAAGGTTAAGATGTCTTTGTATCTCAAGGCCCTAGGCATTCATGTTTATCTTGCTACCACTAATGATTCATATGTTAATAATAGCAAGAATATTGAGGCTAATGAAAAAGCCCTACATGCTTTGAAGAGTACCTTAAATGATGATTATTTATCTAGGGTTTCTAACATTGATTCGGCTTTTGTAGCATGAAACATCATCACCTCCCTTGACGAAAAGGATCCATACTATGTCGGGAGCGATTCGGATGTTGGAAGCGACACCTCCAATAAGTGCTACATGGTCCAAGGAGATAACCCCCTTGAGGTAACTACCGAATCCGAGGTAGATGAGGATGTAGACATGTCATATGATGAGCTTACCACATTTTGTCAAATCCTTCTTGAAAAATATGACATGATTAAGAAAGATAATAAAAATGTGAAAATGAAATTTGATTGCATGCATAAGGAAAATGATTCATTTAAAAACAAGATTGCATGTTTAGAAAAAGAAAATGAGATTTAGAAAAATGAAAATGTTTCCTTGCTTTCTAAATTGAATGATTTATGTGAAGGGAACACTTCTTTGAAAAATAAAATTGTTTTGGTGGAAAAACAAAAGGAAGTTGTTTTTCAAGAAAATAATTCTTTAAAAAGAAAAATTTGTGAAAAAGAAAAAGAAAATATTTGTAAAAAGAATAAGAAAAATGATTGTCAATCTCACCATGCTTTTCATGCCACCATTGATAAAAATGAGATTAACAATTTGAAAAATAAATTGATTATTTGAGCTCAACTTTTAGCTCTTGTGCATTTAATCATAAGAGATTGGAGTCTTTGTTTTCAAAGAAACAAACTCTACACATTCATGCACATCACCCTCATGCATATGCACATTTTGAGCATCACAATCACAATCATACACATGTGCATTCTAAGGTGTACAAATGTACACATTGTGGCCGCAAAGGCCATCTAGCAAAATTTTGTTATGATAAGATTAATTTTTTAAATTTTGCTAAAAACAAAAATGTTTGGGTTCCATTAGATGCTAACCCCTGTGGACCCAAAAGAAAATAGGTACCAAAATCCCCACCTTTGATTTTTGATGTAGGTGAGGGCTCTCACAAAACATGAGAGAGTTGGTGCCTTGGTAGTGGATGCACATGGACATGATGGACATATTTTTGATGCATTACTATTAAGGAGTTTTGGTGGGACAACCACCATGTTTGGAGATTTGGAACATAGTTCCTTTGTTGGTAACTATTTCTAAACTCTTATTTTATTTACATACTTTCCATATATGATATCATATAGCATGTTCATGTTTTTGTTTTTATGCTTTATGTGGTAAATACTAGTTTAAATGTAGTTTTTATCAAAACTTGTATTTATATATATACAAATAGTGACAACAAATTGATTTATATATGTTTGCACTTCATGCTCATTTGTACTCATTATATGCACATGTATAAGCTAGTTTTGATGATTCTCTCATTTACAATTGTTTTGCCTATTTTTATGTTTTTACTTCATGTATATGTAATTTTTATTCAAATCTAATAAATATACATGTATACCCGTGAGTCTCTTGCCTTCATGAAAATACCTTTAATAGACTCTTTTATGTTTGGGATATGTATGTATATTGTTAGGATTGGATAAATCATACATATACCTTGAAGTTTATTTTATATAAAAAAAATGAATTTTCATGTTTTGTTTTAAAAAATGATATTCTTGTTTAATTTGAGCTTCATTGATTATTTTCATGGAAAATGTTATTACATGATACTTGTACACTCACATTTATTTGTTTTGTCATGACCTTGTTTCATGTACATCTTTTATGAGCTTTATAACTTTTGAGTGTCAACCTTTATGTATTAGTATGATTCATGAAAAATATATGATTTGGGTTCATGTTTTGAAGGATCTTTAACTAGTTTTTTCAAAAATTAATTTAAACTAGTTATTTATTCTTCAATTTTAATATGAGATATACACTTGATCTTATTATTGTTTCAATTGGTATCATTGGATCATTTCAATTGGTATCAATATGATTTTTTTCTTGTATATACTCATATTTTGTTTATGAAAAATACCTAGAGGGGGGGTGAATAGGTGTAATTGCTAATCTAATGATTTTTAAAAACAAGAATGGATGAATGACGTAATGATCTCTCAAAACAATATTAGGAGCCGTATACCCGGTGAAGGGTTCTGAACTACTTCCTCGTGATTCCTCTAGATAAGAGTTAGAGGTGCGCAATGCAATCTTGTTGTATGAGTTATGATCGACAATTTATCAATGAATGAATAATAGGCAATGTTGAAGTGCACACAAGATATATCATAAGTAAAGGAAACAATAGAAACAATAAGCAATAGAGAGCAATTTAAAGTAAAGCGAAATAGAGAGCAAGAGCCAAAGGCAGTCGCAAACACAAGTATTTGTTTCGAGGTTCGAGACACCGCTCTAATCCCCGCCTTCACCTCCGTGAAGGGTTTCCACTATCCACCGAGGGCTTTACAAGGTCTACCGAAGACCGGAGCACCGAACTCCACCACTTACAAAACACCTCTACCAAAGAGGTATCTCCACAAGAGTAACAAAGAGAACAAGTAACCAAGTGATCTCAATAAAGATCACAAACTCTTTACAACACTTCTCTTACAACTTCCTTATAGATTGAGGATTCGAATTTTGGCTCTAGAAGTGTAATGAGAAATGAACTCAGTTGTAAATGAAATTTTCTTGCTAACACAAATGAAAAACAAAGCCAAGAATGAATTGAAAATAGAGAGCTTTTGAAACTTTTCTTTTCTTTTGATAACTTTGAAAACTAGGTATATTTCTTGGTGTTTTTGCAAGAGACCTATCTCCTCTATTTATAGGGAGAGGAAGGGATTAAAACTTATTTATTTTAAGCTTATTTGATCAAAAAATAATCCACAATACTCAGAAAAAGTCTGCCACAAAACAGTCCTAAAATCAGATTTCAGAAATTCACCAAAGAGGAAAGAGCCGTTGGCAGCTGGCAGGCTTGGCGGTCGACCGGTCTGGTCGTCCGTCCGTCCTGCTGGCATATAGCCGTTGGGCTCGGGTCGACCGACCGGTCGACCGGCCTCAAAAAGGAAACACAGTTTTGTAAAGGCGGTCGACCGGTCGGCCGACTGAAAAATAAAGAGAGCAGAAGTTTTTGGGCGGTCGACCGATCGGCCGACCGATGACGTGCACAAGCATGCACGTCTTGGACACAAGATCCGGTTGGCCGATTCGGTCGGCCGATCCAGCCTGAAACAGAAAAACTGGAAGGGAATTTTTGGACTTGGAAAAATTTGAAAAATATTTTTAAATGGATATATGACTAAGTATCATGCTGGAAGGATAAATAAACATGATTTAAACAAGATATAGATTTTAAAAATTAGAGTCATGTATATTTATCAAGGCATGAAACTTAAAGACAAATACCAAGAACAAAAACTTGTATTTAAAAATGTGTGTGTGTCCTAGAGCCAATATTCTACACCCTCAAACTTTAACAAACTATATCTTACATTGGTTCTAAAAGACTACAAGATCTTCAAGTGGGCTTCTCCATATGATCATGCAAGCTTGATACTTAAGCCCAAAATGAGATGACTTGAGTCAAAATCACCTTCCTATAGGGAAGAATGCTCCTAGAATCATTAGAACCCTGAAACACACTAAAACAACAAACATAATTAGTACAAATAACTACATATGTTTTGTAATCAGCAAAACACACTAAAACGAGTGATTGTAACCTTAAGCCAACAATCTCCCCCTTTTTGATGATGACAAAACATATAAGTTATTTTAAACAAATGGGAAAAGGGCTTGAAAGCTCCCCCTCAAATTATGCTATGTATAAAATAATGACTATGAGTAGCTATATACATAAAACATGAAAACACAATAGTTTGTAATATAAAACTAAAAACTACTCAAGAGTATTAAACAAACTATTAAACAAAACAAGCTTTTTCTTTCTTTTCTCCCCCTTTTTGTCATACATCAAAAAGGGTTAAACAAAGCAAAAATGTTTGTCTTCAAGAATCCAAAATACAAACATTCAACTCACCACAAATAAAAGAAAATCTAGCATAGTCTAGTAGTTTTGTAAAAATATCGGCAAGTTAAAAATCGGTAGAAACATAATCAATATTAATATCACCTTTCTCATAATGATCTCTAAGAAAGTGATATCTAATGTCAATGTGCTTAGTTTTACTATGTTGATTTGCATTCTTTATCATATAAATAGTACTAGTATTATCACAAAATATTTTAATATGAGAAAAATGTAAATCATAGTCAAGGAAAGTATGTTTCATCCAAAGAACTTGTGCACAACAAGCTCCGGCTGTAACATACTCCGCCTCGGCGGTTGAAAGGGCTACCGAATTTTGCTTTTTGGAAGACCAAGAAATAAGACAATTACCAAGGAATTGACATGTTCGACTTGTACTCTTCCTATCTACCCTACAACCCGCATAGTCGTCATCCGAGAAACTCGTCATTGAAAATTGCCAAGTTTTCGGATACCACAAACCCATTTCAATAGTGCCCTTAAGGTATCTAATTATGTGTTTAACCGCAATTATATGAGACTCTTTAGGACATGATTGAAAACGAGCACAACGACAAACGGAAAACATAATATCCGGCCTACTTGCCGTTAAATATAACAAGCTACCTATCATGCTACGATAAAGTTTAATGTCTACACTTTTACCTTGCTCATCCTTATCAAGCTTTGTAGTTGTGGTCATGGGAGTTTTGCTCACTTTAGCTCCTTCAAGCCCGAACCTCTTGATAAGTTCCTTTGTGTACTTGGCTTGATTGATGAAGATCCCATCCTTCTTTTGCTTGATTTGGAGACCAAGAAAATAGTTGAGCTCCCCCATCATAGACATTTCAAATTCTTCCTTCATACATGATTCAAAAGATTGGCAAAGAGATTCATTAATAGAACCAAAAATAATATCATCTACATAAATTTGTACAATAAGAATATCATTTTCTACATGTTTTGTAAATAAGGTAGTATCTATATTTCCTTTCTTAAAACCATTTGAAATTAAAAATGAAGAAAGTCTTTCATACCAAGCCCCAGGGGCTTGTTTCAAACCATAAAGAGCTTTATCAAGTTTAAACACAAAATCCGGATGTGTAGGATCAACAAACCCGGGGGGTTGTTCAACATACACCTCCTCTTCAATAAAACCATTTAAGAAAGCACTTTTAACATCCATTTGAAACAATTTAAAATCTTTATATGAGGCAAATGCTAGTGTCATCCGTATGGCTTCAAGCCTTGCTACAGGTGCAAAGGTTTCTTCAAAATCGATTCCTTCGATTTGAGTGTAACCTTGGGCAACTAACCTAGCTTTATTCCTAACAACGTTACCCGATTCATCCAACTTGTTCTTAAAGATCCACTTAATACCAATCGTTGGTCTATCGTGGGGCCTACGAACAAGGTGTCAAACTTGGTTGCGCTCAAATTGATTGAGTTCCTCTTGCATGGCAAGCAACCAATATGAATCGGCCTCGGCTTCGAGGACGTTCTTGGGTTCAACATGAGAAATAAAAGCATAGTGCCCACAAAAATCATGAAGTTTAGAGCGAGTGGTTACCCCTTTAGATACTTCACCTATAAGGAGGTCCTTGGGATGATGCGGATTGTATCTCCAATCCTTTGAAAGTTGTTGAGTAGTGATGGGGAGATTCTGTCTCCTCGTTTTAAAATTACCGCAAGCGCACGGTCGTTCGATGTAGCACTTGAGGGTCGGTCCATAGAGATGGTGCTTCTAGAATCCTAACACGAACGAAGCAAATTGGTGGAGAAAAATGATAAGTTGATGTGAACTCAGTTAAAGAGAAGAGTCATGTACCTAGGGTTGAATCCCCTAAACTAGCCTCAAGCGGTCAAGCTCGGTCTATCTACTAGATCGTTACAAATCACCAAATTCCTACTTCTAACAGGGGTATTAATTCTGAATACTAGATCTAAGCAATATGGTATTGTTCAATTACATGATCCATCAAAGATAGATAAATTGACAACTTCAATAACACATGAAAAAGAACATTACAACTCTAAGTATGGATCATTAACTCTAAACACATACCCTGTCAAATATCTAGTGGTTTTAGAAATTAGCACCCTAGAAGTCGTAGGTCAATAGATGAGTATACATCCCTAGATAGGAGAACTAACTTGATTCACAAGAGTTTAGCCTAGGTTCATCTTCCTAGGTACATGATGAAAATTTAGTTACACATGTCCAAGTTCATAATCAACTAAACTCATTAAATCAATTAAAAATCATCTAACTTTAATTAAACACTTAATTGAAACTCTAATTAATTAAACTAATGAAATTATAACTAAAAATAAGTAAATAAAAAAAAATTAAAAAACTTACCTTGCAGTGGCCGGCTGAGGCCACCTGCGGGTGAAGATGTGGCCTGCCTTCTCCCAACAGAGGGCACCAATCAAAGGGCCTGAAGGAATTTTGCTCCAATCAAAAGCCACCAGCCAAAGGGATTTTGCTCCAATCAAAAGCCACCAGCCAAAGGGGCCTTGCCTTCAAATTCAAGGCGCCAAAGCCTGCTGTGCTCTTCTTTTGTTGCGCGAGCTCCAAGGAAAACAAACACAGACCCAATCACAGTGAAGACAAAAATCAAAACTTGCAGAGACAACAAAGGTTGCAATGGAAAAAAAAATATTAATCACTTTTTGTTTTCAAGAAAAAGAATAACACCTAAAAGTAAAACCCTAGATGTTCTCCTCTCAAACCGCAGCCCCTCTTATTCCTTATATAATAAGGAATTTTTTTACAGAAAGGTCCCTTGAAATACATCTATTACATAATAATTCTTTTCCAATTCAGGTAGATTTTTTAAATGATGAATACAGGCCACCAAATGGAGGAATCAGCGAAAGCTATCAACATGAAAATTGTAGATCTTCGAATTATCTTTCTATAGCATCTTGAATGATTTCGTTCGGAGTCCTGTAGCGAAAGTTATCGCCAAAATACCGCAACGTATTTGGAAAGCAACCCTCAATCTTTGGCAAATTGCGTGAGTTTATTGCTAAATATAACCAGATTCCTCTTTCTCTTTCTTTTACCAGTTTCCTTCAAAAATTCAATCAACTATACCCGAGTAGCATTATTTATATACAAATAATAGATAATTAGGAGTATAAAAATGGTATAAAATCATGCTGATCAAATACCCCCACACCTATCTTTTGCTAGTCCTCGAGCAAAACTAATAAAAAGAAAAAGAAAAACTAAACTACCCTAACTCACTTTCGTAGGAATCACGGTTACATTTAGCATGTGCAACAAGCCGTTAAACCCCTACGTTACCCTAGAGGACGAGTTTTGTCTCGTGAGGGTTTTCAGTGGATTATACCCACAAAATCCAAGAAAGTTAGAGATTAAGAAATAAATAAAAGTAAAATAAGGATAACCGAAAATCAAGAAAAGGAAAACAATTATATATATATATATATTTTGGTAACTAGTTAGTAAGATCATAAATTTCCAAGAGTTTCCTTTTCAAGTAAAACCTCAATTCAAGAAATTATATTGGCTATAAAATAAAGTCTCAAATCCAAACTTTACACCACCTGTCCTAAGTTTCAGATCCTATGTACCCCGTGATCGTGATGTAGTTCTTAAGCTTGGGAATATTTAATTACAACTTTCATATTTTTTTTCTTTTTTTTCTTTTTTTTTTTTTTTCCTTTTTTTTCTTTTTTTTTCTTCTTTTTTTTCTTTTTAACTTTTTAACTATCTTTCGCGTAGATACCGAGGCTTCCTGAGGCCAAGGTACCTAGCTAATTGATAATCAAAATTATTATATTTTTATAGTGTCTTGTCCTCTTAGGCTTTCTCAGCTACCCATATCGCGAGCTTTGGGTCAATGCTCCCAAACCAGATGGTCTTAGGGCAATAAGTGTAAAGACACTCCTACGGACTTAATTACTCAAGCAACTGAGGCCATAAGACAAGACTTATTAATATTTATTTTATTATATAATAATAGTAATAATATTTTTTTTTTTTAGTTGCAATCAATATCCCAAGCCTATGAACTAATAGTGTAAGTGCTGTTGGGTACATAATCACTTAGACTAAGTTTAGATGGTATGTCCGTTTTAGATTCTAATCTTTATTTTAAGATTTTATAATTCTTTCATCTTGATCTTACCCTTAAAATCCACTTATGGATACTAAATCACTCACATACTAGCTACTCATTTGTAGAGAATTTTCAAATTTTTCACATTTTTTTTTCTCCTTTTTTTTTTAGACTCTAAAGTGAAAAGAGAAATAAAGTGAAAACCCTAAAACTAAAACAAAACCAAAAAGACTCCTAAAAACAAAAGAAATATGAATCCCCCCCCCACACCTAAACTGTGCCATGTCCTCATGCATACTTGAATCCAGAGATAAAATGAATATGGCATGTAATTTACACATCCAAAACGTGCACACAATCATGATGATCATACACTCCAAGCATACAAAAGATAGACAAATATAAACAGTATGCTAGAAATAGAAATACTCACAGTGCACTAGGAAATTAAGTTGTCGAATCCATGAAAATTCTCCATGTGTGTGGTGGATGCCTCCTTGCTTATCCTGTATTACTTGTAATAAACTCGGCACAAAGGTTAGAGAGAGATAAATAAAAGACTCACGAAAACTGACTCAACTAACTAAAAGATAAGTATAGAGACTCACAGACTCAAAGAAAAATAAATTTAGAATACTAATGTAAAAAGTCACATCTTCCCTCATACCTGCCTTAAGCTATGACGGTTCCTCCCCTTGACCGCTTTCCACTTTCGGGGTGGGTTCTCTTCAATGAGTTGACATGACTATTAGAACCCTTCACCATTTCAGCACAACCTCCGTCAAACTTGATTTTCATACTCCTCTTCCTTAACTTCTTGTTCTTCTATTTTCTTCTTTTTAGCCAATCATACAGAGGACTCACTCTCTTAACATAAGCACTAGGTCCCGTATCATTTTCATTTCCCTCATATTCAACCAACTCAGCAACATCATTGTTAAATTCATCCTCGCTTGCTCTACTAATATCTTTGGTGTCATTATCCCATCTCATTTTCTCATTGTGGCTTGAGCAAGAGTTTTTGTTCTCACAGAACACACTTTCATTGTCGAACATCCACTCAGCTTGCTTGAAGTGGCTCTTAAGATTTTCATTAATATGAATTCTAGACATGCCATGAATCATATTTATCTCAACTTTGCTAACCACAGGCTCTAGCTCAGGTGTCTCCTCCACAGGTGGATGAGACTGGGGTGCACACTCCTTAATGAAAGGTTCAAGATACGAGTTGAGACACTTAGAGTTTATCACTAGCTCCAATTCTTCAAATCTCCTTATCTCTTCATTGCAAATATCTTCAAAACTCTGATCAGAGTACGCTAAATCAGATTCACCATGATCGTTGTTGAGTTGCATTTCTTGTTGAGCTTCCTCATACATCTTGAATTCATCATCAAAGATTTCTTCAAAACTTTGAAATATTTTTTCAGAATCTGGCCTCCTGTAGTTATCATCACTATGATTATTTTGCATGTCATGAATCACATTATCCTGATGAGCCTTCAACGAGGGTTCAAATTCTAACACAAATGGTTCTTCCTTAGGTAAACAAGGTCGGGGTGTAGACACTGCACAACTTGGCTTAAAATACGATTCTCGCCATTGTAATGAAACCTGACTGACATGTTGGTTTATCTCATCAAACCAGCTTTCTACTTCATCAAAATCTGACTCCTGATCAATATACTTGATGTCCGATCCTTCATCTTCGGAATGTGCACTTGGTACCCCTTGGATCCAGTTGACATCAAAAGGCTGGTCAGGGTGAACACTTGGTTGGTTCTCTAGGTTGAAAATATTAAGATCAATTGTCATATTGCCAAAAGTGAGTTTCATCAACCCACTACGACAATTGATCAAAGCATTTGATGTTGCCAGGAAAGGTCGGCCAAGAATCACAGGAATTTGCCCTCTTGGGTTTTCCACCGGTGCAGTTTCAAGGACGACAAAATCAACTGGAAAGATAAACTCACCGACCTTAATTAGCACATCTGCAATCTCTCCTAATGGAACTTTAACTGACCTGTCAGCTAGTTGTAGAGTGACCTTTGTGGGCTTCAGCTCACCCACCCCTAACTGCTTGTAAACCGAGTAAGGAAGCAAATTTACACTCGCCCCTAAGTCTAATAGCGCCTTGTCAATAACAGTTGTTCCAATTGTACAGGAGATAGTTGGACATCCAGGGTCCTTATATTTCACTGGAATGCTATTCTGGATTATTCCACTGATATTTGCTGCTAGAAAGACCTTCTTCGGCGTTTGATGTGCTCTCTTCTTAGTGCACAAGTCCTTCAAAAATTTAGCATAGGATGGGACTTGTTCAATAGCGTCAAGAAGAGGAACATTCACTTTCACTTGCTTGAAGATTTCTAGAATCTTCTCTATCTGCGCCGTGTGTTTCTTCGGTTTCAATCGGTTAGGAAATGGAGCTGGTGGCTCATAAGGAGGCTCAATGATTTGCTCAGTTTCTTTATCTTCAGACTGATCTGTGCCAGAAGATGATGGATTAGCCCTGGGGAGAGAGGAATTGGTTTGGTCAGGCATCACCACCTGATTGTCAACTTCCTTTCCAGATCGCAAGGTATGAATTGCATTGATTTGAGCTTGACTGGATGGATTTGCCCTTGTATCTCTGGGGTTAATCTCAGGTTGGCTGGGAAAGGTCCCTCTTTCCCTTTCACTCATTTGTGATGACATCTTACTCATTTGCAGTGTGAGTTGTTGTATGGCTTATTGATTAGACTGCAACATCTGTTGATTGGACTGCAATATCTGATTCGTCAATTGCATATATGAATTGAAGTTCTTCTCCATGGTGTTTAACTTTTGATCACTCCCAAATCCTGGTGGTGGCATTGATGGATTTGCATATGTTGGAGTGGATTGTGGTGCCACAAAGGCCGGTTGTTGTTGATATTGAAATGTGTTTGGCCTCGTGGACTGTGAACCACTTGGTTGGGAGGTGCTTATTGCCCCTCCTTGATATCCTCCTCCTTGATTCCATGAAAAGTTAGGGTGATTCTTCCACCCTGGATTGTATGTTGGTGCATATGGATCACTCCTTTGTTGCTGATAAGTGTTGTTTAACTGTTGTCCCTGACTATTCATTAGTGGGTTTGGAAGGAATGGGCAATCTTTCATGACATGAGTTGGAGATTGACAGTTAAAGCAACTTGGTACAGAGGTCTGATTCACTTGATCGAACTGCTGAGGAGGAGTCCCCTTGCTTTCCAACACTTCAATCCTTCTCATCAGTGCGACCATCTTTGCTTCAGCTGCAATGGAGTTTTCGATCGAATGTATGCCACTCCTCGATGTGGTGGTTGAATTTGTAGTTGGTGGCTTCTCATTAAATCCTTCCCACTGCATTGTTTTCTCTGCCATCTCTTCAAGGAATATCCATGCATCATCATCTGTCATCCTCATGAAGTCACCGTGGCTCATGGATTCAAGAAGAGTTTTCGAGTTGTAATCAACACCCTCGTAGATAATTTGACAGAGACGCCACTTTTCTATGGCATGATGGGGATATTGAGCTAGAAGGTCCTTAAACCTTTCTAAATATCTCCAAAATGGTTCTTTGTCCCGTTGTCTGAATTGATTGATCTCAGATCGAATCCTTGCAGTCTTATGCATTGGGAAATTTTTTTTCAGAAAGACTGCAACAAACTCTGCCCATGTAGTAATTGAGTTTGTTGTGAGGCTGTAAAGCCACTTCTTTGCATTGTCCTTGAGTGAGAAAGGGATGAACCTTAGTTTGACTCCATCTTCACTCAGCTGCCTAATTCTCATCATTGCGCATACCTCCTCAAATTCATTAATGAACATATATGCATCTTCAGATTCCAGTCCAGAGAATTTAGGGAGCATAGTGATATATTGTGGCTTCAACTCGTAGTTGTTCTCAGTAGCTTCTGGCAATTTGATGCATAACGGGTGTGATGATCGAGGAGGGTAACATCGGTCCATGAGGACCATTGGTGGAACAGGGTCCGTCATCTTGATCTCGTTCGTATCTTTGCTGAAAAGACGTCCTTTTGAGTCGCGTTCCCAAGCTGACATAAATCAGTGTAGAAGTTGAGTTGGAATGTGTGATGCTTGGGTAGCATTGAAATTTTTTTTATTTTAATATATTTTTTAATTTTTTTAATTTTTTTTAATTTTTTTAGGTAGACGTGCTAAGACTAAAGAGGACACCGATCCCCGGCAACGGCGCCAAAAACTTGATGGGGAGATTCTATCTCCTCGTTTTAAAATTACCGCAAGCGCACGGTCGTTCGATGTAGCACTTGAGGGTCGGTCCACAGGGATGGTGCTTCTAGAATCCTAACACGAACGAAGCAAATTGGTGAAGAAAAATGATAAGTTGATGTGAACTCAGTTAAAGAGAAGAGTCATGTACCTAGGGTTGAATTCCCTAAACTAGCCTCAAGCGGTCAAGCTCGGTCTATCTACTAGATCGTTACAAATCACCAAATTCCTACTTCTAACAGGGGTATTAATTCTGAATACTAGATCTAAGCACATGGTATTGTTCAATTACATGATCCATCAAAGATAGATAAATTGACAACTTCAATAACACATGAAAAAGAACATTACAACTCTAAGTATGGATCATTAACTCTAAACACATACCCTGTCAAATATCTAGTGGTTTTAGAAATTAGCACCCTAGAAGTCGTAGGTCAATAGATGAGTGTACATCTCTAGATAGGAGAACTAACTTGATTCACAAGAGTTTAGCCTAGGTTCATCTTCCTAGGTACATGATGAAAATTTAGTTACACATGTCCAAGTTCATAATCAACTAAACTCATTAAATCAATTAAAAATCATCTAACTTTAATTAAACACTTAATTGAAACTCTAATTAATTAAACTAATGAAATTATAACTAAAAATAAGTAAATAAAAAAAATTAAAAAACTTACCTTGCAGTGGCCGGCTGAGGCCACCTGCGGGTGAAGATGTGGCCTGCCTTCTCCCAACAGAGGGCACCAATCAAAGGGCCTGAAGGAATTTTGCTCCAATCAAAAGCCACCAGCCAAAGGGATTTTGCTCCAATCAAAAGCCACCAGCCAAAGGGGCCTTGCCTTCAAATTCAAGGCGCCAAAGCCTGCTGTGCTCTTCTTTTGTTGCGCGAGCTCCAAGGAAAACAAACACAGACCCAATCACAGTGAAGAAAAAAATCAAAACTTGCAGAGACAACAAAGGTTGCGATGGAAAAAAAAATATTAATCACTTTTTGTTTTCAAGAAAAAGAATAACACCTAAAAGTAAAACCCTAGATGTTCTCCTCTCAAACCGTAGCCCCTCTTATTCCTTATATAATAAGGAATTTTTTTACAGAAAGGTCCCTTGAAATACATCTATTACATAATAATTCTTTTCCAATTCAGGCAGATTTTTTAAATGATGAATACAGGCCACCAAATGGAGGAATCAGCGAAATCTATCAACACGAAAGTTATAGATCTTCGAATTATCTTTCCATAGCATCTTGAATGATTTCGTTCGGAGTCCTGTAGCGAAAGTTATCGCTGAAATACCGCAACGTATTTGGAAAGCAACCCTCAATCTTTGACAAATTGTGTGAGTTTATTGCTAAATATAACCAGATTCCTCTTTCTCTTTCTTTTACCTGTTTCCTGCAAAAATTCTGTAACGCCCCGATCCGGAGGGTACGGGGACGTCACTGCAACGTATATACGTAGGTCAGAAATACCCTCACGTATATACGCTAAGCATCAGTACAGGCAAGAATCAGAGTACGGAAGTAAGTGGTGCATTATACATTCCAACACATGAGTACAATTACAAAGTTATCACCAGAGGTGATTTTATATTACAATAATATTACATCACCTGATAAGCGCAAATGCGAGAGTACAAAAGATATACATATATAAACAGTACAAAAGGGCGCTCACGAGATAGCTGGAAAAGTCGCGAGCCAACAGGGAAAGCAAGGATGGGACTGGAGCTACAACTAATCTGTCTGCTCCACAGAAGTAAGCTTGGTCCTTAGCAAGAAGAATCCTCTAGCTCCAAGCTCCAGGACCTGGACATGAGGATCCAGGGGAGTCAGATGAAACTCCCCAGGCGAGTAGTAATACGAAAGCCAAATGGCGAGTATGGCAAGCACATAAATGTCAATAATCTGGATTATAAGCATGAAAGCCATGTTGTAGACATAAGCATGCAGGAACAAAAGGAATGTAGTAGGTGACATCCATGGTATAACAAGATAAGAAGTAAAGTAGATAAGGCAATACTAGTTATCTCCTAAGCTAACATAAAACCGATAAAACAGAATAAAAACCGATTGCGAGTAAATCCAATTGTACAGGTTTAGGTCATGGTTTCATAAGATTAGTACTTCGAAGGAATAATCCAAATAAGAAAACCCTCATCTATATACCTTTACCTCATGTTACCGTGACCTGAACTTGTACAGCTCGAGTTACAAAACAACACAACATCACCATATTAGTATATTATTATAATTAGGCTGTCTAAGTTGTAGGTTTTAGTATGCGTCCCATTACACATACTTCTACTTACAACTTATAGAGCAAGTTATTTGGAAACTGATAAGGTTCGATGATTCATGTTCTGGATGGGCCCCGTACATGCCCGGGACAACGATTCAGGAGTATCCGGTGCTGAGCCGGAACGTACCGCTAGGTACCGGGACTTATGGACGCCCGAACAGGAATAGAGTATCGCAGATCCCATAGAAATAGGTCTAGGGCGTGTGCATACCCGGCAGGAAAATCAGGAGTAGGGGTGCCAGTACACCCCACGGAATCCCTGGTGGCCGCCAGGTGATCCCTCAAGTATGTGGCCACGCGTGACTCGATAGTGCCACCATGAACATGATTAATCAGGGCCCATCAGTTTCCCCCAACCCGGGTGCAAGTTGTCTTATTATAATTTATCAAGTAAATATTACTCTTTGGATAGAACCGAAGCAGGACATGATCAGGAATTCAGGAGCACAAGAATCATAACAGGAGATCAGGTACAGACAGGAGGTGATCCTACAGATTCAAGAGGTGGCCCCCACAGATTCAAGAGGTGGCCCCCACCATGTGTGTGGTGTGGCACTTTGTTCCATGTGGCACTTTGCTCTGAGGGGAATGGATTCTAGAGGTGGCCCCCACAGATTCAAGAGGTGGCCCCCACCACGAGTGTGATGTGGCACTTTGTTCCGTGTGGCACTTAGTTCCATTCAGGATTTGACGGGAACAGGTGGTACAACATGAGTCAGTGTCAAGTAGTAGTATGTTGGGTGTCAGGTGGTAACATATCAAGGGTTAAATGACATAGCCAAGTATAAGACAGCTTGTATCTGGCAAGTGGTAGGGTGATAGTTGAGTAACATTAAGTGGAGCTGAGCAACTGGAGGCACATGATCAATACAAGATCCATGGGAAGAGTCTATTTCCAATAAAGGGATCAAACACAACAGTCAGTCAATTCTAGTCGACTAGGGAAAATGAGTAGTCGACTAGAGAAGAAGCTAGTCGACTATTGTGGAGGACCAAGTCGACTAATTAAGTTGCGTTTGGTAGGGTCGCGTCTTCAGAAAAATGGCGCGTCTTCAAAAAAGGTTAGTCGACTAGAAAAAGGGGTTAGTCGACTAATAAGGCTGCATTTCAGAGAGCTGCGTCTTCAAGGAAAAGTTGGTCGACTAGGAGTAAAGGAATAGTCGACTAATATGGCTGCGTTTCATAAATCCGCGTTTTGCAGGAAAAAGTTAGTCGACTAGGAAAAAGGAGTAGTCGACTAATAAGTCTGCGTTTCATAAATCCGCGTTTTCGAGGAAAAAGTTAGTCGACTAGGAAAAAGGAATAGTCGACTAATAAAGTTGGGTCTTCAGAAATAAGGTTGCGTTTCAATGAGTTAGTCGACTTGGGGTAAGGGGGTAGTCGACTAATGAAGGGTGCAAGTCGACTAATGACTAGGTCAAGTCGACTAACAGAGTGAAAACAGAGAACAGAATCAGACTTTTGAGAGTTGTGTTTGTTGATTATTTTGCATGATATGATATAAAAATACAAGTATGAGAATAAGTTGTCCAAGTCTTGGCGAGGAAAATCACTCGCCTAAAAATGTTACTTTGAAGCCTTGTGCATCCGAAATAATCGTTGTCGTCAATTATCACCAAAACGATTACCGGAATAACCGCGAGCGATTACCGGAATAATCTACGGCGATATTGTCGACGAAGAAGAGCACGGCCCCAATCCGAAAGGAGGGTACCGGCCTCAGAGTCTTGCCAACAGAGAAGAGCGCGGCCCCAATCCAAAAGGAGTGGCCGGCCTTCACAAGATGATGGAGAGAGGTTGAAAGTGCAAGTCTAGTTCACTTTGAAAAAAATGGGATTTTGCAAACGGTGTTACGGAGAGCGACGAGTTGGCTAGAATGGAAGAGCTCGCCGAGGAGTTGATATTGTTGTGGTTCGTGGTGTCCAAGGAGGTGTAGGTGGTGGTGGAAATGGTGGAGAAGGTGGTAGTGAGAATGGGTTGTTTGGTGTTTCCGGTGAAAAAGAGGAGGAAGAAGATGTTATGGAGGTGGTGTTGTTGTTGGAAATGGAGGAGGAGATGGAGGGGAGAATGATGGTGGAATTTATAGTGAGAATGAAGGGGAAATGGTGGAGAAATGGGTGGCCAAAGGAGGGAGAAGGAGTTCTTTTGGGCTGCTGTAGGCCTCTCTGTTGGCTGCCAAATGAAGAAGAAGAGAAAAATGAGAGAGAGAGAGAAGGAGTGGGGGTATATATATATATAAGGAAAATAATATTATAAGTTGACTTTGGGGTCCAAATAATGAAACCTGCGTTTCATTGGAGGGAATGGGCTGCGTCCCATGCAATATAAAAGGTTGCGTCCAGGCCAAAGAACTGGACGCGGGGATGAAAGCCGCGTCTAGGAGGAAATGCAAAAGGCTGCGTTTCAACAAAAGGACAAAAGTCATAATGACTGATTGGAATTGATTAGCAGTGCAATAAATGCAGCATGGGGAGGCGTGGAGGGGATCTCCGCATTGAATGCAGAATCTCAGGTAGGTGAAACTCGCGTTTGAGGAAGGAGGGAGAAAATGGAAAAAAGAGGAAAGTGAAATATTTGGATAAATTCCCGGTATTTGGGAAAACACCGAAAACTCCGGAAAGGTCCAAAAATAACATAGCTTGGAAAGTTCCCCAAAAATTCTCAAAAATAATAAATATTATAAAGAGATTTTTGGTGAAATCGGTTTTAAGAAATTCAATTCCGATTACAAGTTAAAATTCCTGGAATCCACCAGTGAGACTGGCCGACACCAAATCCGGTAGAATTTCGATAAATTCAGAAAATTCTTAGAAAAAGTATTTAGATAGAAAATATGATTTTAAGAAGTTTCAGGAAAGCCGTTTCTTAAAATTCAACTCCGTTTGTAAATTAAAAATCCGAGAATCGGTCAGGGGCACTGGTCGACACCGGTTTTGAAGATTTTCAATTTAATTCTGAAAAATTTCAGAAAATCATAGAAAATCTAAAATATTGGAAAACAGTATTTAAAATTGAAATCGGTCAATTCGTAATAGCGAAAAGATCAAATCAAGAAATTCACTAGGATCGGGTTCCCGGTTCAGATTAGGGCTGACTCCGAGTCCACGAATCCGGGTCCAAGACAAAACGATCATATAAATACTCCATAATACAAAACAAATACGGGAAGTAAATCGAAAAATACGATCGAAAAATCTGAATACGCAACTAAGTACGTATTCCGGGAGCGGGGTGTTACAATCCATCCACCTTACAAAAAATTGCGTCCTCGCAATTTCGATAAGGGGAAGATGAACACAGGAGAGATCAGGGTGGACAAGGAGAGGATGATAAAGTGGAATATTTGTGAAGGATTACCAACTCAAAATACAAAAGGACCAGGGGTAGCGATTATAGGGGCATCCTCAAGGTTCCTGTGTCGGATACTGAGTTTCATACTCTGCGGCTGCTTCGTCTGATGCCTCTGCCGCCATGTTATAGACTTGACCTCTGCCATGGTTCGCCCTTGTTCCTCTTTGTAATTGATCATGCTGCTGGGGTGGGAATGGAGCTCGTCGGCCAATGGTCTCTGGGTTTCCTCTATGTGGTGGAGCTGGAAGTGCTAGGGGTGCTGTTCGTGCTGGAAATGCTGGTGGTATTGGATAGGTCCTCTTGAGTGGACAATCACCTATAGAGTGATTTCCAGATCCACATACCAAACATAGCCCATTAGCTCTTCGGCAATTGCGTTGGATGTGTCCGGGCTTTCGGCAGTACCCACATATCATCTGCTGAAGGGGAGGTTGGAATGGTCGCTTGATCATCGGACCATTGATGGTTCTGGCTGTATCTTCCTCTTTCATCAACTGGAAAGGTCTCTTCACTGACTTGTTCTGCACTTGGTTCTCACTCTTCTTCTCCAGTCCTCGTTCCACTTCACGGGCAATGGAGAGAACCTGAGAGTACGTCTTCAGCTGTTGAGGAATAAGGAACATCTGGACATCCATCTTCAGCCCTTGCTGAAACCTGCTCGCCCTCTTTTCTTCGTCTGTCACCATGTAGGGTGCAAACCTGCTAAGCCTTAAGAATTCAGCAGCATATTCATCCACTGACCGGTTGCGCTGCTGCAGGCGGATAAATTGTTCTTCCATTTCCTTTTGAGCTGTTGCCGGGAAGAATATCTCATAGAAACCCTTTGAGAACTGGTCCCACATAATGGGTTTCTCCAGTGTTGCTTCTTCTGCCAACCACCAGGTTCTGGCCACATCTCTCAGCTGTATCTTGGCCACTTCCACTTGGTTCTCATCAGGGACTCGGGCTGCCTTCAAAAGATCTGTTGTGTCTATCAGCCACTGTTCAAAATCCAGAGGCTTCTCAGTTCCCGAAAAGATTGCCGGCTGTAATCTCCTGAAATCTGACACGTTGCCTGGCCTCTGCTCTCGGGGTGCAACCAACAGTCCTTGACGTAGAAGCTCTGTCTGTTGCTGTTGACTCTGCATCATCCCTTGAAGTACCCTCATCATACCATCACTGTCTCTGTTGGGTCCATCTTGAGAGGTACCAGCACCATTGCGTGTTCCCCGTCTTTCCATATCTGAGTTGGTTGAAGTGGGTAACAATGAAGAAACTGGGAAGGGAAAAGATTGAAGGTCTCAGGACTCAAGAAATGGATCAGAAAGAAGAGAAAGATAACTTTGCACTTGTAGTTGGACTGTATAACCAGGACTCAAGCATTCCAGTTGCAAATTTCTTTACCATTAATTTGTCGTCTGGACGTACTGAGGATGTGAGAGCCTAGGCTCTGATACCACCCTGTAACGCCCCGATCCGGAGGGTACGGGGACGTCACTGCAACGTATATACGTAGGTCAGAAATACCCTCACGTATATACGCTAAGCATCAGTACAGGCAAGAATCAGAGTACAGAAGCAAGTGGTGCATTATACATTCCAACACATGAGTACAATTACAAAGTTATCACCAGAGGTGATCCGATATTACAATAATATTACATCACCTGATAAGCGCAAATGCGAGAGTACAAAAGATATACATATATAAACAGTACAAAAGGGCGCTCACGAGATAGCTGGAAAAGTCGCGAGCCAACAGGGAAAGCAAGGATGGGACTGGAGCTACAACTGATCTGTCTGCTCCACAGAAGTAAGCTTGGTCCTTAGCAAGAAGAATCCTCTAGCTCCAAGCTCCGGGACCTGGACATGAGGATCCAGGGGAGTCAGATGAAACTCCCCAGGCGAGTAGTAATACGAAAGCCAAATGGCGAGTATGGCAAGCACATAAATGTCAATAATCTGGATTATAAGCATGAAAGCCATGTTGTAGACATAAGCATGCAGGAACAAAAGGAATTTAGTAGGTGACATCCATGGTATAACAAGATAAGAAGTAAAGTAGATAAGGCAATACTAGTTATCTCCTAAGCTAACATAAAACCGATAAAACAGAATAAAAACCGATTGCGAGTAAATCCAATTGTACAGGTTTAGGTCATGGTTTCATAA
The DNA here is from genome assembly GCA_038442645.1 of Agave tequilana. NCBI lineage: Eukaryota > Viridiplantae > Streptophyta > Magnoliopsida > Asparagales > Asparagaceae > Agave > Agave tequilana. Next base: position 885,957 of record JAVJIF010029783.1, read on the forward strand.
GATTAGTACTTCGAAGGAATAATCCAAACAAGGAAACCCTCATCTATATACCTTTACCTCATGTTACCGTAACCTGAACTTGTACAGCTCGAGTTACAAAACAACACAACAGCACCATATTAGTATATTATTATAATTAGGCTGTCTAAGTTGTAGGTTTTAGTATGCGTCCCATTACACATACTTCTACTTACAACTTATAGAGCAAGTTATTTGGAAACTGATAAGGTTCGATGATTCATGTTCTGGATGGGCCCCGTACATGCCCGGGACAACGGTTCAGGAGTATCCGGTGCTGAGCCGGAACGTACCGCTAGGTACCGGGACTTATGGACGCCCGAACAGGAATAGAGTATCGCAGATCCCATAGAAATAGGTCTAGGGCGTGTGCATACCCGGCAGGAAAATCAGGAGTAGGGGTGCCAGCACACCCCACGGAATCCCTGGTGGCCGCCAGGTGATCCCTCAAGTATGTGGCCACGCGTGACTCGATAGTGCCACCATGAACATGATTAATCAGGGCCCATCAGTTTCCCCCAACCCGGGTGCAAGTTGTCTTATTATAATTTATCAAGTAAATATTACTCTTTGGATAGAACCGAAGCAAGACATGATCAGGAATTAAGGAGCACAAGAATCATAACAGGAGATCAGGTACAGACAGGAGGTGATCCTACAGATTCAAGAGGTGGCCCCCACAGATTCAAGAGGTGGCCCCCACCATGTGTGTGGTGTGGCACTTTGTTCCATGTGGCACTTTGCTCTGAGGGGAATGGATTCTAGAGGTGGCCCCTACAGATTCAAGAGGTGGCCCCCACCACGAGTGTGATGTGGCACTTTGTTCCGTGTGGCACTTAGTTCCATTCAGGATTTGACGGGAACAGGTGGTACAACATGAGTCAGTGTCAAGTAGTAGTATGTTGGGTGTCAGGTGGTAACATATCAAGGGTTAAATGACATAGCCAAGTATAAGACAGCTTGTATCTGGCAAGTGGTAGGGTGATAGTTGAGTAACATCAAGTGGAGCTGAGCAACTGGAGGCACATGATCAATACAAGATCCATGGGAAGAGTCTATTTCCAATAAAGGGATCAAACACAACAGTCAGTCAATTCTAGTCGACTAGGGAAAATGAGTAGTCGACTAGAGAAGAAGCTAGTCGGCTATTGTGGAGGACCAAGTCGACTAATTAAGTTGCGTTTGGTAGGGTCGCGTCTTCAGAAAAATGGCGCGTCTTCAGAAAAGGTTAGTCGACTAGAAAAAGGGGTTAGTCGACTAATAAGGCTGCGTTTCAGAGAGCTGCGTCTTCAAGGAAAAGTTGGTCGACTAGGAGTAAAGGAATAGTCGACTAATAAGGCTGCGTTTCATAAATCCGCGTTTTGCAGGAAAAAGTTAGTCGACTAGGAAAAAGGAGTAGTCGACTAATAAGGCTGCGTTTCATAAATCCGCGTTTTCCAGGAAAAAGTTAGTCGACTAGGAAAAAGGAATAGTCGACTAATAAAGTTGGGTCTTCAGAAATAAGGTTGCGTTTCAATGAGTTAGTCGACTTGGGGTAAGGGGGTAGTCGACTAATCAAGGGTGCAAGTCGACTAATGATTAGGTCAAGTCGACTAACAGAGTGAAAACAGAGAACAGAATCAGACTTCTGAGAGTTGTGTTTGTTGATTATTTTGCATGATATGATATAAAAATACAAGTATGAGAATAAGTTATCCAAGTCTTGGCGAGGAAAATCACTCGCCTAAAAATGTTACTTTGAAGCCTTGTGCATCCGGAATAATCGTTGTCGTCAATTATCACCAAAACGATTACCGGAATAACCGCGAGCGATTACCGGAATAATCTACGGCGATATTGTTGACGAAGAAGAGCACGGCCCCAATCCGAAAGGAGGGTACCGGCCTCAGAGTCTTGCCAACGGAGAAGAGCGCGGCCCCAATCCAAAAGGAGTGGCCAGCCTTCACAAGATGATGGAGAGAGGTTGAAAGTGCAAGTCTAGTTCACTTTGAAAAAATGGGATTTTGCAAACGGTGTTACAGAGAGCGACGAGTTGGCTAGAATGGAAGAGCTCGCCGAGGAGTTGATATTGGTGTGGTTCGTGGTGTCCAAGGAGGTGTAGGTGGTGGTGGAAATGGTGGAGAAGGTGGTGGTGAGAATGGGTTGTTTGGTGTTTCTTGGTGAAAAAGAGGAGGAAGAAGATGTTATGGAGGTGGTGTTGTTGTTGGAAATGGAGGAGGAGATGGAGGGGAGAATGATGGTGGAATTTGTGGTGAGAATGAAGGGGAAATGGTGGAGAAATGGGTGGCCAAAGGAGGGAGAAGGAGTTCTTTTGGGCTGTTGTAGGCCTCTCTGTTGGCTGCCAAATGAAGAAGAAGAGAAAAATGAGAGAGAGAGAGAAGGAGTGGGGGTATATATATATATAAGGAAAATAATATTATAAGTTGACTTTGGGGTCCAAATAATGAAACCTACGTTTCATTGGAGGGAATGGGCTGCGTCCCATGCAATATAAAAGGTTGCGTCCAGGCCAAAGAACTGGACGCGGGGATGAAAGCCGCGTCTAGGAGGAAATGCAAAAGGCTGCGTTTCAACAAAAGGACAAAAGTCATAATGACTGATTGGAATTGATTAGCAGTGCAATAAATGCAGCATGGGGAAGCGTGGAGAGGATCTCCGCATTGAATGCAGAATCCCAGGTAGGTGAAACTCGCGTTTGAGGAAGGAGGGAGAAAATGAAAAAAAGAGGAAAGTGAAATATTTGGATAAATTCCCGGTATTTGGGAAAACACCGAAAACTCCGGAAAGGTCCAAAAATAACATAGCTTGGAAAGTTCCCCAAAAATTCTCAAAAATAATAAATATTATAAAGAGATTTTTGGTGAAATCGGTTTTCAGAAATTCAATTCTGATTACAAGTTAAAATTCCTGGAATCCACCAGTGAGACTGGCCGACACCAAATCCGGTAGAATTTCGATAAATTCAGAAAATTCTTAGAAAAAGTATTTAGATAGAAAATATGATTTTAAGAAGTTTTAGGAAAGCCGTTTCTTAAAATTCAACTCCTTTTGTAAATTAAAAATCCGAGAATCGGTCAGGGGCACTGGTCGACACCGGTTTTGAAGATTTTCAATTTAATTCTGAAAAATTCCAGAAAATCATAGAAAATCCAAAATATTGGAAAACAGTATTTAAAACTGAAATCGGTCAATTCAGAATTGCGAAAAGATCAAATCGAGAAATTCACTAGGATCGGGTTCCCGGTTCAGATTAGGGCTGACTCCGAGTCCACGAATCCGGGTCCAAGACAAAACGATCATATAAATACTCCATAATACAAAACAAATACGGGAAGTAAATCGAAAAATACGATCGAAAAATCTGAATACGCAACTAAGTACGTATTCCGGGAGCGGGGTGTTACAAATTCAATCAACTATACCCGAGTAGCATTATTTATATACAAATAATAGATAATTAGGAGTATAAAAATGGTATAAAATCATGCTGATCAAGTAGGCTCCACCTCAATTGTTTGAATTTCATTTCCTTGAGCCTCTTCTACTTTAGCTTCACTTCCTTCATCATCCTTTGGCTTGCCTCCAATAGTAGGTGAGTCCTCCAAAGTAACTTTCTTTAAGTCTTCATCCAAAGAATCTATTTCTACAATATTCTTAACAAACAAATTAGATTCTTCAAATTTAACATGTATAGATTACTCAATTGTCAAAAATGATCTATTGAAAATTTTATAAGCCTTACTAGTATTAGAATAACCAACAAAAATTGTCTCATAAGATCTAGCATCAAATTTACCTAAATTATCTTTTGTATTTAAAATAAAACATTTGCATCCAAAAATCTTAAAATATGAAACATTTGGTTTTCTAGAAAAGTAAATCTCAAAAGAGGTTTTGGAAGTGTTTTTGCATAGGAAAACACGATTTGATATATATCATGATGTATTAACGGCCTCGGCCCACAAATAATGTGGGAGACCATACTCACTAAGCATTGTCCTAGCCATCTCTTGTAATATTCTATTTTTCCGTTCAACTACTCCATTTTGTTGTGGAGTTCTAGGACAAGATAGTTCGTGCTTTATTCCATGTTCTTCACAAAAAGTGGTAAAGGGTAGGTTAATGAATTCACCTCCTCTATCACTTCTTATTCTTAAAATTGAAGTATCTTTTTTCTTTTCAACTCTTTTCTTAAAGGCTTGAAAATGTGAAAAGACTTGATTTTTATATTCCAAAAAGAAAACTCAAGTAAAACGTGAAAAGTCATCAACCAAAACAAATGCAAAACGATTCCCACTTAGACTTTTAGTTTGAGTAGGACCAAATAAATCCATATGGATCAACTCTAAAGGACGTGAAGTCATGATATCCTTGATTGACTTGAAAGAGGACTTGGTTTGTTTCCCAATTTGACACGTGTCATAAACGCGGTCCTTTTCAAAGTTCAAGCAAGGAATACCCTTCACCATTTCCTTTGTGTTTAATCTAGATATATGGTCAAAAGAAATATGGCCTAATCTTCTATGCCACAACTAAGAGTCATCATCGAGGGCTTTTAAACAAGTAATATTACAAGACATATTAGACATATCAATCATATAAACATTGTTTTCACGAAAACTGGAAAATACACAAGTATTAGATATTCTATCAATTACTTTACAAACTACATTATCAAAAACAACATCAAAACCTTTATCACAAAGTTGACTAACACTCAAGAGATTATGCTTGAGGCCATCAACTAAAACAATATTTTCAATTAAAGGGGATGTACCAAGTTTAACATTACCAATACCGATGATTTTACCCTTGGCATCATCTCCGAAGGTGACGGTGCCACCTTCATGGTATCTTGATAGGGTTGCAAAGTTGTTAATGTCCCAAGTCATGTGCCTCGAGCAACCGCTATCTGAAAATCACCTAGAGGGAAGGTGAATAGGTGATGGCTAATCTAATGGTCACTTAATGATAAATAATGCGGAATTAAAACTATTATGACCTAAACAAAACTTACACTAAACACCACGTATAGCACAAGAACGTAGCTGAATTTCCCGTGAAGGGCTCTGGACTAACTCCTCTAGATTCCCCTTGAATGGGTTGAGGTGCTGCGTTGGCTCTCTTGGTTGAATACAAGTGTTAGCAAACAATCCCACGCAAGTATATCAATTAAACACATAATATATCAAGCATGTAAAGATAAAGACAAGTAATAGCATGCAAGATATAATCAAGAGACAAAGAGAGAGAAAGAGCAATTGCAAACACAAGGAATTTGTTTCGAGGTTCGAGCACACTTGCTCTACATTCCCGCCTTCGACACACGAAGGATTTCCACTATGCACGATCCCATTGGATCTCTCCTTGGTACCGCAACACCTACAATCCCTCGGATTCCCTAGTCCCGTACACACGCAAGTTCACTAGCTCGCCGAGGCCGCACCTCAAACCAAAGAGTTCACAACCGAACTCTAAACTACCACGAGCACACTTACCCGTTTCCTCAAAGAACAAGAAAATATCTCTTGGTGATCTAAACACTTTGATCACCAAATAAAACTCTCACTACAACACTCCTATAGAATGAATAATCAATGGATAGCTCAAGTGTAGTGTGAGAAAAACAAGGATGAGAAAGGTGGAGGAAAACTCAAAGAATCACTTTAAACCACTCTTGATAAAATCTTCCCTTTTGATTGGAAGTATTTGCTCTCAAATATGTGGAGAAAACTCTTTTAAAAGGATAAGAAAAACTAGCCCAAAGCTCTCCTAAAATCTTGTTCCAAAACAATGACCAAACCCCCAAATATATAGGCTGAGAAAAACTAGCCGTTGGGGTCTGTCAGACCTGTCAGTCGACCGCCAACGGTCAAAAAATCCGACCGTTGGAGCCTCCAGTCGTCCGCCCGGTCGACTGAAAAGAACAGAGAGCACTGCTCTCAGTTCCGGTCGACCGATTCGGTCGACCTGCCTCCTGCCAGGTCAGGGCATGCACGTCCGTGCACGTCGGTCGACCAATCTGGTCGGCCGGCTTCATACTCGGTCGACCGGACGGTCGACCGCTGAAGCCTGAAATACAGAAAACTGGGATTTAAAACTTGGTCTTTTTGGCTCACATAAAATCCCATAAATTACATAGAAAATCTACAAAAATAGTTTTCATGTTTTACTTTGATAAACAAACATGCTTGCACAAAATCAAGGCATGTTACAAATGATTTGAACTATTTTTGTAACTTTAGAAAATATGGCTCAAACTAAAAACAGTATTTTCCAAAACTTGTTTTTCCAAAACTTTACCAAATACAAAAATAAGATATTTTGAACTTATTAAAGCATAGTGTGTATGGATATGATTCACTACACAATTAAGATGAAATATCTATGTTTTTGACATTAAGCATTAAACTTGGTTTTGGTTAAAGATATGTGTATAGGAAATACCACTGAAAATTCTTTTATGAAAAGACAACTAAATCAAGAGTGTGTGTGTGATATGTACTTGAGCAATCCACCAACTATTCTACCCTTTACATTTTATCTAAAAATAAAATCTTATACCTAGACACAAGTCTTCATCTTCTTGAAGTCTTCACTTGAAGTCTTCTCATATCCTTGACTTGGTCCAAACACGTGCTAGCTCTAAACTTGACTTCAAATCCTTTATTGAAGCTATGCACCTACTAAGATCTTGATCATAGAATCTGTCACTAATTAAACACAAGATCATTAGTACTATAACTACATGAGTTGATCATCATCAAAACTAGAGTGATGGGCCTTTGGGCCAACAATCTCCCCCTTTTTTATGATGACAAAACTCATGAAGTTATATATGCATGGATTAAAGTAAAGCTTCAAAGAAGTTCCCCCTTAACTCATGCATATCAAATAAATAAATAAATATGCAATGTATGCTCATAAATATGTAAGCAAATGAATGGAGATAAAACACATCAAATCTTTTTCTCCTATTTGCAAAACAAAACATATATGCATAAACATAAATACTACTCGAAAATAGGCATATAAAACATGCATATAAACTACAAATTCGTCTCCCCCTTTTTGTCAATCATTAACAAAGGGGTTAAAGTAAAGCAAGACAAATTTTACTCCCCCTTTTTGTCCGAATCAAAGAACCAATGAAGGGGTAAACCAAATCAATCAATAAAGGTTTATATGCGATAGACGTTCATGAAGAGGAAGACGCACAGTTAACTTCCCTACACACATGCATTACATGAAGAAAGGGATGATAAGCCTTAATTCACATAACACATGATATACAATGGACAAGAGCAGATGTGAAGCTCCCCCTACACACGTGTATCACATAAAGAAGAGTTGTCAAGCTCCTCAATATAAGATACACTCAACATGAATCTATATGTAGAAGAGATATTAAGCTCTCCTTGCATATGGGCAATATAAATCAAAAATTTTGAATTTTTTCTTATAAAACAAATCTTGAGATATCAAACAAATATAATTTTGATTTTGATACCAATTTTAAAACACAATGCATAAGCTTATCAATAGAAAATAAATGTTAGAATTAAGCTTAGTATTGACAAACTTTGTGCTTTAAACATGTAAAACAATTTTAATTTAAACATAAAACAAATCATATATATGTATGAAAAGACTATATTGAAAATGATACATACATATATAAGAGAACAAGATATGAGTATATACAAAAAGAGTAATATTGATACCAATTGAAAATATCCAATGATACCAATAGAAAAGTAAGCTTAAGTGTATACATCATATAATCTATGAATAATTCTAACTAGTTAAATGAAAATGTTTGAAAACTAGTATGGAATCCTTCAATCAAGGAATAAATCAAAAAGGTTTTTCATGAAATATGTGTAAGTCATATGGCACTAAAACACTCTAATATCCATAAAGTCCATATAGTCTTTGGTGAGGCCTAGTAGCTTGCCGCAAGAGCACACCGCAAGAGCACACCGCAAGCCTAGTAGCTTGCCGAGGCCATACCTCAAACACCGTGTTCCCTCTAGAACTCGAAATAATGCGAACACACACGTCCGCCTCCTCAAAGTACAAAGTAGAACTTTGGTGATCACAACACTTTGATCACCTAAAATCCTCTCACAACAAATATCCCTTTAGGTAGATATAGCAATGGATAGCTCAAGTGTTGTGTAAGAAAACTAGGATTGAAATGGTGGAGGAAAACTCAAGAAAATCACTTTGAAAACACTCTTGATAAACACTCTTTTGATTTGGAAATGTAGCTCTAAAACATGTTGATATAACCACTGAAATGGGTATGCAAAACTAGCCCAAAACTCTTCTCAAATTCTTGTCTAAAACAGCCCCCAAAAGCCCCATTTTATAGGGCTCCAAAAATAGCCGTTGGGAGCCAGGATGACCTGTCGGTCGACCGCCGGGTCGAATGTGGCAAGGATACAGAGAGCTGTGCTCTCTGCCGGTCGACCGGGGCCGTTTCCAGAGAGCAGCTACTCTCTGGCGGTCGACTGGCCCATCTTGTGCACGTCTGTGCACGTCGGTCAATTGTTCCGGTCGACCGGTCGGTTGACCGCCAGGGCCTGGCAGGCTATTTACGAGTTATAAAACTCGAGTTTTTTATTTAAAATAAAATTGCATAAATTCACGAAAAATTTACAGAAATAGTTTTAGTATAATACTTTGATAAACAAACATGTTTGACTAAAATCATTTACAAAAATAGATTTTTTTTTGTATTTTTCCCCCAAAATTTTTACAAATGCGTGGTTATTATGTTGTCACGTCCCACCGGTTGAGAAACTCTCATGGCTGACGACTGAGGTACAGTAACCCCTATATATATATATATATATATATATATATATATATATATATATATATATATATATATATATATATATATATATATATATAAATATAAAGGAAAACTTAAGAGGTTAACTAAGCATAGCTTACTCAAATGTTCAGTAGAATTGCATGTAAGTGTTGGCTAAGAATTGTTAATTCTAGTGAATTTAATTTTACAAGGCATATCTAAATAGACAATTTGTTAACTGATATCTAACTGTAAAATTTGTTAGGCATCAATATCTTCAACACCGAAAACTATAATATATTTGCATTTCAATTTTTTTTTTTAAAGAAAGATTGATATGCCATAACGGGGAGGAAAAAAAACTGTCATGAAAGAGAATGAAATGTTTGGTGCACGTCTATGAATCGCAACAAGAGTTTTCACGAAACTGCTAGTAGCTTTTATGCATAGTCGTCGTACACGATGAGTAAACCCTAGTCAGGCCTAGTAGCCTCTACATGTTGTGAAGTCGAACCATCGCCTAATACGCCTTTTAGTACACACTACAAATTTAGATTGAAAAAACCCCTCTCCTACTACATTCGAATGGGGAGATTCGAAGTCACGATTTTCAAAAAAAGAAAAGAAAAGAAAAGAACACAAAGGAGGAAGTGAAATAACTCCTGGGCAAATGCTCAATTCACATCTGCATGTCATTTTCATTCTTAATTCCTTTGCCATGTTCACTGTATGAGTAGAAATATATTTCACAGTTTTAAGAATCGTAATCATTTTGTACATCTTACCAAATATCTTTTGTAACGCCCCGATTCCACGGATACGGGGACGTCACTGCGACGTATATACGTAGGTCAGAAAGTGCCCCCACGCATATACGCTAAGCATTAAAGTACAACAAGAAAGGATCAGAGTGCATCACAAAGCGTGGTATACACACATATATGCCAACACAAAGTACACGTACAAAGTCATCACAATATATGATAAACATTACATATTACATATGTCTTTTATCATAACAAGTCCAAAAGTAAAATATACAAGAAGAAGACAAAATGCTCACGAGCAGGATGAAGATCCCGTGAGTCAAAAGGAGTCAGGCACAAGGAGCTGGAGCTAGGATGCCTGCTCGCAAGGAGAGCTCGATCTACGGTGGACAACTCCACTCAAATCCAGCTGCGAAATCTGAATGTGCAAATCCAAGGGGTCAAGACATATAACAATAAATGAACTACTGCCAAGTGGCTAAGAGATATGAATAGGGGTTAGAACACAAGTATGGTATATAAGAACGGGTATAACTTAATCGTAAGCCGGAAATACAAGTGAAACTGAATACAAGCAAAAGTGATTATATATGCTTAAGTTACTGTCCCATGAGGCTAGTACATCGAAGGAATAATCCAAACAAGGAAACCCTCATACATATACCCTTATCTCATGCCACAGGAAATCAAGCGTATAGAATCAGAGTTGCATAACATACGATAATCAAAGACGGGAATACGTAACAGGTACAACAATAAATCCAAAACAGGAACAAGTATAGTCAAGACCGGAATCATCACTGGAATCACGGAAATCATAATAAGTATCCCAACTAGGAGCATAACTGGGAACAAGTCTGGGACATCAAGAATCATAACAATATCCATAACAGTATCAATTCTTATTATTATTACTCGTCTAACCCATATATCTAGGTATGTGTCTCGGTATCGATCCCAACTCACATACATCCATATATAAGAAAGTCGAGGGTCGTTATCGGAAGTAGATGGAGAACTGATATCACTTCTTATAGTAGTTTCCATACACCTGGAACCGGTTTGGAGGCCCAAAGTCCCCCTAACAGTCATATAATGTGGGCCCAAGGTCCCACTAACAGTAATCTACATATATCGCCCACCTACTATAAGCAAGGTATCATCACGGCATCCATCACTTCCACCCATACCCCATACAAGTTGTAACTTATTAAAGATTATCAGTTTACGGGAATAAATGAACATGACAGTAATAGCCCTACAGATTCAAGAGGTGGCCCCCATGGATTCAAGAGGTGGCCCCCACCGTGTGGTGTGGCACTTTGTTCCATGTGGCACTTTGTTCTGAGGAAGTGGATTCTAGAGGTGGCCCCCACCGAGCATGGTGTGGCACTTAGTTCCATAAAACAAGGCAGGGTTCCCGTAAACAAGATAATCATGAAGTCAAGTGTATCATACTTGGTTTAGGAGATAGCATGACAAAGTGGTGATATATAACAAACAATAAAACATAACAATAAATATATAAATGGCCGGGTCAACCATGACATAACAATAGGGTCTAACAAGGTGGTGGCATGGCTAGGTGATATACATGTGTTAAAAGAGAACATAAAGTTGACAAGTGGTTGATAATGTTACTTAACAAGTCATGTAGTGATATAAGGTAAGATCCATTAAGCAATAAGTCCTAAAGTACCAGTCATGAAGTACAAGAAACCATAAATGCATAACACATAAACCAACGACAAGATCTAATCTTTAGAAAAGAAATCATCTAAGACATTCAGGCAGAATTAGTCGACTAGGTTGGAATAGTAGTCGACTAATAGACGGGTTAGTCGACTAGGAAAATAGGGTAGTCGACTAATAGAAGGATCAAGTCGACTAACAGACACTTAAGTCGACTAAATCTGGGATACAGAGAGTTGGTTTTGTTTCAGGAGTCGACTAGGGTCAAGGTATAGTCGACTAATAGGGATCTATAGTCGACTAATAGATAGGATGAGTCGACTAAAACTGTGAAATCAGAAAAGGCTATGTTTCATCTAAGGTAGATTAGTCGACTAGGCTCTAGATCAAGTCGACTAATAGTGGTCGGGGAGCAGTTTACAGAACAGAACTTGGGGGTTGTTCTTGATGGTAAAAATGTGATTTTTATGGCACAAGTGTACATGATTTATCACTACAAGTATATAGAAGAGTTGCCTAGCCTTGGTGAGTAAGGTACTCACATGGATGGGTTGGATTTGGAGCTTGATCCAAGATGGAGATGATGGTGGCTTCAATCCATGAATTGTTGTTGAAGCTTGAGGTGGAGGAGTTGATCTTGGTGTTGGTGGTTGAAGATGAAGCCCTTGTGATGAAGCCCTAGTTGGGTTCTTGAAGTCTTGAGATGGATCCTTGAAGCTAGGGTTTGGTGGAGGAAGAAGGGGGATTTTGGAGGAGCTCTCTTGTTGAAGTGGAAGAGAAAAAGGGTGATTTGCAAATGAAAGGGATTATATAGGTTGGGGATTTTGTAAAGGAGATTGAAATAGGATAAATGCAAGGGGGCTTTGTGTGAAAGGGGAGGGGTGAGGTGTCCCTAGGGTGGCCACTTGGCCGGCCATGGGTGAGAGAGAGAATGAGTGGGGTTAGGTGAGAGGGTGAGTGGGAAATGAGGTGGCATGACCAGGTGGAAATTGGAATATGCGATAATTGGAAAAATGCCCGAAATTCAAGTATCTCGGAATGATCTGGAAATTTTACCAAAAATCAAGAATAACGTATGAAGACCAATAGTGAAATCCGTTCGAAGAAATACTTTATAGTTTTAAAACTAAAAATCCCGGAATCAGTTACCTACCGACTCCGTTGGAATTTTCGTAAAATCATAAAATTCTCAGAAAAAGAATATAGAAAGAAAATATGATTCCGAGAAATAAAGTCTAAAGAACCATCATGAAATTCTAAACCGTTTGAGAATTAAAAATCCGGGAATCGGTCAGCGGCACTGGCCGACACCGGTTTTGAAGAAATTCAATTTAATTCCAGAAAAATCCAGAAAATCACAGAAAATCTAATATATTGAAAAACAATATTTAAAATTGAAATCGATCAATTCTACACGTCAGAAATACCAAATCGAAGAATATGCTATGATCGGGCCCTCGGCTCAGACTAGGGCTGAACCCGAGTCCACGAATCCAAATCCAATATAAACTAATCGTGTAAGGAATTCATGATATAGAATAAATACAGGGAACAAATCGAAAAATACGATCGAAAATATGAATACGCAACTAAGTACGTATTCCAGGAACGGGGTATTACAATCTACCCACCTTACAAAAAATTGCGTCCTCGCAATTTCGTTAAGGGGTAAATTGAATACAAGGGGGACGAAGGCACGAATAAAGGCTTCATAAAACCAAAACAGAGAATAAGATAAACACAAGAAGGACTAGAATGAACAATGATAGAATGACAATGGAAAATATATTAAGAAAGATAATCAACTCAAATACAAGATATGGGGTAGAGGTTACCATGAAATCCTAAGGCTCCTGATCTGGGTACTGGTCTCCCCACTCTGCTGCATCGCCTGAGGTCTCTGCTGCCATGAAGTGAACTTGGCCTCTACCCTGATCTGCTCTAGGCCTCATCCCTCTCTGCTGATGATCATATCGTTGGGGTGGAAATGGAGTTCCCCGGTCAACAGGCTCAGGGTTCCTCCTCAATGGCGGTGCTGGAAGTGCTGGAGCTGGACGTGCTGGAGCTGGAAGAGCCGGTCTGACTGGTGCCACATGTCCAAACTTCCTGTGTGGGCAATCCCTTAGCATATGTCTCCCTGACCCACATACTAAACATAATCCCTTGGCCGCTCGACAATCTCTCTTAAAATGTCCGGGCCTGTGGCAGAAATTGCATGTGATCTGAGGAAGAGGGGTCTGGAATGGTCTCTTCATCATCGGGCCCTGGGTTGCCCTATTCGCATCCTCTTCCTCCATCCACTCAAAAGGCCTCTTCTTGGCTTGATTCCTCATCTGGGTCAACTTCTTCTTCTCCAATCCACGCTCCACTTCTCGAGCTATGGTGAGAACCTCTGAATATGTCTTCAGCTGCTGGGGCATCAAGAAAACTTGTAGGTCCATCTGTAAGCCCTGCTGGAATCTGCTTGCCCGCTTCTCTTCATCCGTCACCATATACGGAGCAAAGCGGCTCAATCTGAGAAACTCCGCGGCATACTCATCCACTGACTTATTCCCCTGCTGAAGTCTGATGAACTGCTCTTCCATATCCTTCTGGGCTATGGCAGGGAAGAATCTGCTGTAGAAGCTCTTGGAGAAGGTGTCCCAAGTGACAGGCTTCTCCAATCTCGCCTCCTCAGCTAGCCACCAAGTTCTAGCTATATCCTTCAGCTGAATCTTGGCGACCTCAACTTGGTTCTCCTTTGGAACTCTGGCTGCATTCAACAAGTCCGATGTGTCCGTCAACCATTGCTCAGCCTCCAGGGGTTTTTCTCCACCCGTGAATACAGCTGGCTGCAGCCTCCTGAAGTCTGATATGTTCCCCGGCCTCTGTTCCTTAGGTGCTGCTATCTCTTGCCGAAGAAGCTCGGTCTGCTGCTGCTGGTTCTCCATCATCATCTGGATAACCCTCAATATATCCACATTCTCTCCTGCTGCTCCATTCGATGCTGATCCCGAGTTGCTGCGACCCGATCTCCTCTCCATGCTAAGATGGTGAAAGATGACTGGAAAGAGATGGAAAAATGGAAGGATTTCAGGATATGAAGGAAGGAACCATGAAGGACTAGATAATCAAGAAGGACTAGATGACTTTGTACATTGTTGTTGGCATTAGCAAATTACAGGAATTTGCTACTTGTTTGTACTATAGGTGGAAGAGCCTAGGCTCTGATACCAACCTGTAACGCCCCGATTCCACGGATACGGGGACGTCACTGCGACGTATATACGTAGGTCAGAAAGTGCCCCCACGCATATACGCTAAGCATAAAAGTACAACAAGAAAGGATCAGAGTGCATCACAAAGCGTGGTATACACACATATATGCCAACACAAAGTACACGTACAAAGTCATCACAATATATGATAAACATTACATATTACATATGTCTTTTATCATAACAAGTCCAAAAGTAAAATATACAAGAAGAAGACAAAATGCTCACGAGCAGGATGAAGATCCCGTGAGTCAAAAGGAGTCAGGCACAAGGAGCTGGAGCTAGGATGCCTGCTCGCAAGGAGAGCTCGATCTACGGTGGACAACTCCACTCAAATCCAGCTGCGAAATCTGAATGTGCAAATCCAAGGGGTCAAGACATATAACAATAAATGAACTACTGCCAAGTGGCTAAGAGATATGAATAGGGGTTAGAACACAAGTATGGTATATAAGAACGGATATAACTTAATCGTAAGCCGGAAATACAAGTGAAACTGAATACAAGCAAAAGTGATTATATATGCTTAAGTTACTGTCCCATGAGGCTAGTACATCGAAGGAATAATCCAAACAAGGAAACCCTCATACATATACCCTTATCTCATGCCACAGGAAATCAAGCGTATAGAATCAGAGTTGCATAACATACGATAATCAAAGACGGGAATACGTAACAGGTACAACAATAAATCCAAAACAGGAACTAGTATAGTCAAGACCGGAATCATCACTGGAATCACGGAAATCATAATAAGTATCCCAACTAGGAGCATAACTGGGAACAAGTCTGGGACATCAAGAATCATAACAATATCCATAACAGTATCAATTCTTATTATTATTACTCGTCTAACCCATATATCTAGGTATGTGTCTCGGTATCGATCCCAACTCACATACATCCATATATAAGAAAGTCGAGGGTCGTTATCGGAAGTAGATGGAGAACTGATATCACTTCTTATAGTAGTTTCCATACACCTGGAACCGGTTTGGAGGCCCAAAGTCCCCCTAACAGTCATATAATGTGGGCCCAAGGTCCCACTAACAGTAATCTACATATATCGCCCACCTACTATAAGCAAGGTATCATTCCGGCATCCATCACTTCCACCCATACCCCATACAAGTTGTAACTTATTAAAGATTATCAGTTTACGGGAATAAATGAACATGACAGTAATAGCCCTACAGATTCAAGAGGTGGCCCCCATGGATTCAAGAGGTGGCCCCCACCGTGTGGTGTGGCACTTTGTTCCATGTGGCACTTTGTTCTGAGGAAGTGGATTCTAGAGGTGGCCCCCACCGAGCATGGTGTGGCACTTAGTTCCATAAAACAAGGCAGGGTTCCCGTAAACAAGATAATCATGAAGTCAAGTGTATCATACTTGGTTTAGGAGATAGCATGACAAAGTGGTGATATATAACAAACAATAAAACATAACAATAAATATATAAATGGCCGGGTCAACCATGACATAACAATAGGGTCTAACAAGGTGGTGGCATGGCTAGGTGATATACATGTGTTAAAAGAGAACATAAAGTTGACAAGTGGTTGATAATGTTACTTAACAAGTCATGTAGTGATATAAGGTAAGATCCATTAAGCAATAAGTCCTAAAGTACCAGTCATGAAGTACAAGAAACCATAAATGCATAACACATAAACCAACGACAAGATCTAATCTTTAGAAAAGAAATCATCTAAGACATTCAGGCAGAATTAGTCGACTAGGTTGGAATAGTAGTCGACTAATAGACGGGTTAGTCGACTAGGAAAATAGGGTAGTCGACTAATAGAAGGATCAAGTCGACTAACAGACACTTAAGTCGACTAAATCTGGGATACAGAGAGTTGGTTTTGTTTCAGGAGTCGACTAGGGTCAAGGTATAGTCGACTAATAGGGATCTATAGTCGACTAATAGATAGGATGAGTCGACTAAAACTGTGAAATCAGAAAAGGCTATGTTTCATCTAAGGTAGATTAGTCGACTAGGCTCTAGGTCAAGTCGACTAATAGTGGTCGGGGAGCAGTTTACAGAACAGAACTTGGGGGTTGTTCTTGATGGTAAAAATGTGATTTTTATGGCACAAGTGTACATGATTTATCACTACAAGTATATAGAAGAGTTGCCTAGCCTTGGTGAGTAAGGTACTCACATGGATGGGTTGGATTTGGAGCTTGATCCAAGATGGAGATGATGGTGGCTTCAATCCATGAATTGTTGTTGAAGCTTGAGGTGGAGGAGTTGATCTTGGTGTTGGTGGTTGAAGATGAAGCCCTTGTGATGAAGCCCTAGTTGGGTTCTTGAAGTCTTGAGATGGATCCTTGAAGCTAGGGTTTGGTGGAGGAAGAAGGGGGATTTTGGAGGAGCTCTCTTGTTGAAGTGGAAGAGAAAAAGGGTGATTTGCAAATGAAAGGGATTATATAGGTTGGGGATTTTGTAAAGGAGATTGAAATAGGATAAATGCAAGGGGGCTTTGTGTGAAAGGGGAGGGGTGAGGTGTCCCTAGGGTGGCCACTTGGCCGGCCATGGGTGAGAGAGAGAATGAGTGGGGTTAGGTGAGAGGGTGAGTGGGAAATGAGGTGGCATGACCAGGTGGAAATTGGAATATGCGATAATTGGAAAAATGCCCGAAATTCAAGTATCTCGGAATGATCTGGAAATTTTACCAAAAATCAAGAATAACGTATGAAGACCAATAGTGAAATCCGTTCGAAGAAATACTTTATAGTTTTAAAACTAAAAATCCCGGAATCAGTTACCTACCGACTCCGTTGGAATTTTCGTAAAATCATAAAATTCTCAGAAAAAGAATATAGACAGAAAATATGATTCCGAGAAATAAAGTCTAAAGAACCATCATGAAATTCTAAACCGTTTGAGAATTAAAAATCCGGGAATCGGTCAGCGGCATTGGCCGACACCGGTTTTGAAGAAATTCAATTTAATTCCAGAAAAATCCAGAAAATCACAGAAAATCTAATATATTGAAAAACAATATTTAAAATTGAAATCGATCAATTCTACACGTCAGAAATACCAAATCGAAGAATATGCTATGATCGGGCCCTCGGCTCAGACTAGGGCTGAACCCGAGTCCACGAATCCAAATCCAATATAAACTAATCGTGTAAGGAATTCATGATATAGAATAAATACAGGGAACAAATCGAAAAATATGATCGAAAATCTGAATACGCAACTAAGTACGTATTCCAGGAACGGGGTATTACATCTTTACCAATATAATACAAAAAACTTTACAGGGTTTCTCAGATTATATTTAATTGTATTGATTCTTCCATTTAATTTTAATCATCCATTACTTAAAAACTTATATTCCTCATGTTAAATCTCAGTCATTCATCAGAGTTTTATTATTTTAATATACTTCCTGGACATGTACATCTCTCAACTCTCAAGATATCTACTTGTTGAAATTTACATTATATCTCACATCTAAATTTAAATAGACACAACGACAACAAGATAAATAAGTACAAAGTACATCTTTACAAATTATATTTAAAATATGAAAATATCTAATTTTTATTTTATGTTTAATTGATTGAGCCTCTTGGATTCCAGGCTCCCATCACATAGTCACTGTAGGACCATTTGCTTAGGATGCCAGGTGTCAATTATTTTGCCCGTGATTTGTATGGTTGAAATTACTCAAACCATTAATATATATAATTAATTAATTGAATGAATTGTCTGATCATGTCAGGACACATTAATTGCAAATTATTCAACAAAATTCTTGTTGGCTGTCCACTTCACAAGTTATTATTTTGTCTGAATCTTATCACAAATCTTGCCTTTATAAGAAGCAGACCCTGTATCTCTCATACAATCTCACCAAGAAAAAGTAGAGCTCCGGGTAATCCAAGAGATAACTAATGGCATCTCCCTCTGATGCAACTGATCCCAAAGATCTTGATGCTGAGATGGCAAGGAGGCATGAGTTGTGGATGGCTAAGCACGGGCGAGTCTATGAGGATGAAGTAGAGAAAGCAAGGAGATTCGAGATATTCAAAAAGAACATCAAGCTTATAGAAGATTTCAATCGTGCCGGAAAGCACAAATACACTCTAGGTGAAGGTCCATTTACTGATCTTACTTCCGAGGAATTCAAAACTACTTACGCTAGTGGATGCAAGGTCCTGGAACCAGAAGAGGAGGAGGAGGAGGAGGAGGAGGAGGAGACGGAGAAACCGTTAGATGCTCCTCTTCCTTCTAGTGTTGACCGGGAGACGGAGAGTGCAGTTACCGAGGTGGAGAACCAAGGGGGATCTGGTAAGAAAAGTATCTCATGAGTTTTCATTTTGTAGGATTTTTTTATTTCTTTCATTGCGTTAGATTTGGGGCACAAAATGTCCCACTATGATGTAATATTGGATGGCTTTGGTTTATTAGTAGTTTGATCGATTAGCAGTAACAATAGAATGCCTAATTAAAATCACCAAACAGTAATTGAGAAACAATCCAATTTACATTTTCGGGTGAAGAAGTAATCAAGAGAGTTTCACTAATTACTAATTAGAGAGAAATAATTACAACTATTCTGAAAAACAACATGCTCCTAAAAGAATTAATATAACTGAACATCTCACTGGTTTCCTTTTGGATTAATACAGGCACAAAAGAGAGCCAGAAGAAGACTTGTGTAGAGATGGATCTCCCAAGCGAGTCCACAAAACTAGAGTGAATGGCTGATCTTATATACTTTTTTTTGTCAAAATATAATCCCGGCTATCTTGTATTTCTATGATTAGATTGTTAGACTAATTATGTTTTAAAGTCTAATTTATTTTGGGCCTAATCAAGTCAATTGGATATTTGCACCCGCCCACTTAACCTATGTTTTTTGATCAAATAAAGAATTGATCAAACCTAAATGGTTTGGGTCTAGACACGTTTTCAATTACACTTAGCCATGAGTGTATTTAAATTAGAATGTGGGACTCATCTACACGTGTGAAACTCGTGTTATAAATCAAGGGCCTAGATCTATGATGAGTTGAACTAGGAATTCTTGATGCTATATATACCATGAGTAGGATTCCCTCTCCACCAATAACAATAATCATCTCTCTCTTGGAGGCCTCTCATATAGAAGAAAACTTGGTGGCTGGAGAGAAGAATCCTCTCCCTCAACTCAGACGTCTTCGAGATCGTGCAATTTTCGGCATCCTCGTAATGGAATCAGGTATGCCTAAAACCCTCCTTCCCTTTGATCATGATAAAGAGGCTTACAGTATATGTAAATCTTGTATGGAATAAATTTAGATCTTACAATTGGTATCAGAGCCTCCTCTTTATCAGATCATAGGGATCTACAGAAATTACGATCACGATCTATAAATATCATAAAAATATCTCTTTTTATTCAATAAATATTTTGTGTCTCATATGTTGGATCAAAAGGTTAAAAGGAGTTATTTTTTATTGAATTTAACATGTATATATTTTTATGAAATTTGATTTGTGTGTTATTCTATATTAAAAAAAAATTTTGTGTGGCCTGTCCAGGCGCTTGCAGGCGCCTGCATACAAAGTAACAATAATAAATAAATAAATAAATAAAGGAAAATAAAATTTGTGGCTGGACCTGGACGCATGCATGCAGGGGCTTCCCTGCATGCATGCATGGCAGGCCTTAAAGAACCAAAAAAAAAAAAAAAAGAGGTGAAGGGTGTTAGATGCATGCGCTGGAAGCACCAGCGCATGCATCATGAAGAAGTTTTAAAAAAAAAAAATTGACATGGCCTGCATGCATGCAGACATGTGTCGCATGCATGCACATGTAAAGCAAACAAATAATTAAAAAAAAAAGAAAAGGAATTTGATTAATTATTTAGGGTTTCCTTAATTTTGGATTATGAGATTAAATAGGATTAAAAAATTTAGAGATTGAATTTTACTCTAATAAGGAAACTTACTCCTAATTAATCTCATATTAAATTTCATTTGGGATGGTTGAAATTGATTTGGGTTTTAGAATTGAGATAGAATTCTAATCTATTAACGGTATTTTGGGGTAGAACTCTACTCATATAAAGAAACCTAATCCCAATCAATCTCACATAAAGCTAATTGGGTTTTATCCAGTTTATTTAAACCTGGCCCAATAAGAAAGGAAACCAATAACTTAACCATTGCGGGTCGGGTCTGATTCAGACCCGATAAGCACTGCAGACCCGTTTTGCCAATAGAAACTTCAATTAGCCATTACAGGCTCATACGACCTCTGTTTTGGGCATGTAAATAGTTGTTTCGAAGCTCTTGACGAGCACTACAGTATTACAGGAACTATACATGACAAAACAGTAGTTAGCTGACATACAAAAGGCATTAAAGTGTTTGTTTATCATAGTTATGTGTACCCTTACATGCTTCTGCTTCATTAATATTTATATCATTGCTTATATTGTCTAGCATGATGAATATTGATGTGTACTACAGTTAATAACACAGATAAAAATATATACATGTTCAAGCTAAAGAATTTATAAAAGAGCTTATTTAATTGCGTATATAGTTCATGCGGACAATAGCCGGCCCAAAGGAAGACTATTGTTTGGCCGAATTTTGTACGACTTCGGATACTTGATGTGGGTAATGCAAGTGGGAGAACCTTGATGTGTGGTAATCGGCCCAAAGGAAAGTTGTCACACTATTGGCCCATATTGCATTACCCTCATCAACTAGTTCGATGGTGGAACAAGAATCCAGATGCATAAATTTGTGTGGCCCATGCGTGTGGCAATCGGCCCAAAGGAAGGTTGTCATTATGGCCGGGTCATTACATATATTATATGGCCAATATAGATTACTTAAACTTTAGGACCAATCCTATAAAGTGACAGTCGGCCCAAAGGAAGGCTGTTTTCTTATATAGGACCTAGACTTTAGGATATCTATATTGGGCCAGTACAGTGTTATCATTTAGAGACACAACTTGTTCTGAAAGTTTAACCGGCAGCTCTATCGGTTAGACTGGTTGCATTTTCTGAAATTCATTTTTTATGGCTATTACAGTAGAATTTTATTAAATGCAATGTTTATATTAAATTGATGAGAAATTATACACTTATGTAGTTTAAATTGAATGCTACAAACTTTAAGAAGTGGTAAAACCACGTAAATGATCGTTCTTGAATTCATGCACCTAGAGTACACCTTAAAGATTGATGGATCTCTACTATCACTAATAAAAGTTCAGTAAAGAAAAGGTGAATTATGGTAAGTGGGAGAGATCTTACAAGATGTATCTAATAGTCATAAAGTACACTATTCCTATAACTATTAGGGGTTCTATGCCTGATAAAGTCAGTGCTCACTTAGCATCCAGGGTAAACTTCTAATAAGAAAAGGAAAAGTGAATCTAAAGGGCGGAACATAAACACCACTACAGTGGCTGATCCTAAGTAGCAAAAGTCCAGAAAAAGTAGCCTAAGGTCATTGCATACTTCTTCTGTAAGAAAGTAAGCCACCTCATGTAGGAATGCATAAAGTATCAGAAATGGCTATTTAGCGGGTATATCTCATATTTATGTTTGTTCTGAGATTAATTTAGCTTTAGTGCCACTTTATAAATTGTGAATAGATAATTCACATAAGCGATTCAATGCGGAACTTCCAAACCCAAAGGAGGCCCAGCCCAGCTGAGCGATACGTATACATGGGTGATGGAAATAACGTTGCAATTAAAGCTATTGGAGTTTGTAGGCTTAAATTAGATTCTAGTTTTTGGTTTTAGATTTGGATGAGACTTTATATGTATCGTCTTTTTAGGCGGAATCATATTTCTATTTATTTGTTAGACAGATCTAGTTTTACTGTCACTCTTGATAATGAAATGCTTAGTCTACCTTCCAAATCTAAAGTTGTTGGTACTAGAATTCTGATTGATGCCTATATAAATTGAAACTTCATGCTTTATATACTGAATCTCTATATGTGAATAACATAGGCACTAAGTAAAAATTAATTAAAGAAACATTAGAAAGTTTGGTACTAAACAAAGTTCAGGATGTCTTAAATTTGGTATATATATATATATATATAGACATTTGTGGTTCATTCCCTACAGCTTCTTAGAATGGTCATGAATATTTCATCACTTTTACAGACATTACTCTCGTTATAGGTACCTACACTTGTTCCATGAGAAATCCCAATCATTGGACATGTTCAAAGCCGTTAGATCTGATCATGGTGGTGAGTACTATGACAGATATGACGAATCAGGTAAATGTCCAGAATCATTTGTCAATTTTTTGAAAGAGTGGTATCGTCGCTTAGTATACCATATCATGGACACCTCATCAAAATGGTATTACTGAGAGATAAAATCACACACTAAAGAATATGGTTGGGAGTATGATAGCTCACACTACTCTACCAGAGTCATTATATAATGAAGCCTTAAAGATGGTTGTCACCTCCTTAATAGAGTACCTAGCAAAACAGTAACTAAAACCCTATATGAGTTATGGACTGAGAAATCTCTTAGTATTAGGCATCTACATGTTTGGGGTTGTCCAGCGGAAGGTCGGCCATATATATCATATGAGAAGAAGTTGGACTCAAGGACAGTTAGCTGTTTATTCATAGGGTATTCTGAGAGGTATAAAGGCTTTAAGTTTTATTGTCCCTCCACTAAGAAAATAAAGACGGATTGCTAAATTTTATTTTTGAGAATATTTAGAACAGTGGGAGTCAACTACATAAATATTTTATATTTAAGAAAGAACATATTGTTATACCCATGACAATTGTTCCAAATGATAAAGTAGTTGTTCCACTTCAAGATGAAAATACAGTTGCATCCTTACAAGATACATATACAGTTCATCCTGAAGTAGATCATGCTGGTGAGGTAGAAACTGAAAATTCTCAACCACAAGTGCCTAGGAGATCAACTAGGAAGAGGAGATCAATCATTTCAAATGATAATATAGTTTATCTCCAATAGTATGAGTTTGACATTGGGTTAGAGGATGACCCCACATCCTTGAATGAGGCCAAACTCAGTATTCACTCCACTAAGTGGTCAAATGCCATAAAAGATGAGTTAAAATCCATAAAGGACAATGATGTTTAGGATTTAGTAGAGTTGCCTGAAGGAAAGAAACCGATTAGTTATAAATGAGTATTCAAAACCAAGTGGGATTTGAAAGGTAATATCGAAAGGTATAAGGCACATCTTGTCACAAAGGGATTAACTCAAAGAGAAGGCATTGACTATAAGGAGACTTTCTCCCTGGTTTTCATGAAGCATCCTTTTAGGATTATTATTATGGCACTGGTGGCTTACTTTGACCTAGAGTTATACCAAATGGATTGTTGGCCCAAGAGGTTACACTCTCCAATTGTTTTGTGTTTTGATGATGACAAACCAAATAAGAGCTATTTGGTACTAATGAATTTGTTCAAGATAAGTTTCAGGTTTGTACCATGTTTGGAGACCATTTGCTTAGCTATTGCAAGAACTTCTAAGTTCCACAAAGCAAGGAAGGCATATTGCACATCAAGGAAGGATCATAGAAGAGAAGGCTCTAGCAAGGCATAGCATGGCACAAGACTTGAAGATTGCTCTAGAAGTCTTCATTAGTTTGTTTATAGTTTTATAGTTTGTTAAAGAATAGTGGATAGGTTTGAAGCTCTTTCACACACGTTTTTGCGCACATGCTTATTCCAAAAAGATTTCCTATAATATGTACAAAATATTTTGATATACAATCTTCTGCCTCAAAATTCATCTTTATGTTTTATACAAATATCTTTTCAAAATTATTTTGGTCAAAATCAAAATCCTCTTCAAAATCTGTTTTAAATCTGGTTTTTGACCTGAGCCGGTCGACCGACCGGTCGACCGTAGCCATGACAGGTCAAGCCGGTCGACCGGCCTTGTCGACCGGAGTTCTGGCTGTGCACGTATCCGTGTGCACGTTTTCCGGTCGACCGGACGGTCGACCGACTGTAAGCCAGTTTGCTCTCGGGTTTCTTAGGTCGACCGGGCGGTCGACCGCTGGCCTGCAACGGTCAGATTTTTGAATAGGCGGTCGACCGACCGGTCGACCGGACTAGCCGTTTGAACAGTAACGGGCATTTTTCTGAGCTGTTTTATTTTGTCTTTTTGTGTTTAAAAATTTGATTTAGGGATATATTTTGAATCTAATATGACTTAATTAGCCTTAAGATTGTTTTATCTCTTAACCTAGCCCTCTCCTATAAATAGGGGTGTTTGGGGAGAGATTCTTTACAACAATTATTACAAGAAAAATTCAAAAGTTTAAGGCATTCAAAAGAGCTTTGTTTCTTGGTTTTTGTGCTGAAATTCTCTCTCATTTTCTGAAGTGTTTTTGAAATACTCTCTGATTTAATTTTCTTTCTTCACTTACAACAAGAGCTTCATTCCTACTCATTGTTCTCTAAGGACCTTTTGCAAGGGAAGAGAATTTTTGCAAGAGAGAGTTTGTGGTCTTTTGCCTACCCAGAGATTACTTGTACTTGAGATTGTGTTACCGGGTACTCCTGTGGAGTTGGGTACTGCGGTTATTGTGTAACTGTCTTTGTGATAGTGAAGTGGTTAGAATCCTTCTGGGGAAGGTGGGGAAGTAGAGCTGGGTGCTCGAACCTCGATAACAATTCCTTGTGTTTGCGTTTGGTTTACTTTCTTGTGCTCATTACTTGCTTTCACTTGTCATTATTATTTTCACTTGTTTTCATTCACATTGTCTATCATATTCCCATACAACAAGGTTGCATTGCGCACCTCTAACTCATTTTAAGAGGAAGCCGGAGGAAGGAGTTCAGAGCCCTTAATAGGGAATTCGGCTCTTAGTCTTGTTTTGGGAGATTGTTGCATCATTGTTTTAAAATTGTCCATTGATTAGCATCATCACCTATTCACCCCCCCTCTAGGTGATTTTCAATTGGTATCAGAGCTTGGACTCTAGGTTTTGGCTTAACATCCATAGAGAGATCCTTAAAACTTGCTAATCAACATTTTCATTCATCCATTCATACACTAGTAAACATGGCCGACAACATTAAATCCCCACCTAAATTTGATGGACTAAACTTCCCTACTTGGAAGGTTAGGATGACTATCTTCTTACAATCCCTAGGTAGTTTGGTAGCTAAATCCTTGACCAAACCCTATGTAGCACCCGATAGTGATGAGAGCACTTGGACCGACTTCAACTTTAGAGAATATGAGGCAAACTCCAAGGCCCAAAACTCCCTATTAACCGCCTTGAATGAGGATGACCTTACACGGGTAATTCATTGCCAATCCGCCTATGAGATTTGGCAACACTTATTGGTCACACATGAAGGGACTCACAAGTCAAGAGAGCTAAGATAGATCTCTTGAGGTCTCAATATGAATTATTTAAAATGCTTGATGATGAAAATATTGATTTTATGATTACAAGGTTTACTAAAATTACCAATGCTCTTTCTTCCTTAGGCGATGTCATCTCCAATGATCAAAAGGTGCGGAAAGTAATTCGGGCGCTTCCTCCATCTTGGGAGATAAAGGCCACCACCTTAAAGGAGTTAAACGACAAGGATGAGATGGACCTCATTAGCCTCATTGGGAACTTAAAGACCCATGAGATGGAGAAGAAAGCAAGAGAAGAGGCCGCTCCAACAAAGAAGAAATCAATAGCTTTCAAGTCTTCATACACCCTTGAAGACGATGAGGAAGATGAAGAAGAAGATGAGGAGCTCTCCCTCCTTGTGCGAAACATGAAAAGATTGTACCGGAAGAAAAAGCTCAACTTCCAAAGAAAGTTTGAAGGCAAAGAGGAGAAAAGAATTATATGTTTCAATTGCCGAAGGCTAGGACACATCATGGCGGATTGCCCGGAGTTCAAAAAGAAGATGACCTCCTCCTTCAAGCCAAAGAAGTCGGAAGAAAAGAAAGCTTACAAGGCAACATGGGATTCGGAAAGCGAGTCCGAAGAAGAAGAAGCGGATACCGCGAATATGTGTTTCATGGCAAACACACCAAAGGTAACCCCTCAATCTCTTGATGAGGAAGATGATGGTTTGAGTAAAGAAGTTATTGTGCATGCCTTTGTTGAACTCTCCGAAACTTATGATAATAAGAAAATTGAATGTCTTAAATTACAAAAGGAAGTTGCTTTTCTTAAAAATCAACTTGGTATGGTTTCTAAGAAAAGGATGATATCTCTTCAAAACTTATTTCTATTCAAAATGAATTTAGTGCCTACAAGGTTTCTTGTAAGGCAAAAGCTCCTATTGTAAATGAAAAAGAAATTTCTTCTTTTAAATCTAAAATGGTTAATTTTGAAAAGGTTTTGAAAGATTGTGCTTTTAACACCAAGAGGCTTGAAGAAAAGTTTTCTAAAACGCACACCTCTCATACTAAAGATTCACATGTTAAGATTCCTCATGCTCACACTACACACAAATCTTCTCATTTTCATGCTCACAATTCTCATGCTCACAAATCACACACTCACTATGCTTTTAAATAGGGTAGAGTGTATAGATGTACATATTGTGGTAAAAATGAACATTTAGCTAAGTTTTGTTATGATCAATCAAATAGAACAAATAATCTTGTTTGGGTTAATGAAACTAACTCTTTAGGACCCAAGAAAATGTGGGTACCAAAATCAAGTCCTAAATTATTTGATGTAGGTACACACCAAGGCTCCAAGACGTAGGGAGTGGTGGTACCTTGATAGTGGTTGTTCAAGACACATGACATGGGATATCAATAACTTTACAACCCTATCAAGGTACATGGAAGGTGACTCCGTCACCTTCGGGGATGACTCCAAGGGAACTATCATCGGTATAGGTAACATTCAAGTTGGTGCATCTCCTATTATAGAAAATGTTGTTTTAGTTGAAGGTTTGAAACATAATTTGCTTAGCATTAGTCAATTTTGTGATCGTGGACTTAAAGTTATTTTTGATGATTGTTCTTGCAAGATTTTTGATATTAAAACCAATGATTGTATTCTCACCGGTTTTCGTGATGATAATGTTTATATCATTGACATGCTTAATATTGAGTGTTCTACTAAATGCTTAAATGCTTTTGATGAAAATTCTTGGCTTTGGCATAGAAGATTAGGACATGCATCTTTTGAACATCTTTCTAGGATTAATTCAAAGGAATTGGTGAAGGGTATTCCTTGCTTGAAGTTTGAGAAAGACCGCATTTGTGGTGCGTGCCAACTTGGAAAACAAACCAAGTCTTCCTTCAAACCAATCAAGGATATCATGTCAACTAGGCCTTTAGAATTAATTCATATGGATTTATTTGGACCAACTAAAACTAAGAGTTTAAATGGTAGTAGATTTGCATTTGTTTTAGTTGATGATTTTTCCCGTTTCACTTGGGTTTTCTTTTTGGAACACAAAGATCAAACCTTTTCTCATTTTAAGATTTTTCGAAAAAGGGTTGAAAAAGAAAAAGGTTTTCCGATTTTGAAAATAAGGAGTGATAGAGGTGGTGAGTTTGTGAACCAAATCTTCATGACTTATTGTGATAAAAAGGAAATTAAGCATGAAATGTCTTGTCCTAGAACTCCACAACAAAATGGAGTTGTAGAAAGGAAAAATAGAACACTTCAAAAGATGGCTAGGACAATGATAAGTGAATACGACCTCCCTCAATATTTATGGGCCGAGGCCGTAAACACCGCATGCTATATATCAAACCGTATTTATTTGTGCAAAAATTCTTCTAAAACATCTTTTGAAATGTATCATTATAGAAAACCAAATGTTGCATATTTCAAAGTTTTTGGATGCAAATGTTTTGTTTTGAATACTAAAGATAATTTGGGTAAATTTGATGCTAAGGCTTATAAAGCAATTTTTGTTGGATATTCTACAACTAGTAAAGCTTATAGAGTATTCATTAGATCTTCTCGTACCATTGAAGAATCCATGCATGTTACGTTTGAAGAATCTAATGTGTTTGTTGAGATTGTTGTAGAGATTGAACCATTAGGTGAAAACATGGAGAAACTATCCTTGAAGGACTCACCCGCTCAAGAAGATAAGCAAGAACCTATTGGTGATGTTCAAAAGGATAAAGAGGAAAGCTCTCAACTGCTTCCCAAAGCTTGGAGATATGCTACAAATCATCCTAAGGAGCTCATCTTGGGTGATGCATCTAAAGGAGTCACAACGCGCTCCAAACTCCATGACCTATGTGGTAACTTTGCTTTCATTTCTCATTTTGAACCCAAAAGCATTCTCGAAGCTGAGACGGATTCATATTGGTTGCTAGCCATGCAAGATGAACTCAATCAATTTGAGCGCAACCAAGTTTGGCACCTTGTTCCTAAGCCCCACGATAGACCAATAATTGGTACTAAGTGGATCTTTAGGAATAAGATGGATGAATCCGGAAATGTGATTAGGAATAAAGCTAGGTTAGTGGCCCAAGGTTACACTCAAGTTGAAGGAATTGACTTTGAGGAGACCTTTGCACCCGTAGCACGGCTTGAAGCCATACGGATAACACTAGCTTATGCATCCTTTAGAAACTTTAAACTTTTTCAAATGGATGTAAAAAGTGCATTTTTAAATGGTTTTATTAATGAAGAAGTTTATGTTGCTCAACCTCCCGGTTTTATCGATCATGTTCATCCCGATTTCGTTTTTAAACTTGACAAAGCTTTGTATGGATTGAAACAAGCTCCAAGAGCTTGGTATAAAAGGCTTTCTAGTTTTCTTATTTCAAATGATTTTATTAAAGGCAAAGTAGACACAACTCTCTTTACTAAGCATGTTGATAATGACATTTTAATTGTGCAAATTTATGTTGATGATATAATCTTTGGTTCTACTAATGAGCTTTTGTGCAAGGATTTTGAAAAGGTCATGCAACTTGAATTTGAAATGTCCTCAATGGGTGAGCTCAACTTCTTTCTTGGACTCCAAGTCAAGCAATTGCAAGATGGGAACTTCATATGTCAAGCCAAATACGCAAAGGAACTCGTGAAGAGGTTTGGACTTGAAGATTCAAAAGTATGCAACACTCCCATGGCAACTACAACAAAGCTTGATAAGGATGACCAAGGTAAAAATGTTGATATCAAATTGTATAGAAGCATGATAGGTAGTCTTTTGTATTTAACGGCAAGTAGGCCGGATATCATGTTTAGTGTGTGTCTTTGTGCTAGATTTTAATCGTGTCCCAAAGAGTCTCATCTTATTGCCGTAAAACGCATTATTTGTTATATTAAGGGAACGATTGGAATGGGTCTATGGTATCCGAAAATCGGAGATTTCTCAATGACGAGTTATTCGGATGCCGACTATGCGGGTTGTAGAGTAGATAGAAAGAGTACTAGTGGGACATGTCAATTTCTTGGTAATTGTCTTGTTTCATGGTCCTCTAGGAAGCAAAATTTCGTAGCTCTCTCAACCGCCGAGGCGGAGTATGTTGCCGCGGGGGCTTGTTGTGCACAAGTTCTTTGGATGAAACATACTCTCCTTGATTATGATTTGCATTATAAAAATATTAAAATATTTTGTGATAATACTAGTACTATACATTTAACCAAAAATGCAAATCAACATAGTAAGACCAAGCACATTGAGATTAGATATCACTTTCTTAGAGATCATTTTGAGAAAGGTGATATAGATATTGATTATGTTTCCACGGATTTACAACTAGCCGATATTTTCACTAAACCGCTTGATTTTGCTAGATTTTCGTTTATTTGTGGAGAACTTAATGTTTGTGTTATTGATTAAACATGTGTTTCTTAACCCTTTTTGATGTATGACAAAAAGGGGGAGAATAATTTTACATTGACAAAAATAAGATTCATTTGGTCTTGGTTCCATATGAATTTATATGTTTTGGTTTTATGAATGAAGTTTTATGAATGAAGTTTTATGAATGAGTTTTTGAATTCATGTATTTTGAGATTCTTGATTCTTGTGTTTTGAGTTTTTAACATAGCATAATTTGAGGGGGAGTTTTCTCCTCCCCTATATTTTTGTTTATAGCCTATTTGTTTTGTCATCATCAAAAAGGGGGAGATTGTTGGCCCAAGAGGTTACACTCTCCAATTGTTTTGTGTTTTGATGATGACAAACCAAATAAGAGCTATTTGGTACTAATGAATTTGTTCAAGATAAGTTTCAGGTTTGTACCATGTTTGGAGACCATTTGCTTAGCTATTGCAAGAACTTCTAAGTTCCACAAAGCAAGGAAGGCATATTGCACATCAAGGAAGGATCATAGAAGAGAAGGCTCTAGCAAGGCATAGCATGGCTCAAGACTTGAAGATTGCTCTAGAAGTCTTCATTAGTTTGTTTATAATTTTATAGTTTGTTAAAGAATAGTGGATAGGTTTGAAGCTCTTTCATACACGTTTTTGCGCACATGCTTATTCCAAAAAGATTTCATATAATATGTACAAAATATTTTGATATACAATCTTCTGCCTCAAAATTCATCTTTATGTTTTATACAAATATCTTTTCAAAATTATTTTGGTCAAAATCAAAATCCTCTTCAAAATCTGTTTTAAATCTGGTTTTTGACCTGAGCCGGCGACCGACCGGTCGACCGTAGCCATGACAGGTCAAGCCGGTCGACCGGCCTTGTCGACCGGAGTTCTGGCTGTGCACGTATCTGTGTGCACGTTTTCCGGTCGACCGGACGGTCGACCGACTGTAAGCCAGTTTGCTCTCGGGTTTCTTAGGTCGACCGGGCGGTCGACCGCTGGCCTGCAACGGTCAGATTTTTGAATAGGCGGTCGACCGACCGGTCGACCGGACTAGCCGTTTGAACAGTAACGGGCATTTTTCTGAGCTGTTTTATTTTGTCTTTTTGTGTTTAAAAATTTGATTTAGGGATATATTTTGAATCTAATATGACTTAATTAGCCTTAAGATTGTTTTATCTCTTAACCTAGCCCTCTCCTATAAATAGGGGTGTTTGGGGAGAGATTCTTTACAACAATTATTACAAGAAAAATTCAAAAGTTTAAGGCATTCAAAAGAGCTTTGTTTCTTGGTTTTTGTGCTGAAATTCTCTCTCATTTTCTGAAGTGTTTTTGAAATACTCTCTGATTTAATTTTCTTTCTTCACTTACAACAAGAGCTTCTTCATTCCTACTCATTGTTCTCTAAGGACCTTTTGTAAGGGAAGAGAATTTTTGCAAGAGAGAGTTTGTAGTCTTTTGACTACCCAGAGATTACTTGTACTTGAGATTGTGTTACCGGGTACTCCTGTGGAGTTGGGTACTGCGGTTATTGTGTAACTGTCTTTGTGATAGTGAAAAGGTTAGAATCCTTCTGGGGAAGGCGGGGAAGTAGAGCTGGGTGCTCGAACCTCGATAACAATTCCTTGTGTTTGCGTTTGGTTTACTTTCTTGTGCTCATTACTTGCTTTCACTTGTCATTATTATTTTCACTTGTTTTCATTCAAATTGTCTATCATATTCCCATACAACAAGGTTGCATTGCGCACCTCTAACTCATTTTAAGAGGAAGCCGGAGGAAGGAGTTCAGAGCCCTTAATAGGGAATTCGGCTCTTAGTCTTGTTTTGGGAGATTGTTGCATCATTGTTTTAACATTGTCCATTGATTAGCATCATCACCTATTCACCCCCCCTCTAGGTGATTTTCATGGATGTTAAGATTGCCTTTCTTAATGGTAGCATTATGAAGGAAATCTGTATGGTGCAACTAGAAAGTTTTAAAGTGAAAATTTCATAATATTTGATTTGCAAATAAAGAAATTCATTTATGGTCTAAATCAAGCATCTCGTCAATGGTATTTAAAATTTGATCATATAATATCCGATTTTGATTTTAAGGAGATTATAGATGATCAATATATTTACCATAAATTTAAAGGAAGTAGATTTATATTTCTTGTGCTATATGTGGATGACATTCTATTAGCAAGTAACGATATAGATCTTCTACTTGAGATTAAGAGTTTTCTCTCAAAGAATTTTGAGATGAAAGATCTTGGAGACGCTTCTTTTGTGATAGGCATCCAGATTCAACGTGACAGGGCACGTAGAATATTAGGCTTATCACAAAAGGCCTATATCGATAAGGTGCTAGATAGATATGGCATGAAGAATTGCTCTAGGGGAGATAAATTAAGTCTACTCTAATGTCCCAAGAACGACCTACAGAAAGAGCAAATGAAAGACATTCCATATGTATTGGCAGTTGGATGTCTGATGTGTGCTCAAGTTTGTACCCATCCAGACATAGCACATACCGTTGAGAAACTTGACAGAAACTTGATCAATCATGGGATTGATCTCTGAAAGACTGTCAAGAAGGTAATGTGATATCAATAGAAGACTACATGAAATCTAATCAGTTGCAGCTGATCGGATACACAGATTCAGATTATGCTGTATGTATCGACGATAGGAAGTCCACTTCATTTTACATTTTTCTTATTGTAGGAAGATGGTGGATTTAGTCGAGAGGCCATTACAGCTACACTGTGACAATAAGAGCTATAAAGATCTACTCTATAGTGACAAGAGTTCAGTAAAGTCAAAGTATATCGACATCAAATTTCTTGTCATCAATGATAAAGTTCGGAATCATATTTTGTCTGTTGATAGTGATGACACTATTCTTAATATTACAGATTCACTCATTAAAGTACTTTGACCTAAAGTATTCTTAGAGCATATTGCTCATATGAGGATGACTAGTCATTATGATATCCTGATTTTGTGGGAGTGGATAATTTTATGTAACAGACATTATTTCTAAGTGCACTTTATGGATATTTGTTGATTCTGATAAATAAATTTATAACTGCTTTTCCTAAAGTTTACTTTTGCGCATTTGAGTTTGTTGAATTAGCAGTTAGACTCGTTGGAGTCATAAAGTAAGACTCGTTGGAGTCATAAGGTTAGACTCGTTGGATTCATAAAGTGGAAGCCAGTTGGAATTATACCTTATTTGATAAGAGGACATTTCCATGCCACACATCCACATTTGATCTATGTCGTTAGGGGTTTTGAAACTTGTGATGTGGAAGGTCCTACCTCGATTAAACAGAAGGTAACGATTGCCACATTCGGTGGCAGGACACTTAATGGACCAGATTGTTTTGAAATGTGGTTTGTCGGCGGTTAAAGTTTTGACGTCATAAAGTTATGCATAATATCTATTCAGTATGACTTGCTTGGCCCAAGTGGGAGATTGTTAGACTTATTATGTTTTAAAGTCTAATTTATTTTGGGCCTAATCAAGTCAATTGGATATTTGCACCCGCCCACTTAACCTATGCTGTTTGACCCAATAAAGAATTGATCAAACCTAAATGGTTTGGGTCTAGACACGTTTCCAATTACACTTAGCCATGAGTGTATTTAAATTAGAATGTGGGACTCATCTACACGAGTGAAACTCGTGTTATAAATCAAGGGCCTAGATCTATGATGAGTTGAACTAGGGTTTCTTGATGCTATATATACCATGAGTAGGGTTCCCTCTCCACCAATAACAATAATCATCTCTCTCTTGGAGGCCTCTCATCTCCTCTAAGGATATAAAAGAGAACTTGGTGGCTGTAGAGAAGAATCCTCTCCCTTAACTTCGGCATCCTCGTAATGGAATCAGGTATGCCTAAAACTCTCCTTCCCTTTGATCATGATAAAGAGGCTTACAGTATATGTAGATCCTGTATGGAATAAATTTAGATCTAACATAGATTGTATAATGTTTGGTACCTTGATCAATTATCTTATTTTTTGAAACTACATAACAAACTTTTAGTAATATATGCATGCGTGTGCGTGCGCACGGGGGCAGTGTAAAAGAATCGAATCATGAGAACATACTACTGGTAGTGTGAGATAGATCTATTATGGTTATATTGTCAAATGGATGTATGCCAAGTAAAACATGTGTCTCTTAGTTTCAGGTTGTAAGTGATATTCCTTGCTTGGCTTGAAGTGAAGGGTGAGACGGGGGAGAGTCCTCTCCCCTTCTTTCATGTCATGCAGGCAATGCTAGGAATCGAAACATAGATGAAGAAAGATCAAAGAACATGGATCACAGATCAAACCACACACTCAGAGAGCACTAGGACTTTACGTGAAAAATCAAGATGAGAAAAATTACGGAGCTGCACACAAATCCACTACACAAGAGAGATTACAAGAGGAAAAAAAAGATAGAGAACCTCATAGCCGCTCTGTATTTTCAATGGCATGCACTCGCTTTACTCTACATCATAACCATAATGACAACATATCTTCTTTAATAGAGAAAACTAGGATGACAAGTTGTGAACTCTCCAACTGCCCTTGACATGTTCACCGAGTTTCACAGGTCACGAAGCTTCTGGGCTGAATTGCTTCACCGTTGTGCACCTCCGAAATGCTACTCTGCACTGCCGCTACGTAGTGCTCCTCCTGAGTGATGCTACGCTGCTACTCCGGAGAGAGACTTCCACATTGCCCATAACATGAAACCCCAAACTCGCCCAAGCTCTCTTCAGGAGAGCTACGACTTCGCTTCGGGTTCTTAAAAAGACTTCGCAGAAAAAATTATAGCTTAGGGCGACACACGTAATACTCTGCGTTGGGCGACAACCTGTCAAGACAATAATTAGGCTCCACAACTCCAACAAGCTTCCACTTGGAGACTGATTATTGACACAGCAGCGACACTCCGTCTCTCTCTCTCTCTCTCTCTCTCTCTCTCTCTCTCTCTCTCGTACTCCACCAACTCTCAACTCCATAGTGAATTTGATGTGACCCAACTCCGAATCTTCAGCCTTGAAGACCCACAAAAGCTAAACAATTTTTCAGCTTCTCCACCACGACCACCTTCGTCAACATGTCTGAAGGATTCTGACTTGTGTGTATCTTTTTTAGTGACAAGGCACTATCTTTAAGAAGTTTGTGAATGAAGTGGTATCTGACATGAATGTGCTTGGTTCTATCATGATAGACTGGATTATTTGCAAAATCTATAGTACTCTGACTACCATTGTATAGTGGGGGCCTCACATGCACCTTGCCGAGTTTTTTCAAAAATCCTTCAGCCATATCAACCTTTTCAAGTTTCTGTCACTGTAATATATTCAGCCTCTGTCATAGACAAGGCAACTATCTTTTTTCAGCCTTGACACCTAGCTTATTGCTCACTTCCCAGTGTGAAGATATAACCAGTGATACTCTTTCGACTATCTACATCACCTGCAAAAGTCAGAATCAACATATCCATGAAGAGGAACGTCTGTGCCTTCATAGAACAAAGTCATATCTGAACTCCCTTTCAGATATCTCATGATCCACTTAACTGCTCTCCCATGCTCCTGTCCAGAATTGCTCATGTATCTACAACTCCTATTGTTTGAGCAACTTTTTGGACAGATCATATCATACATCAAACTGCCCACAACTGATACATAAGGCACCTTCGAGATGAGAGCCTTTTCTGAAAATCACCTAGAGGGGGGGTGAATAGGTGATAATGCTAATCAATGCACAATTTAAAAACTATGATGCAACAATCGCCCAAAACAAGACTAAGAGCCGAATGCCCCGTAAAGGGTTCTGAACTCCTTCCTCCTGATTCCTCTTGAAATAAGTTAGAGGTGCACGATGTAACCTTGTTGTATGGGACAATGATTGACAAGATGAATGAAAACAAATGAATATTGCAATGAAGAGTAAGAGAAAGTAAATGTAAATCAAACGCAAACACCAAGAATTGTTATCGAGGTTCGAGCACCTAGCTCTACTTCCCCGCCTTCCCCAGAAGGATTCTAACTACTTTCACTATCACAAAGATATCACAAATACACCGGAGTACCCAACTCAACAATCCCAAGTACAAGCAATCTCTTAGTAGTCAAAAGACCACAAACTTTCTCTTTTGCAAAAATTCTCTTCCCTTACAAAGGTCCTTAGAGAACAATGAGTAGGAATGAAGCTCTTGTGTGCAAAAGGGAGAAGAAAAAGAAATCAGAGAAATCTTGAAAACACTTCAGAAAATGAGAGAATTTCAGCACAAAAACCAAGCTCTTTTGTAAGCCTTAAACTTTGAAACTTTTGGAATTTTTCTTGTAATAATTAGTCTATGAATCTCTCCCCAAACACCCCTATTTATAGGAGAGGGCTAGGGTTTAGAGATAAAACAAACTTAGGGTTAATCAGAGAGTATTAAGTTCAAAATGTATCCTTTAAAATAATTTTAAACACAAAAGGACAAAATTTAAAACAGCCCAGAAAATAGCCGTTACTCTTCAGGATCTATCGGTCGACCGCCGGTCGACCGCAGTTCAAAATAAAAGAGCCGTTACAGGCTAACGGTCGACCACCCGGTCGACCCAAAAATCCAGAGAGCAAATAACTTACAGTCAGGCAACTATCGGTCGACCGCCCGGTCGACCAAGAAACGTGCACACGGATATGTGCATCTACTAGAACCTCGGTCGACTCGGACGGTCGACCGGCTAAACCTGACATAGGGTCGGTCGACCCTGCGGTCGACCGGCTCAGGTCAAAAGCCAAAATAAAAACAGAAATTTGAAGAGACTTTGATTTTAACCAAAATATTTTTGAATAGGGATTAGTATAAAACATAAGGATGTATTTGTAGGCAGAAGATTGTATACTAAAATATTTTGTACGTATTATAAGAATCTTTTTGGAATAAGGATGTGCGCAAAAACGTGTGTGATGGAGCTTCAAACCTATTCACTATTCTTTAACAAACTATAAAACTAGAAACAAGACTAATGAAGACTTCTTGAGCAATCTTCAAGTCTTGAGCCATGCTATGCCTTGCTAGAGCCTCTTCTTCTATGTTCCTTCCTTGACGTGCAAGATGCCTTCTTTGCTTCATGAACCTAGAATTTGCAATAGCTAAGCAATGGCCTCCAAAAATGGTTCTATCCTGAAATTTATCTTGAGCAAACTCATTAGTATCAAATAACTCTTATTTGGTTTGTCATCATCAAAACTCTAAACAAATGGAGAGTGTAACCTTATGGGCCAACAATCTCCCCCTTTTTGATGATGACAAAACAAATAGGCTATAAACAAAAATATAGGGGAGGAGAAAACTCCCCCTCAAAATATGCTATATGTAACAAATAAAAATTATGTAAAACAAGAACATTTAAACTCAAATTTACGAATTCAATGAAAGTCACATGCTGTTGATACCAATAAAAACAAAACACAAGAATTCACAAAAACACATAAACTCATATGGAACCAAGACCATATGAACTTATATTTATCATGTAAACTTATTCTCCCCCTTTTTGTCATACATCAAAAAGGTTAAGAAATACATGTTTAATCAATAATACAAACATTAAGTTCTCCACAAATAAACGAAAATCTAGCAAAATCAAGAGGTTTAGTGAAAATATCGGCTAGTT
The DNA here is from genome assembly GCA_038442645.1 of Agave tequilana. Lineage (NCBI taxonomy): Eukaryota > Viridiplantae > Streptophyta > Magnoliopsida > Asparagales > Asparagaceae > Agave > Agave tequilana. Next base: position 923,948 of record JAVJIF010029783.1, read on the forward strand.
GCAAATCCGTGGAAACATAATCAATATTTATATCACCTTTCTCAAAATGATTTCTAAGAAAGTGATATCTAATCTCAATGTGCTTGGTCTTACTATGTTGATTTGCATTCTTAGTCATGTGTATAGTACTAGTATTATCACAAAATATTTTTATATGGCTATAATGCAAATCATAATCAAGGAGAGTATGTTTCATCCAAAGGACTTGTGCACAACAAGCCCCCGCGGCAACATATTCCGCCTAGGCGGTTGAGAGAGCTACGGAATTTTTCTTCCTAGAGGACCATGAAACAAGACAATTACCAAGAAATTGACATGTCCCACTAGTACTCTTTCTATCTACTCTACAACCCGCATAGTCGGCATCCGAATAACTTGTCATTGAGAAATCTCCGGTTTTCGGATACCATAGACCCATTTCAATTGTGCCCTTAATATAACGAATATTGCGTTTTACCGCAATAAGATGAGACTCTTTGGGACACGATTGAAATCTAGCACAAAGACACACACTAAACATGATATCCGGCTTGCTTGCCGTTAAATACAAAAGACTTCCTATCATGCTTCTATATAATTTAATATCAACATTTTTACCTTGGTCATCTTTATCAAGCTTGGTTGTAGTTGCTATGGGAGTGTTGCAAGTCTTTGAGCCTTCAAGTCCAAACTTCTTTACGAGTTCTTTTGCATACTTGGCTTGACTTATGAACGTCCCATTTTGCAATTGCTTGATTTGGAGTCCAAGGAAGAAATTAAGCTCACCCATGGAAGACATTTCAAATTCAAGTTGCATGACCTTTTCAAATTCCTTGCATAAAACTTCATTAGTAGAACCAAAAATTATATCATCAACATAAATTTGCACAATTAAAATGTCATTATCAACATGCTTAGTAAAGAGAGTTGTGTCTACTTTGCCTTTAACAAAATCATTTGAAATGAGAAAACTAGAAAGCCTTTCATACCAAGCTCTTGGAGCTTGTTTCAATCCATACAAAGCTTTATCAAGTTTAAAAACAAAATCGGGATGAATATGATCAATAAAACTGGGAGGTTGAGCAACATAAACTTCTTCATTAATAAAACCATTCAAAAATGCACTTTTCACATCCATTTGAAAAAGTTTAAAATTTTTGAAAGATGCAAAAGCTAGTGTCATCCGTATGGCTTCAAGCCGTGCTACGGGTGCAAAGGTCTCCCCTCAAAGTCAATTCCTTCAACTTGAGTGTAACCTTGGGCCACTAACCTAGCTTTATTCCTAATGACATTTCTGGACTCATCCATCTTGTTTCTAAAGATCCACTTAGTACCAATTATTGGTCTATCGTGGGGCTTAGGAACAAGGTGCCAAACTTGGTTGCGCTCAAATTGATTGAGTTCCTCTTGCATGGCTAGCAACCAATATGAATCCGCCTCGGCTTTGAGGATGCTTTTGGGTTCAAAATGAGAAATGAAAGCAAAGTTACTACATAGGTCATGGAGTTTGGAGCGCGTTGTGACTCCTTTAGATGCATCACCCAAGATGAGCTCCTGAGGATAATTTGTAGCGTATCTCCAAGCTTTAGGAAGCGGTTGTGAGCTTTCCTCTTTATCCTCTTGAACATCACCAATAGGTTCTTGCTTTTCTTCTTGAGCCGGTGAGTCCTTCAAGGATAGTCTCTCCATGTCTTTACCTAATGGGTCAATCTCTACAACATTCTCAACAAACACATTAGATTCTTCAAATTTAACATGCATGAATTTTTCAATGGTAAGTGAAGATCTATTGAATACTCTATAAGCTTTACTAGTTGTAGAATATCCAACAAAGATTACTTCATAAGCCTTAGCATCAAATTTACCCAAATTATCTTTAGTATTTAAAACAAAACATTTGCATCCAAAAACTTTGAAATAAACAACATTAGGTTTTCTAGAATGATACATTTCAAAAGATGTTTTAGAAGAATTTTTACACAAATAAATACGATTTGATATATAGCATGCGGTGTTTACGGCCTCAGCCCATAAATATTGAGGGAGGTCATATTCACTTATCATTGTCCTAGCCATTTCTTGAAGTGTTCTATTTTTCCTTTCTACAACTCCATTTTGTTGTGGAGTCCTAGGACAAGACATTTCATGCTTAATTCCCTTTTCATCAAAATAAGTCATGAAGAGTTGGTTAACAAACTCACCACCTCTATCACTCCTTATTTTCAAAATCGAAAAACCTTTTTCTTTTTCAACCCTTTTTCGAAAAACTTTGAAATGAGAAAAAGTTTGATCTTTATGTTCCAAAAAGAAAACCCAAGTGAAGCGAGAAAAATCATCAACTAAAACAAATGCAAATCTACTACCATTTAAACTCTTAGTTTTAGTTGGTCCAAAAAGATCCATATGAATTAATTCTAAAGGTCTAGTTGACATGATATCCTTGATTGGTTTGAAGGAAGACTTGGTTTGTTTCCCAAGTTGGCACGCACCACAAATGCGGTCTTTCTCAAACTTCAAGTAAGGAATACTCTTCACCAATTCCTTTGAATTAATCCTAGAAAGATGGTCAAAAGATGCATGTCCTAATCTTCTATGCCAAAGCAAAGAATTTTCATCAAAAGCATTTAAGCATTTAGTAGAACAATCCAAATTAAGCATGTCAATGATATAAACATTATCATCACGAAAACCGGTGAGAATACAATCATTAGATTTAACATCAAAAATCTTGCAAGAAGAATCATCAAAAACAACTTTAAGTCCACGGTCACAAAATTGACTAATACTAAGCAAATTATGTTTCAAACTATCAACAAGTACAACATTTTCTATAATAGGAGATGAACCAATTTGAATGTTACCTATACCAATGATAGTGCCCTTGGAGTCATCCCCGAAGGTGACGGTGCCACATTCCATGTACCTTGATAGGGTTGTAAAGTTATTGATGTCCCATGTCATATGTCTTGAACAACCACTATCAAGGTACCACCGCTCCCTACGTCTTGGAGCCTTGGTGTGTACCTACATCAAATAATTTAGGACTTGATTTTGGTACCCACATTTTCTTGGGTCCTAAGGAGTTAGTTTCATTAACCCAAACAAGACTATTGGTTCTATTTACTTGGTCATAACAAAATTTAGCCAAATGTCTATTTTTACCACAATATGTGCATCTATACACTCTACCATATTTAAAAGCATAGTGAGTGTGTGATTTGTGAGCATGAGAAGATTTAGCATGAGAAGTGTTATGTGTAGTGCGAGCATGGGGAATCTTAACATGAGAATCTTTAGCATGAGAGGTGTGCTTTTTAGAAAACTTTTCTTCAAGTTTCTTAGTGTTAAAAGCACAATCTTTCAAAACCTTTTTATAATCAACCATTTTAAATTTTAAAGAGGAAATTTCTTTTTCATCAACCATAGGAGATTTTGCCTTACAAGAAATCTTGTAGGCATTAATTCTTTTTGAATAGTAATGAGATTAGAAGAAATATCATCTTTTTCTTTAGAAACCATAGCAAGTTGATTTTTAAGAAAAGTAACTTCTTTTTGCAATTTAAAACATTCAATCTTCTTATTGTCATAAGTTTCGGAAAGTTCAACAAAGGCATGTACAAGAACTTCCTTACTTAATTCATCATCTTCATCATCAAGAGTTTGAGGGGTTACCTTTGGTGTGTTTGCCATGAAACACATGTTTGCCGTATCCACCTCTTCTTCGGATTCTCTTTCCGAATCCCAAGTTGCTTTGTATGCTTTCTTTTCTTCCGGCTTCTTTGGCTTGAAGGAGGAAGTCATCTTCTTTTTGAACTCTGGCCATGATGTGTCTGGGTTTTCGGCAATTGTAGCAAATGATTCTTCTCTCCTCTTTACCTTCAAATTTTCTTCAGAAGTTGAGCTTGTTCCTCCGGTACATCCTTTTGACATTTCGCACAAGGAGGGAGAGCTCCTCATCTTCTTCTTCATCTTCTTCATCGTCTTCAAGAGTGGATGAGGACTTGAAAGCTATGGACTTCTTCTTTAATGGATCGGCCTCTTCTCTTGCTTTCTTTTCCATCTCATGGGTTTTTAAGTTCCCAATGAGACTAATGAGGTCCATCTCATCCTTGTCGTTTAACTCCTTCAAGGTGGTGGCCTTTATCTCCCATGATGTAGGAAGAGCCCAAATCACTTTGCGCACCTTTTGATCATTTGAGATGTCATCACCTAAGGAAGAAAGAGCATTGGTGATTTTAGTAAACCTTGTAATCATACAATCAATGGATTCTTCATCAATCATTTTAAAGGATTCATATTGAGACCTCAAGAGATCTATCTTAGCTCTCTTGACTTGTGAAGTCCCTTCGTGTGTGACCAATAAATGTTGCCAAATCTTATAGGCGGATTGGCAATGAATTACCCGTGTAAGGTCATCCTCATTCAAGGCGGTTAATAGGGAGTTTTGGGCCTTGGAGTTAGCCTCATATTCTCTAAATGTAAAGTCGGTCCAAGTGCTCTCATCACTATCGGGTACTACATAGGGTTTGGTCAAAGATTTAGCTACCAAGCTACCTAAAGATTACAAGAAAATAGTCATCCTAACCTTCCAAATAGGGAAATTAAGTCCATCAAATTTAGGAGGGGTTTTGATGTTATCGGCCATGTTTACTAGTGAATGAATGATGGAATGAAAATATTGATTAGCAAATTTTAAGGATCTCTCTATGGATGTTAAGCCAAACCTAGAGTCCAAGCTCTGATACCAATTGAAAACCACCTAGAGGGGGGGGTGAATAGATGATAATGCTAATCAATGCACAATTTAAAAACTATGATACAACAATCGCCCAAAACAAGACTAAGAGCCGAATGCCCCGTAAAGGGTTCTGAACTCCTTCCTCCTGATTCCTCTTGAAATGAGTTAGAGGTGCACAATGCAACCTTGTTGTATGGGACAATGATTGACAAGATGAATGAAAACAAATGAATATTACAATGAACAGTAAGAGCAAGTGAAAGTAAACCAAACGCAAACACCAAGAATTGTTATCGAGGTTCGAGCACCCAGCTCTACTTCCCCGCCTTCCCCAGAAGGATTCTAACTACTTTCACTATCACAAAGATATCACAAATACACCGGAGTACCCAACTCCACAATCTCAAGTACAAGCAATCTCTTAGTAGTCAAAAGACCACAAACTTTCTCTTTTGCAAAAATTCTCTTCCCTTACAAAGGTCCTTAGAGAACAATGAGTAGGAATGAAGCTCTTGTGTGCAAAAGGGAGAAGAAAAGAAATCAGAGAAATCTTGAAAACACTTCAGAAAATGAGAGAATTTCAGCACAAAAACCAAGCTCTTTTGAAAGCCTTAAACTTTGAAACTTTTGGAATTTTTCTTGTAATAATTAGTCTATGAATCTCTCCCCAAACACCCCTATTTATAGGAGAGGGCTAGGGTTTAGAGATAAAACAAACTTAGGGTTAATCAGAGAGTATTAAGTTCAAAATGTATCCTTTAAACTAATTTTAAACACAAAAGGACAAAATTTAAAACAGCCCAGAAAATAGCCGTTACTGTTCAAACGGATCTGTCGGTCGACCGGCCGGTCGACCGCAGTTCAAAATAAAAGAGCCGTTACAGGCTAAAGGTCGACCGCCCGGTCAACCCAAAAATCCAGAGAGCAAATGACTTACAGTCAGGCAACTATCGTCGACCGCCCGGTCGACCGAGAAACGTGCACACGGATACGTGCATCTGCCAGAACCTCGGTCGACTCGGACGGTCGACCGGCTAAACCTGACATAGGGTCGGTCGACCCTGCGGTCGACCGGCTCAGGACAAAAGCCAAAATAAAAACAGAAATTTGAAGAGACTTTGATTTTAACCAAAATATTTTTGAATAGGGATTAGTATAAAACATAAGGATGTATTTGTAGGCAGAAGATTGTATACTAAAATATTTTGTACGTATTATAAGAAATCTTTTTGGAATAAGGATGTGTGCAAAAACGTGTGTGATGGAGCTTCAAACCTATTCACTATTCTTTAACAAACTATAAAACTAGAAACAAGACTAATGAAGACTTCTTGAGCAATCTTCAAGTCTTGAGCCATGCTATGCCTTGCTAGAGCCTCTTCTTCTATGTTCCTTCCTTGATGTGCAAGATGCCTTCTTTGCTTCATGAACCTAGAATTTGCAATAGCTAAGCAATGGCCTCCAAAAATGGTTCTATCCTGAAATTTATCTTGAGCAAACTCATTAGTACCAAATAGCTCTTATTTGGTTTGTCATCATCAAAACTCTAAACAAATGGAGAGTGTAACCTTATGGGCCAACATTTTCATCATCAGTCTTTGGTTCTTGCGCCTTCAAAAGGTTAAAGTAACCTCTTAATGGAAAGTTCACAGTCTTAACATCCACTATGTTAAATCTCCTTAGCACTTTCTTAATGTGCTCAGCTTGTGATAGCTTCAACAGTTTTCTTTCTCTCTCTCCTGATCCTTATTCCAAGTATTTTCTTTGTTATACCCAAATCATTTATTGAGAATTCTCTTGCAAACTGAGTTTTGAGATTAACAATCGCTCTCATGCTTGATCGGGCACCTAGCATGTCATCTATATACATCAGTAGTATGATGTAGGAATTTTCAAAGTACTTGAAATAGCAATAATGATCGATTTTCAGTCTCCTATAACCATTACTAGTCATAAATCTGTCAAATTTCAAATACCACTGCCTAGGAACTTGTTTTAAGCCATAGAGATTTTTCTTGAGTTTGCAAACCAGATACTGCTCACCTGACATGATATCCCTGTAGCTGCATCAGATAGATGCGTCCTCCAAATCATAATGGAAAAACGCAGTATTAACGTCCAGATGTTATAGATGTAAATCCTTAGTTGCCACAATTCTTAAGGCAGATTTAAGAATAGATAATTTGATGACAAGGTAGAAAATCTGGGTAAAATCAATACCTTCTCGTTGTTGAAATCTCTTCACAACCAATCTCGCCTTATACCTCTTGGTGCTATCATTCTCCTCCTTCAGTCGGTAAACCCATTTGTTATGCATGACTTTCTTATCTTCGGGTAGCTCAACTAAATTTCATGTTTGGTTCTTCATGGGAGGCTCTATATTATCATCCATAGCAAGCTCCCACTTAGCCTTGGCTTCCACTTGCAAGGCCTCCTCATAACACACATGTTCATTATTCTCAATCAATAGACAGTGTAAGGAATGAGAATATCTTTCTAGAGCTTTGGTTTTACTGGTCGATCACATCACCTCCGGTTGGAGGGTCTGATCGGTCACATATATTGCATATATATTATCACATTACCATGTTTATTATATAAATAATGTAATCACCTAGAGGGGGGTGAATAGGTGATGAGCTAATCTAATGGACAATTAATGCAGAATTAAAACTTATTAATGTAAACTAAAAACTTCTTGAACTAAACACCAAGTATAACACAAGAGTGTAGCCGGATTCCCCGTAAAGGGTTCTGGACTAACTCCTCAAGATTCCTCTAAATAAGAGTTGAGGTGCCACGTTGGCTCTCCTGGTTGAATACAAGTGTTAGCAAACAATCCCCAAGCATGTAACAATGTGAGCACAAATATATATCTAGCATATAAAGATGAAAGTAATATAAGCAAGCAAGATATAAACAAGTAAGAGATAGAGAGAGCAATCGCAAACACGGGAGATTTGTTTCGAAGTTCGAGCACACTTGCTCTACGTCCCCGCCTTCAACACTATGAAAGATTTTCACTAAAATCGATCCCACCGGATCACTTGGTGCCGCAACACCTACAAGCTCCTTGGACTCTCTAGTCCCTCTCTTGTTCCCGCAAGAACACACCGCAAGCCCACTAGCTTGCCGAGGCCATACCTCAAACACCGAGTTCCTACTAGAACCCGAAACAATGCGAACACACACGTCCGCCTCCTCAAAGTACAAAGTAGAACTTTGGTGATCACAACACTTTGATCACCTAAAATCCACTCACAACAAATATCCCTATAGGTAGATATAGCAATGGATAGCTTAAGTGTTTGTGAGAAAACTAGGATTGAAATGGTGGAGGAAAACTCAAGAAAATCACTTTAAAAACACTCTTGATAAACACTCTTTTGATTTGAAAATGTAGCTCTAAAACATGTGGATATAACCACTGAAATGGGCATGCAAAACTAGCCTAAAACTCTTCTCAAAATATTGTCTAAAACAGCCCCCAAAAGCCCCATTTTATAGGGCTCCAAAAACTGGCCATTGGGAGACAGGAAGACCTGTCGGTCAACCGCCCGGTCGACCAACCAACAGTCAGATTTGTGACCGTTGAGCCAGAGGTCGACCGTGATAAGGATACAGAGAGCTGTGCTCTCTGCTGGTCGACCGCCCGGTCGACCGGGGCCAGTTCCAGAGAGCAGCTACTCTCTGGCGGTCAATCGTGCGGTCGATCAGCCCATCCTGTGCACGTCTGCACACGTCGGTCGACCGGCTCCTGGTCCGGTCGACAAGTCGGTCGACCGCCAGGGCCTGGCAGACCATTTACAGGTTATAAAACTTGGGTTTTTTATTTAAAATAAAATCCCATAAATTCACGAAAAATCTATAAAAATAGTTTCAGTATAATACTTTGATAAACAAACATGTTTGACTAAAATCAAGGCATGTTACAAACAATTTGAACTATTTTTGTAACTTAGAAATTTTGACTCAAAACAAAAACTGTATTTTTCCAAATTGGTTTTTCCAAAAATTGGTTTTTTCAAAACTTCTCCAAATACAAAAACAAGATATTTTTAAACACTTTTAAAGCATGGTGTGTATGGATATGATCCACTACACATAAAAGATGAAATATCTATGTTTTTGACAATAAGCACTAAAACGGTTTTGGTTAAAAACACATGTATATAATATACGCCAAAAAAATCAAACTGATATTTTGTCAAAATGAAAATTCTTTTCTAAAATAAAATCTTTTTTATGAAAACATAACTAAATCAAGAGAGAGTGTGTGTATATGGTATATTTGAGCAATCCACCAACTATTCTATCCTTTACATTTTATCTAAAAATAAAATCTTAATAAAAGCAAACCTAGACACAAGTCTTGATCTTAAAGTCCTTACTTGAAGTCTTCTCCTTCTTGACTTGGTCCAAACTCGATCCAAAAAGCTAGACTCCTCTTAAGTACTTGATGTGGTCTTGATGCATAAGCTCTTGATTCAAACCGTGTTAGCTCCAAAACTTGACTTTAAATCCGTCCTTGAAGCTAAACACCAACTAAGATCTTGATCACAAATCTGAGACTAATCAAGCACAAGATCATTAGTACTATAACTACATGAGTTGATCATCATCAAAACTAGAGTGATGGGCCTTTGGGGTAACAATCTCCCCCTTTTTGATGATGACAAAACTCATGGAGATATATATGCATGGATTAAAGTAAAGCTTCGAAGAAGCTCCCCCTTAACTCATGCATCACAATAAATAAATAGATAAGCAATTAAAGCTCATAAATATGTATGCAAATATAAGGAGATAAACATGCATAAACAAGCATGAAACACATTAAATTTTTTCTCCTATTTGCAAAACAAAATAATATGCATGAACATAAATCATTTTTCCAAAACATGCATATATACTGAAACACCTCTCCCCTTTTTTGTCAATCATCAACAAAGGGGTTAAAGTAAAATAATGTTCACCCCCTTTTTGTCATAAACAAAAAGATCAATAAGGGGTGAAATCAAATCAACCAATAAAGAGATATATGCGATATACATTCATGAAGAGGAAGATGCTAAGTTAACTTCCCTACATATATGTATTACATGAAGAAGGGATGACAAGCCCTAATTCACATAACACATAATATATAATGCATAAGAGGAGATATGAAGCTCCCCCTACACACATCTATCACATAAAGAAGAGTTGTCAAGCTCCTCAATATAAGATACACTCAACATGAATCTATATGTAGAAGAGATGTTAAGCTCCCCTTGCATATAGGCAATACACATCAAAACATTTTTAATAATTCTTCTTAAAACAAAATTTTGAATTTTCTCAATAAAGAAAATTTTGAAATATCTTAGTAAATCAAATTTTAGGATACCAAATGTAAATAAACATTGCAAATGTTAAATTTTTCGTAAATCAACAAATAGGTAAAATATATTGATACCAATTGAAATTTATAACAAATTTGAAATTGAAACATATTGATACCAAATCAATAATGCATAAGCTTATTAAAATGTCAATTGAGATACCAATTGAAAATAAAGTTTTAAATCAAGCTTAGCATAAACTTTGTGCTTTAAATATGTAAACTAATTGTAAATCAAGCACAAGCAAATCATATATATGTATGAGAAATGATAATACCAATAGAAATTGATATCAATTGAAAATTAGAGCATACATATATAGAAATTATGAGTATATACAAAAATGAATATCAATTGAGATACCAATTTAAAATATATGATGTAAATCAAGTATATAACTCATAAACTACCACCCTTGTTATGCACAAGATAAAAGATTTTTCAATAAAGCTTACAAGGCATACTCGCCCATCCATCCTCCCTTAAAGGGGTAGGTAGGGGTTTTCAAAAATAGGTGTTTGAAAATATTTTTATAGAAAACACTACCAATTGAAGAATAAATAACTAGTTAAAGTAATTTTTGAAAAACTAGTTAAAGATCATTCAAAACATGAAACCAAATAATCATGAAACATATTAAATACATAGAAGTTGACACTCAAAGTCGATAAAGCTCATAAAAGTGTTCATGAAACAAGGTCATGACTAAACAAATGAAGTGTGAGTGTTAAATAATCATGTAAATAGCATTTTCATGAAAATAATCAATAAGGCTCAAAACAAACATGAATATTATTTTATCACACATTATGAAAATTTATTTTTCATATAAAGTTGAAAACATAAAAATTCATTTTTCATCTAAAAACAAACTTCTAGATATATGTATGATTTATTCAAGACTAACAATATGCATATGTATCTCAAACATAAAAAAGTTTATGATATAATTTGCATGAAGGTAAGAGACTCAAGAGACATACATGCATATTTGTTAGATTTGAATACAAAACACATATACATGAAGTAAAAACATGAAAATAGGCAACACAAGTGTAAATGAGAGAATCATCAAAACTAGGCTATACATGTGCATATAGTGAGTACAAATGAACAATGAAGTGCAAACATATATGAATCAATTTGTTGCTCACTACTTGTACACGTATATATCCAAGTTTTGATAAAAACTACATTTAAACTAGTATTTACCACATGAAGCACAAAACAAATAAACCATGAACATGCTAAAAATATTATATATGAAAGAAGGCATGTAAATAAATAAAATAGGAGTTTAGAGATAGTTACCAAACCAAAGAACTATGCTCTAATTCTCCAAAACATAGTGGTTGCCCACCAAATCTCCTTGATAGCGGTGGATCAAATATGTGTCCATCAAGTCCATGGGCATCCACCATCAAGGCACCACCTCTTTCACGTTGTGTGAGAGCCCGCACCTACATCAAATACAAAAGGTGGGGATTTTGGTACCCATTTTCTTTTAGGTCCTTGAAGGTTAGTCTTATAAGGAACCCAAATATTTTTGTTAGCAAAATTTAACGCATTTATCTTATCATAACAAAAATTTGCTAAATGGCCTTTGCGGCCACAATGAGTACACTTGTACACTCTAGGATGCATATGTGTATGAGTGTGATCGTGGCGTGAAAAATGTACATTTGCATGATGAGGGTGATGTGCATGAACATGTGGAGCTTGTTTCTTTAAAGACAAAGACTCCAATCTAGAATGGTTAAAAGCACATTTGCTCAATGTTGAGCTCAAACAATTTATTTTATTTTTCAAAAATTTCATCTCATTAGTTATGGCATGTAAAGTATGGTGAGAATGAGAATCATTATTATTTTTCTTTTTAGAAATATTTTCTTTTCTTTTTCAACAATTTTTCTTTTCAAAAAAGTGTTTTCATGTAAAGCAACTTCCTTTTGTTTTTCCACCAAAACAATCTTATTTTTCAAAGTAGTGTTTCCTTCACAAAGATCATTTAATTTAGAAAGAAAAGAAATATTTTCATTTTTTAAACTTTCATTTTCTTTTTCAATGCATGCTACTTTAATTTTAAAAGAATCATTTTTTTTAACATGCAATCAAATTTCTTTTTCAAATTCTTATTATCTTTTTTAAGCAATTCATATTTTTCTTGGATTTGTTGACAAAAAGATTCAAGTTCATTATAGGACATATCAACATCCTCATCTAGCTCGGATTCGATTTTTAACTAAAGAGGGTTATCCCCTTGGACCATGTAGCATATATTGGAAGCTTCACTTCTAACATCCGAGTCGCTCCCCGCATAATATTGTTCTTTTTCGCCAAGGGAGATCAAGGAATTCCAAACTACAAAAGCCGAATTAAGATTAGCAACCCTAGATAAATAATCATCATTTAGGGTAGATCTTAAAGCATGTAAGGCTTTAGCATTAGCCTCAATATTTTTTTCATTTAAATAATAAGAATCTCTAGTAGTGGCAAAATAAACATGAATGCCTAGAGCTTTGAGGTACAAGGACATCTCAACCTTCCAAGTTTGGATATTAAGAATGTCAAAGGTGGGAGGTGACATGAAATCCATGGTGTGTGCACAAATGTTGTGATTAGCTATAAAATGAGGATCTTTAACTCAAGGTTGTTAGACTCAATTGTAATCACTTAGGGGGGGTGAATAGGTGATGAGCTAATCTAATGGACAATTAATGCAGAATTAAAACTTATTAATGCAAACTAAAAATTTCTTGAACTAAACACCAAGTATAATACAAGAGTGTAGCCGGATTTCCCGTAAAGGGTTCTGGACTAACTCCTCAAGATTACTCTAAATAAGAGTTGAGGTGCCGCGTTGGCTCTCTTGGTTGAATACAAGTGTTAGCAAACAATCCCCAACCATGTAACAATGTGAGCACAAATATATATCTAGCATATAAAGATGAAAGTAATATAAGTATGCAAGATATAAACAAGTAAGAGATAGAGAGCAATCGCAAACACGGGAGATTTGTTTCGAGATTCGAGCACACTTGCTCTATGTCCCCGCATTCAACACTATCAAGGATTTTCACTAAAATCGATCCCACCGGATCACTTGGTGCCGCAACACCTACAAGCTCCTTGGACTCTCTAGTCCCTCTCTTGTTCCCGCAAGAGCATACCGCAAGCCTAGTAGCTTGCCGAGGCCATACCTCAAACACCGAGTTCCCACTAGAACTCGAAATAATGCGAACACACACGTCCGCCTCCTCAAAGTACAAAGTGGAACTTTGGTGATCACAACACTTTGATCACCTAAAATTCTCTCACAACAAATATCCCTATAGGTAGATTTAGCAATGGATAGCTCAAGTGTTGTGTGAGAAAACTAGGATTGAAATGGTGGAGGAAAAGTCAAGAAAATCACTTTGAAAACACTCTTGATAAACACTCTTTTGATTTGGAAATGTAGCTCTAAAACATGTGGATATAACCGCTAAAATGGGTATGCAAAACTTGCCCAAAACTCTTCTCAAAATCTTGTCTAAAACAGCCCCCAAAAGCCCCATTTTATAAGGCTCCAAAAACTAGCCGTTGGGAACCAGGATGACCTGTCGGTCGACCGCCAGGTCGACCGTGACAAGGATACAGAGAGCTGTGCTCTCTGCCGGTCGATCAGGGCCATTTCAAGAGAGCAGCTACTCTCTGGCGGTCGACTGGCCCATCCTGTGCACGTCTGTGCACGTCGGTCGACCGTTCCGGTCGACCGGTCGGTTGACCGCCAGGGCCTGGCAGGCTATTTACAAGTTATAAAACTCGAGTTTTTTATTTAAAATAAAATCGCATAAATTCACGAAAAATTTACAAAAATAGTTTTAGTATAATACTTTGATAAACAAATATGTTTGACTAAAATCATTTACAAAAATAGTTTTTTTTGTATTTTTCCCCCAAAATTTTGACAAATGTGTGGTTATTATGTTGTCACGTCCCACCGGTTGAGAAACTCTCACGGCTGACGACTGAGGTACAGTAACCCCTATATATATATATATATATATATATATATATATATATATATATATATATATATATATATATATATATATATATATATACATATAAAGGAAAACTTAAGAGGTTAACTAAGCATAGCTTACTCAAATGTTCAGTAGAGTTGCGTGTAAGTGTTGGCTAAGAATTGTTAATTCCAGTGAATTTAATTTTACAAGGCATATCTAAATAGACAATTTGTTAACTGATATCTAACTGTAAAATTTTTTAGACATCAATATCTTCAACACCGAAAACTATAATATATTTGCATTTCAATTTTTTTTTTTAAAGAAAGACCTATATGCCATAACGGGAAGGAAAAAATACTCTCATGAAAGAGAATGAAATGTTTGGTGCACGTCTATGAATCGCAACAAGAGTTTTCATGAAACTGCTAGTAGCTTTTATGCATAGTCGTCGTACACCATGAGTAAACCCTAGTCAGGCCTAGTAGCCTCTGCACGTTGTGAAGTCGAACCATCGCCTAATACGCCTTTTAGTACACACTACAAATTTAGATTGAAAAAACCCCTCTCCTACTACATTCGAATGGGGAGATTCGAAGTCACGATTTTCATAAAAAGAAAAGAAAAGAAAAGAATACAAAGGAGGAAATGAAATAACTCCTGGGCAAATGCTCAATTCACATCTGCATGTCATTTTCATTCTTAATTCCTTTGCCATGTTCACTGTATGAGTAGAAATATATTTCACAGTTTTAAGAATCGTAATCATTTTGTACATCTTACCAAATATCTTTACCAATATAATACAAAAACTTTACAGGGTTTCTCAGATTATATTTAATTGTATTGATTCTTCCATTTAATTTTAATCATCCATTACTTAAAAACTTATATTCTTCATGTTAAATATCAGTCATTCATCAGAGTTTTATTATTTTAATATACTTCCTGGACTTGTACATCTCTCAACTCTCAAGATATCTACTTGTTGAAATTTACATTATATCTCACATCTAAATTTAAATAGACACAACGGCAACAAGATAAATAAGTACAGAGTACATCTTTACAAATTATATTTAAAATATGAAAATATCTAATTTTTATTTTTATGTTTAATTGATTGAGCCTCTTTGGATTCCAGGCTCCCATCACATAGTCACTGTAGGACCATTTGCTTAGGATGCCAGGTATCAATTATTTTGCCTGAGATTTGTATGGTTGAAATTACTCAAACCATTAATATATATAATTAATTAATTGAATGATTTGTCTGATCATGTCAGGACACATTAATTGCAAATTATTCAACAAAATTCTTGTTGGCTGTCCACTTCACAAGTTATTATTTTGTCTGAATCTTATCACAAATCATGCCTTTATAAGAAGCAGACCCTGTATCTCTCATACAATCTCACCAAGAAAAAGTAGAGCTCCGGGTGATCCAAGAGATAACTAATGGCATCTCCCTCTGATGCAACTGATCCCAAAGATCTTGATGCTGAGATGGCAAGGAGGCATGAGTTGTGGATGGCTAAGCACGGGCGAGTCTATAAGGATGAAGTAGAGAAAGCACGGAGATTCGAGATATTCAAAAAGAACATCAAGCATATAAAAGATTTCAATCGTGTCGGAAAGCACAAGTACACTCTAGGTGAAGGTCCATTTACTGATCTTACTTCCGAGGAATTCAAAACTACTTACGCTAGTGGATGCAAGGTCCCAGAACCAGAAGAGGAGGAGGAGGAGGAGACGGAGAAACCGTTAGATTCTCCTCTTCCTTCTAGTGTTGACCGGGAGACGGAGGGCGCAGTTACCGAGGTGGAGAACCAAGGGGGATCTGGTAAGAAAAGTATCTCATGAGTTTTCATTTTGTAGGAATTTTTTTTTATTTCTTTCACTGTGTTAGATTTGGGGCACAAAATGTCCCACTATGATGTAATATTGGATGGCTTTGGTTTATTAGTAGTTTGATCGATTAGCAGTAACAATAGAATGCCTAATTAAAATCACCAAACAATAATTGAGAAACCAATCCAATTTACATTTTCGGGTGAAGAAGTAATCAAGAGTGTTTCACTAATTACTAATTAGAGAGAAATAATTACAACTATTCTGAAAAACAACATGCTCCTAAAAGAATTAATATAACTGAACATCTCACTGGTTTCCTTTTGGATTAATACAGGCACAAAAGAGAGCCAAAAGAAGACTTGTGCAGAGATGGATCTCCCAAGCGAGTCCACAAAACTAGAGTGAATGGCTGATCTTATATACTTTTTTTTTGTCAAAATATAATCCCGGCTATCTTGTATTTCTATGATTAGATTGTTAGACTTATTATGTTTTAAAGTCTAATTTATTTTGGGCCTAATCAAGTCAATTGGATATTTCCTCCCGCCCACTTAACCTATGTTGTTTGATCAAATAAAGAATTGATCAAACCTAAATGGTTTGGGTCTAGACACGTTTTCAATTACACTTAGCCATGAGTGTATTTAAATTAGAATGTGGGACTCATCTACACGTGTGGAACTCGTGTTATAAATCAAGGGCCTAGATTTATGATGAGTTGAACTAGGATTTCTTGATGCTATATATACCATGAGTAGGGTTCCCTCTCCACCATTAACAATAATCATCTCTCTCTTAGAGGCCTCTCATATAGAAGAAAACTTGGTGGCTGGAGAAAAGAATCCTCTCCCTCAACTCTGGCGTCTTCGAGATCGTACAATCTTCGGCATCCTCATAATGGAATCAGGTATGCCTAAAACCCTCCTTCCCTTTGATCATGATAAAGAGGCTTACAGTATATGTAGATCTTGTATGGAATAAATTTAGATCTTACAATTGGTATCAGAGCCTCCTCTTTATCAGATCATAGGGATCTATAGAAATTATGATCACGATCTATAAATATCATAAAAATATCTCTTTTGATTCAATAAATATTTTGTGTCTCATATGTTGGATCAAAAGGTTAAAAGGAGTGATTTTTTATTGAATTTAACATGTATATATTTTTATGAAATTTGATATGTGTGTTATTCTATATTAAAAAAAAATTTGTGTGGCCTGTCTAGGCGCTTGCAGGCGCCTGCATACAAGTGAATAATAATAAATAAATAAAGGAAAAGAAAATTGTGGCTGGACTTGGACGCATGCATGCAGGGGTTTCCCTTCATGCATGCATGGCAGGCCTTAAAGAACCAAAAAAAAAAACAGGTGAAGGGTGTTAGATGCATGCGCTGGAAGCACCAGCGCATGCATCATGAAGAAGTTTTCAAAAAAAAAAATTGGCATGGCCTGCATGCATGCAGACATGTGTCTGCATGCATGCACATGTAAGGAAAACGAATAATTAAAAAAAAGAAAAGGAATTTGATTAATTATTTAGGGTTTCCTTAATTTGGGATTATGAGATTAAATAGGATTAAAAAATTTAGAGATCAGAAATCTTGCCTGTATAAGAAGCAGACCCTATATCTCTCATACAATCTCACCAAGAAAAAGTAGAGCTTCGGGTGATCCAAGAGATAACTAATGGCCTCTCCCTCTGATGCAACTGATCCCAAAGATCTTGATGCTGAGATGGCAACGAGGCATGAGTTGTGGATGGCTAAGTACCAGCGAGTCTATAAGGATGAGGCAGAGAAAGCGCGGAGATTCTTGATATTCAAGAAGAATATCAAGTATACAGAAGATTTCAATCGTGCCGTAAAGCACACGTACACTCTAGGTGAAGGTCCATTTACTGATCTTACTTTCGAGGAATTCAAGACTACTTGCACTGGTGGATGCAAGTTCCCGCAACCAGAAGAGGAGGAGGAGGAGGAGGAGACGGAGAAACCGTTAGATTCTCCTCTTCCTTCTAGTGTTGACCGGGAGACGGAGGGCGCAGTTACCGAGGTGGAGAACCAAGGGGGATCTGGTAAGAAAAGTATCTCATGAGTTTTCATTTTGTAGGAATTTTTTTTTATTTCTTTCACTGTGTTAGATTTGGGGCACAAAATGTCCCACTATGATGTAATATTGGATGGCTTTGGTTTATTAGTAGTTTGATCGATTAGCAGTAACAATAGAATGCCTAATTAAAATCACCAAACAATAATTGAGAAACCAATCCAATTTACATTTTCGGGTGAAGAAGTAATCAAGAGAGTTTCACTAATTACTAATTAGAGAGAAATAATTACAACTATTCTGAAAAACAACATGCTCCTAAAAGAATTAATATAACTGAACATCTCACTGGTTTCCTTTTGGATTAATACAGGCACAAAAGAGAGCCAAAAGAAGACTTGTGCAGAGATGGATCTCCCAAGCGAGTCCACAAAACTAGAGTGAATGGCTGATCTTATATACTTTTTTTTTGTCAAAATATAATCCCGGCTATCTTGTATTTCTATGATTAGATTGTTAGACTTATTATGTTTTAAAGTCTAATTTATTTTGGGCCTAATCAAGTCAATTGGATATTTCCTCCCGCCCACTTAACCTATGTTGTTTGATCAAATAAAGAATTGATCAAACCTAAATGGTTTGGGTCTAGACACGTTTTCAATTACACTTAGCCATGAGTGTATTTAAATTAGAATGTGGGACTCATCTACACGTGTGGAACTCGTGTTATAAATCAAGGGCCTAGATTTATGATGAGTTGAACTAGGATTTCTTGATGCTATATATACCATGAGTAGGGTTCCCTCTCCACCATTAACAATAATCATCTCTCTCTTAGAGGCCTCTCATATAGAAGAAAACTTGGTGGCTGGAGAAAAGAATCCTCTCCCTCAACTCTGGCGTCTTCGAGATCGTACAATCTTCGGCATCCTCATAATGGAATCAGGTATGCCTAAAACCCTCCTTCCCTTTGATCATGATAAAGAGGCTTACAGTATATGTAGATCTTGTATGGAATAAATTTAGATCTTACAATTGGTATCAGAGCCTCCTCTTTATCAGATCATAGGGATCTATAGAAATTATGATCACGATCTATAAATATCATAAAAATATCTCTTTTGATTCAATAAATATTTTGTGTCTCATATGTTGGATCAAAAGGTTAAAAGGAGTGATTTTTTATTGAATTTAACATGTATATATTTTTATGAAATTTGATATGTGTGTTATTCTATATTAAAAAAAAATTTGTGTGGCCTGTCTAGGCGCTTGCAGGCGCCTGCATACAAGTGAATAATAATAAATAAATAAAGGAAAAGAAAATTTGTGGCTGGACTTGGACGCATGCATGCAGGGGTTTCCCTTCATGCATGCATGGCAGGCCTTAAAGAACCAAAAAAAAAAACAGGTGAAGGGTGTTAGATGCATGCGCTGGAAGCACCAGCGCATGCATCATGAAGAAGTTTTCAAAAAAAAAAATTGGCATGGCCTGCATGCATGCAGACATGTGTCTGCATGCATGCACATGTAAGGAAAACGAATAATTAAAAAAAAGAAAAGGAATTTGATTAATTATTTAGGGTTTCCTTAATTTGGGATTATGAGATTAAATAGGATTAAAAAATTTAGAGATCAGAAATCTTGCCTGTATAAGAAGCAGACCCTATATCTCTCATACAATCTCACCAAGAAAAAGTAGAGCTTCGGGTGATCCAAGAGATAACTAATGGCCTCTCCCTCTGATGCAACTGATCCCAAAGATCTTGATGCTGAGATGGCAACGAGGCATGAGTTGTGGATGGCTAAGTACCAGCGAGTCTATAAGGATGAGGCAGAGAAAGCGCGGAGATTCTTGATATTCAAGAAGAATATCAAGTATACAGAAGATTTCAATCGTGCCGTAAAGCACACGTACACTCTAGGTGAAGGTCCATTTACTGATCTTACTTTCGAGGAATTCAAGACTACTTGCACTGGTGGATGCAAGTTCCCGCAACCAGAAGAGGAGGAGGAGGAGGAGGAGACGGAGAAACCGTTAGGTGCTCCTCTTCCTTCTAGTGTTGACCGGGAGACCAAGGGTGCAGTTACGGAGGTGGAGAACCAAGGGGGATCTGGTAAGAAAAGTATCTTATGAGTTTTCATTTTCTTGGATTTATATTTTTGCTTTCACTGCGTTAGATTTGGGGCACAAAATGTCCCACTATGATGTAATATTGGATGGCTTTGGTTTTTTAGTAGCTTTGATTGATTAGCAGTAACAGTAGAATGCCTAATTAAAATCACCAAAGTGTAATTGAAGAAACCTATACAATTTACATTTTCAGGCAAAAAAGTAATCAAGAGAGTTTCACTAATTACTAATTAGAAAGAAATAATTGCAACTATTCTGAGAAACAACATGCTCCTAAAAGAATTAATATATAAAATCCTCTCGGAGCCCAGAAAATTAATCATCTCACTGGTTTCCTTTTGGATTAATACAGGCACAAAAGAGAGCCAGAAGAAGACTTGTGCAGAGATGGATCTCTCAAGCGAGTCCACAAAACTAGAGTGAATGGTTGATCTTAAATACTTTTTTTTGTCAAAATAAAATTCCGGCTATCTTGTATTTCTATGATTAGATTGTATAATGTTTTGTACCTTGATCAATTATCTTATTTTGGAAACTATATAACAAATTTTTAGTAATATATGCTTGTGTGTGCGTGCGCACGGGGGCAGTGCAAAAGAATCATGAGAACATACTACTGGAAGTGTGAGATAGAGCTATTATGGTTATCTTGTCAAATTGATGTTTGCCAAGTAAAACATGTGTCTCTTAGTTTCAGGTTGTAAGTGATATTCTTTGCTTGGCTTGAAGTGAAGGGTGAGACGGGGGACGGTCCTCTCCCCTTCTTTCATGTCATGCAGGCAATGCTGGGAATCGGAACACAGATGGAGAAAGATCAAAGAACATAGATCACAGATCAAACCACACAGTCAGAGAGCACAAGAAATTTATGTGAAAAATCAAAATGAGAAAAATCACGGAGCCGCACACAAATTCACTATATCAGAGAGATTACAAGAGGAAAAAAAGAAAGAGTACCTCACAGGCGCTCTGTATTTTCAATGGCATACACTCGCTTTACTCTACATCATAACCATAATGACGACACATCTTCTTTTATATAAAAAACTAGGATGACAAGTTGTGAACTCTCAAACTGTCCTTGACACGTTCACCGAGTTTCACGGGTCGCGAAGCTTCCGGGCTAAATTGCTTCGCCGTTGTGCACCTCCGAAATGCTACTATGCAGTGCCGCTACGTAATGCTTCTCCTGAGTGATGCTACGCTGCTACTTCAGAGCGAGACTCCGACATTGCCGGGTAACACGAAACTCTGAACTTGCCCAAGCTTTCTTCAGGAGAGCTACGAGTTCGCTTTGTGTAACACCCCGCTCCCGGAATACGTACTTAGTTGTGTATTCAGATTTTTTGATCGTATTTTTTGATTTACTTCCTGTATTTATTTTGTATTATGAATTATTGATATGATCGTTTTGTCTTGGATCCGGATTCGTGGACTCAGAGTCTGTCCTTCTCTGAACCGGGGACCCGATCCTAGTGTATTATTCAATTTGGTCTTTCTGGTATTCAGATTTGACCGATTTTAGTTTCAAACATCATTTTCTAATATTTTAGATTTTCTATGATTTTCTAGAATTTTCCTGAATTAAATGGAAAATCTTCAAAACCAGTGTCGACCGGCACCGCCGACCGATTCCCAGATTTTTAATTTACAAATGGAGTCAAATTTTGAGAAACCGCTTTCACATATTTTCTTAGAATAATATTTACTATCTTAATTATTTTTTGAGAATTTTCAGAATTTATCAGATTTCTGCCAGATTTGGTGTCGACCGATATTGGCGGCCGATTCCAGGATTTTTAATTTAAAAACTATAAAGAATTTCTTGAAACGAATTTTACTATAATTCTTAGAATAATATTCTTGATTTTTGAGAATTTTTGCGGGTCGTTCCGAGATACTTGATTTTCGGACGATTTCGGTATTTTTTCGAAAGTTTTCCGCATCCGCAACTGAATCCCGGGAATCCGCCACTCTAATCATTTTCACTTTTTATTCCAAGAAAATATCTTCCTTTTTTCATTTCCTTTTCCTTTTTCCTTTTTCTTTCCTTCCTTTTCCTTCCACCAAATTCTACAAACTTCTCCATTTTTCCATTACCTTCTACAACTTTCCACCAAAAATATCTCCTCCAAAATATCTCAAACCACTCAAACCCCTCTCCCATCACCATGGCCGGTCAAAGAGCCACCTCACCCCTCCATTTTAAAAAGAAACCCCTCCCTAAATATTTTTTACATCACCTTCAAAATTCCAAATCCTATATAAACCTTTCCTTCTTCTTTCCAGTTCATTTTCTCTTCACCAAAACTCTAAACACCACCAACTCCAATAACTCCACCAAAATCTCAAACATCCCCTTTACCTTCTCCAAACATACCACCACCACTAAAATCCTTCACCAAACCATCACCCCACCACCTTAACCATGGCCGGCCACCCTCTCTAGCAAGGGGCCGAGCCCCTCTTCTCCGACAACACCTCCGGTGACCACTTCGACGATCTTTCCGGTGACTTTTCCGGCGACAACTTCACCACCTTCAACAAATTCCATCACCACCACTAAGAAACTTCCATCTTCACCACCATCTCCTTTTCATTTCTTCTCCATCACCACCATCTTTACTTTCACCACCATAACACCACCTTCATCACCCTCTTTCAAACCTCAACATCACCATCATCTTCACCTTCTTCAAATTCCCTTTCATTTTTCTCCAAACAACTTCAACTCCATCAAATAACTCCACCACCTACTCCAACACCTCCACCTTCACTCTCTCCTCTCTCTTGTCATGGCCGGCCACTTCCTAGGCCATCAAGGGGTGGCTCACCACCCCTAGGCCGGCGGCCACCCTAAGGGCAAACCCCCTCTCCTTTGTTCGCTTCGTGTTTTTCCTCTCCCGGGAATTCGGACGCGCAAGGCTTCAAAAGTGGCGTTTTAGGCGAGTGACTTTCCTCGCCAAAAAAATGGACTTGTATTAAAATTAGTATTATGTTGTCTTTAGTATCAGTACGGTGTGGTTGTACGGGTGTGTGTGTTGTAATCTGTGGACATGTCTTGACTTGAACCGGACTGATATACTATAATGCTTGTAATAGGTAGAACAACTCGTGCGGGCACCCGGTACCGACTCTGTGTTTCTGCCCACTCCTGAGCTGGCTATCCAATGGTTTCAGGCAAGTACCCTTATGGGTTTTGTGATAGCTACTGAGTGTGCTTAAACCCCGAGCATAATTTGGTCCCAGGCTCTCTACTCAGCCCTTAGGCTTCACTACTCCATGGTAGATTAAATATTATCACAATATAACATGATTGTGTGGTACTAACATTGCAGGTACTTTTGTACCGACTCTGGGTTATGCCCACTCCTA
Source organism: Agave tequilana (assembly GCA_038442645.1). NCBI lineage: Eukaryota > Viridiplantae > Streptophyta > Magnoliopsida > Asparagales > Asparagaceae > Agave > Agave tequilana. The sequence continues at coordinate 947,471 of JAVJIF010029783.1, forward strand.
GGCTGGCTACCCAAATGGTTTAAAACCTACCTTTATTGGTTTCGTGGTAGCTACCAAGAGTGCTCCAAAACCCTGAGCGTACTTTAGCCTCCGGGCTTCCGCCCACTTCCTCGAAAGAGGAGTGCGCTTAGACCATCAGGTCTTTCAGCTCTGCCTGGTAGGCGTGCTTAGCGTTCAGCGCTTTACCACTAGATTCGTCTAGGCGAGATGCTGCCGGACTTTCTACTCGCACTTTAAGCCGAGTTGTCCCGGTAACCTCGCCAGACGCTCCAGTGTTAAATACTGTTTGCTGTCTGTGCCTCCAGCTTGCTCAGCTCTGCTTGGTTGTGCTCAGCTACTACTCTATCATCATGCTATGTATTTACCTGATATGTTAACACTTGACATGCCATTACTTCATACCGGTCATTTACATGCTACTATTTAACTCCTGTTTGTATCACCTGACAACTGTTGTGTTATCACCTGACACCCGACATGCTACTACTTGACACTGACTCATGTTATACTATCTGTCTCCGGTTATGGCTTGACTTATCACTTGTTATCTTCATGAACACTCATCATTAGCATGATAAAACATGATACCTGTTACGAATAACTCTCTACTCATGATTATCACATTATGGGAATGTAGTACCTGATCACTTGTTATGAACTCCCGTTATGCTTGTTATGACTCATGTTATGCCTGTTATATACTCCTGTTATGACCAGTTATGATCCTACTCATTCCCGGAATCTGATAATATTGTCAATAAGCCATAAAAAGGATAACTTGCACAGGGAATGGGAGGAAGTGATGGATGCCGGTATGATGCCTTGCTTATAGTAGTGGAATACCAAAACTGACGATTCGTGTTAGGGGGATTTCAGGCCCCCAGAAGATGCGTGTTAGGGGGATTTTAGGCCCCCAATGGCTGTGTCCCGGGCGGTCGGGAACTACTATAAGTATGAGCTATCAGTTCTTCATCAGCTTTCAGTAACAAACCACGGCTTGCTTATATATGGATGTATGTGTGTTGAGATGTACACCATGACACATACCTAGATATATGGGTCAGACGAGTAATAATAATAAAAGATGCCAACTATGGACCTGTTGTATGCTTTGCTGAGTTTGCTTCTATCGGATTTTACATCGGATTTCTGGTTTTTTGATTATTATCATATTAGCTGCTCATACCCTGCTTTATCACCCATATTCTATCCCAACAGTCCCCTATTCTTATCTTATCATACCATGAGTACTTCCTGTTTAATATCACTTGTCTTATATCTACTTGCTCCTGCATGCTTATGCTCACGACACGGTTTTCAATGCATGATTATGATTCGATTTTATCGATACACGTGTGCTTATCTTCGCACGCCATCTGGCTTTTGCCTCACCACTCGCCTGGGGAGTTCTGACTCCTCTGGATCCTCATGTCCAGGTCCTGGAACTTGGAGCATGTGGATTATCCCAGTTGCTGACCTGAGAAGCGCAGCGGTAGCGTGGATCTCCAGCAAACCATTCAGAGCTCTATCCTTCCAGGCCCCCTGTGCGCCTCTCGAGTTTTCCTTTTGTAAACTCGTGAGTGCCTTTGATACTGTTCATACTTGTACATTTTCTTGTATTCTCACAATTGCGCATATCAGTGATGTAATATTCATGTAATATCGGATCACCTCTGGTGATAACTTTGTAATTGTACTCATATGTTGGAATGTATAATACACCACGTGCTTCCGTACTCTGATTCTTGCCTGTACTGATGCTTAGCGTATATACGTGAGGGTATTTCTAACCTGTGTATATACGTTGCAGTAACGTCTCCGTACCCGCCGGATCGGGGCGTTACACTTTGGCTTCTTAAAAAGACTTCGCAGGATAATTTATAGCTTAGGATGACACATGTAATACTCTGCATTGGGCGACAACCTGTCAAGGCAATAATTAGGCTCCACAACTCTAACAAGCTCCCACTTGGAGACTGATTATTGACACAGCAACGACACTCCGTCTCTCTCTCTCTCTCTCTCTCTCTCTCTCTCGCGTACTCCACCAACTCTCAACTGTATAGTGAATTTGATGTGACTCAACTCCAGATCTTCAGCCTTGAAGACCCACAAAAGCTAAACAGTTTTTCAGCTTCTCCACCACGACCACCTTCGTCAACATGTCTGAAGGATTTTGACTTGTGTGCATCTTTTTAAGTGACAAAACACACTATCTTTAAGAAGTTTGTGAATGAAGTGATATCTCACATCAATGTGTTTGGTTTTATCATGATAGACTGGTTTATTTGCAAAATCTATAGTACTCTGGCCCCACTGTATAGTGGGGGCCTCACATGCACCTTGCCGAGCTCCTTCAGAAATCCTTCAGCCATATCAACCTTTGCAAGTTTCTGTCAATGTAACATATTCAACCTCTGTCATAGACAAGACAACTAGCTTTTGCGGCCTTGACGCCCATCTTATTGCTCACTTCCCAGTGTTAAGACATAACCAGTGATACTCTTTCGACTATCTACATCACTTGTAAAATCAAAATTAACATATCCATGCAAAGGAACGTCTGTGCCTTCATAGCACAAAGTCGTATCTAAACTCCTTTTCAGATATATCAGGATCTTGACTGTGCTCCAATGCTCCTGTCCGAGATTGCTCATGTATCTACAACTTCCATTGTTTGAGCAACTTTTGGCCTCGTATAGATCATAGCATATATCAAACTGCCCATAGCTGATACATAAGGCACCTTCGACATGAGAGCCTTCTCATCGTTAGTCTTCGGTTCTTGTGCCTTCAAGAGCTTAAAGTAACCTCTCAATGGAAAGTTCACAAGTTTAGCATCCACTATGTTATATATCCTTGGCACTTTCTCAATGTACTCCATTTGTGACAGCTTCAACTATTTTTTTCTCTCCGTTGATCCTTATTCCAAGCATTTTCTTTGTTGTACCCAAATCTTTTATTAAGAATTCTCTTGCAAACTGAGTTTTGAGATTAACAATCTCCTTCATGCTTGATCGAGCAACTAGCATGTCATCTACATACAGTGGTAGTATGATGTAGAAATTTTCAAAGTACTTGAAATAGCAACAATAATCAGTTTCTAGTCTCTTGTAACCACTACTAGTCATAAATCTGTCAAATTTCAAATACCACTGGCTAGGAACTTGTTTTAAGCCATAGAGATTTTTCTTGAGTTGGCTAACCAGATACTGTTCACCTGACATGATATCCTTGTGGCTGCATCAGATAGATGTCCTCCTCTAAATCATAATGGAGAAACGCAATTTTAACATCCAAATGTTATAAATGTAAATCCTCTGTTGCCGCAATTCTTAAGACAAATCTAAGAGCTATTAATTTGATGAAAAGATAGAAAATATGGGTAAAATCAATAACTTCTCGTTGTTGAAATCTCTTCACAACTAATTTCGCCTTATACCTCTTTTTGCTATCATTCTTCTCCTTTAATCGATAAACCCATTCGTTATATAGGACTTTTTTTATCTTCAGGCAGCTTAACTAAATTTTATGTTTAATTCTTCATGAGAGGCTCTATCTCATCATCCATAGCGAGCTCCCACTTGTCCTTGGCTTCTACCTGCAAGGCCTCCTCATAACACACCTATTCATTATTATCAATCAATAGACAGTTTAAGGAAGGAGAGTATCATTTCGAAGCTTTGGTTTCCTAGTCGACCACCTCACCTCCGGTTGGAAGGTTGGTTTACACGGGATTCCTCATTCTCTTATGGAATGCTCTGGTTCTTTTCTACAGGAGCATCGTCAAGTTCAACAAACTCTGAATTCGCGCACTGCTTTGCTGCTCTGGAGTACTCCGAGGTTCCACTCCGAGATCCTTCTCTGGAGTTCTCCTCTCTGCCAGCACAGTTTCTTCTCATTGAATACCACATCCTTAAGCCTAAGGATCTTTGGGTTTTCCTTATCCCAAAATCGATAGCCATAGTTCCGTATCCAATGAAAATGCACCTCTTGGACTTAGGATCCTGTTGGCCCAAGGTTACAATCACCCGTTTTTAGTGTGTTTTGATGATTACAAAACATATTAGTTATTAGTACTATTATTATTTATTGCTTAAGTGTGTTTCAGGATTCTACCTTAACTAGAGGAGTTCTTCCCTAAAGGAAGGTACTTTGGACTCAAGACAACTCAAATTGGGCTCAAGATGAAAAATTGAAGATCAAGTGGAGAAAGCCCCTCTTGAAGCCTTGAAGTCCTTAGAACATTGTAAGAATAGAATGTTAAAGTTTGAGTGTAGGATATTTGGCTCTAGGATTTGCACACACACTTATTCCTTATGTTTTAAAAATGTTCATTTTTAAGTTTTATGCATTAGTTTATGTATACATGTTTCCAACTTGTTTTATAAAGAAAATCTTTGTTTAAAACATGTGTAGACTAATCCTTGCATAATACTTAGTCATATATATTTTTAAAATGTTTTTACAAAAAATCCAACTCAAAAATCCTGCCAGTTTTCTTATTTCAGGTTGACCGGCCGACCGCCCGGTCGACCGGCGCCTGTGTCAGGACGTGCACGTTTGTGCACGTCTGTCGGTCGACCGGTCCGGTCGACCGACTGTAAGCAGGCCACTCTCGGTTTGTTTCAGTCGACCGCTCGGTCGACCGCTATAAGGAAACTGTGTTTCTTCAAAGAGGTCGGTCGACCGGACGGTCGACCGCAGCGCCAACGGCTCTTTGCCAACTAGGCAAACGGTCGACCGGCCGGTCGACCGTTACGCCTGCAAGAGCCCAACGGCTCTTTCCTCTTTGGGATAGTTCTGAAATCTGTTTTTTGTTTCTTCTTTAACAGAGTTTTAGAGAGTTGTTGGGGGCCTTTTGCAGGTCAAATTAGGTGTAAAGAAAAGAGTTTTAACCTGTTCTCTCCCTATAAATAGAGGGCAATAGGTCTTTGTTATTTACTTAGAAAAATCCTTTTGTTTTCATTGTTTTCAAAGAGAAAAAGAAAAATTGTTTTAAAGCTTTCAATTCCAATCTTTTGAGCTTGTTTCTCAGTTGTGTTTGATTGCTAATATAACTCTACAACTGAAGGTTTTCTCACTACATTTCATAGAGCCAAAAATCCATTACTCATACTATAGTGAAGTTGTAAAAAGAGTGAGAATTGTAAAAGAGTGTGAGAAAGAGTTTTGTGATCTTGAGGAGATCACTATTGTTCTTGTGATTCTTGTTCTTGTGGAGACGACTCCTAGGTGGAGTTCTTTGTAAGTTGTGAAGCTAAGGGCTTGGGGTCTTCGGTAGACCAAACTTGTAAGGCATCCTCGGTGGATAGTGGAAACCCTTCACGGAGGTGAAGGCGGGGACTAGAGCGGTGGCTCGAACCTCGAAACAAATCAATTGTGTTTGCGATTGCCTTGCGTCATCTTGTTTTACTTTTCTCTTGCTTTATATTGTCTACAACTATTTGCTTGAGAACTAACCCTTTACTTGTGCAATCTTCTCTTGTTTGCTTTACTTGTAATATTTAATTGTGTGTATTTCATCATAGCATTTCATCCTTATCTTGTTCGATCATACCTCATACAACACGGTTGCATTGCGCACCTCTAACCCATCTTTAAGGGGAATTGGGAGGACGGAGTTCAGAACCCTTCACCGGGTATTCGGCTCCTAGTCGTGTTTTGAGAGATCGTTGCATCACTCATATTTACTTAAATATAAAAAGATCATTAGATTAGCAATTACACCTATTCACCCCCCCTCTAGGTGTATTTCAATTGGTATCAGAGCTTGGACTCTAGGATTTGGCTTAACAACCTTAGAGAGATCCTCACATTGCTAATCATTTCATTCATACTCATTTAGTAAACATGGCCGATGGTATTAAGACACCCCCTAAGTTTGATGGACTTAACTTTCCCATATGGAAGGTTAAGATGACCGTATTCTTGCAATCTCTAGGTAGCCGAGTTGCAAAGGCCGTGACCAAATCTTTTACCACACCCACCGGTGATGAATCTACTTGGTCCGAAATTGAGACCAAGGAGTTTGATGCCAATGCTAGGGCTCATTATGCACTCCTACAAGCCCTCAATGATGATGACATAGCTAGAGTCATCCATTACAAATCCGCATACGAGATTTGGACCCATTTGTTAGTCACACATGAGGGGACATCACAAGTGAAGAGGGCCAAGATAGACCTTCTTCGGTCCCAATATGAAAATTTTAGCATGCAAGAAAATGAAACCATAGATGATATGGTTACAAAATTTACCAAGATTACTAATGGACTTTCTTCTCTAGGTGAGGACATCAACAATGATCAAAGAGTAAGAAAGATCATCCGGGCTCTTCCTCCTTCATGGGAAGTCAAGGCTACAACCTTGAAGGAACTCAACGACAAGGATGAGATAGAGCTAATTGGTCTCATTGGGAATCTAAAAAACCCATGAGATGGAAAGGAAAGCTAGGGAGGACATGGCTCCCACCAAGAAGAAGACTATTGCCTTCAAGTGTCAATCGTCCCACTCCGACGAAGATGATGAAGAAGAAGATGACGGAGAGCTCTCACTTCTAGTCAAAAATGTTCGGAGGATGTACAACAAGGCAAAGTTCCAAGGTAGAAAGAGATGTCAAGGAGGCAAAGAAGAAAGGAAGATTATTTGCTTCAATTGCCAAAGACCGGGACACATAGTGGCGGAGTGTCCGGATAAGGTGAAGCCCTCCACATCCAAGAAGCCTTACAAGAAGAAGGCAATGAAAGCAACATGGGATTCCGAAAGCGAATCCGAGGAGGAGATCGACACCGCCAACATGTGCTTCATGGCCAATGAAAGCACAAGCAAGGTAACCTCTTCCACTCTTTTTGATGATGAACTCTCCATGGATGAACTAGGAGAAGCATTTATAGAACTTTCTCATAACTATGACTCTTTAAAGAAAAAGTTTTTAAATATGAAGAAAGATAATGAATCTCTTAGGCTTCAAGTTTTAAATCTTTCTAAAGAAAAGGATGACTTGCTTTCTACTTTAGCTACAACTAAAAATGATTTTGATAAATATAAGATTTCTTGTAAAGGCAAGTCCCCACTAGTTGATTCTAATGAGATTTTCATGCTTAAGAAAAGAATAGACTCATTAGGAATTACTTTGAAAAATTGTGAGTTTAATAAAAAGAAGTTAGAGGCTATGTTTCCTAAGAAACAAGCTCCTAAGAAAAATGTCTACCATGCTCATGCTCATGTTCATACCACACAACCTTCACATCATGGCAAACCCCCAAAGCATGCTCACTCTTCACACACACATGCTCACACTCCACACACACATCATGCATTCATGTATGGTAGAGTGTTCTCATGTTCACATTGTGGGCGGAAAGGGCACTTAGCCAATTTTTGCTATGATAGACTAAGTGCAACTCATCATAATGTTTGGGTTCGAAACACTAACTTTCAAGGACCCAAGAAAATTTGGGTACCAAAATCAACGAATTTGTTAAATGATATAGGTACCGTCCAAGGCCCAACGACGTAGAGGATCGTGGTATCTTGATAGCGGTTGCTCAAGGCACATGACTTGGGACATCAACAACTTTGCAACCCTATCAAGATATCATGAAGGTGGCACCGTCACCTTCGGAGATGACGCCAAGGGTAAAATCATCGGTATTGGTAATGTAAAACTTGGCACATCCCCTTTAATTGAAAATGTAGTTTTAGTTGACGGCCTCAAGCATAACCACTTGAGTGTTAGTCAACTTTGTGATAAAGGTTTTGATGTAGTTTTTGATAATATAGCTTGCAAAGTAATTGATAGAATTTCTAATGCTTGTGTGTTTTTCGGTTTTCGTGAAAGTAATGTGTATATGATAGATATGTTAAATATGTCTTGTAATATTACATGTTTAAAAGCCCTCAATGATGACTCTTGGTTGTGGCATAGAAGATTAGGCCATATTTCGTTTGACCATATATCTAGGCTTAACACTAAGGAAATGGTGAAAGGTATTCCTTGTTTGAATTTTGAAAAGGACCGAGTTTGTGACGCATGTCAATTTGGGAAACAAACTAAGTCTTCTTTCAAATCAATTAAGGATATCATGACATCACGTCCTTTGGAGTTAATCCACATGGATTTATTTGGCCCAACACAAACCAAAAGTTTAAGTGGGAATAGATTTGCATTTGTCTTGGTAGATGATTTTTCACGTTTTACTTGGGTTTTCTTTCTTGAACATAAAAGTCAAGCCTTTTCATATTTTCAAACATTCAAGAAAAGAGTTGAAAAGGAAAAAGACACTTCAATAATAAGAATAAGAAGTGATAGAGGAGGTGAGTTCATTAACCTTCCCTTTACCACTTTTTGTGAAGAACATGGAATAAAACATGAACTTTCTTGTCCTAGAACTCCACAACAAAATGGAGTAGTTGAGCGGAAAAATCGTACCTTACAAGAGATGGCTAGGACAATGTTAAGTGAATATGGTCTACCACATTATTTGTGGGCCGAGGCCATTAATACTTCATGTTACATAGCAAATCGTGTTTTCTTGTGTAAAAATACATCTAAAACTTCTTTTGAAATGTACTTTTCTAGAAAACCAAATGTTTCTTATTTTAAGGTTTTTGGATGTAAATGTTTTGTTTTAAATACAAAAGATAATTTAGGAAAATTTGATGCTAGATCTTATGAGGCTATTTTTGTAGGATACTCTAATACTAGTAAGGCTTATAGAGTCTTCAATAGGTCATCTTTGACTATTGAGGAGTCTATACATGTTAAGTTTGAGGAATCTAACATGTTTGTTAAGAATGTTGTAGAAATTGATGCTTTAGATGAAGGTTTGGAGAAAGTGACCTTGGAGGATGCTTCTACTAAGGGAGACAAGCCAAAGGATGATGAAGGAAGTGAAGCTAAGGTAAAAGAGGCTCAAGGAAATGAAAATCAATCAAATGTAGTGGAGCCTACTCAACAACTTCCAAAGGATTGGAGATACAATCCTCATCATCCCAAGGACCTTGTCATAGGTGAAGTATCAAAAGGGATAACCACTCGCTCTAAATTTCAAGATTTTTGTGGAAACTTTGCATTTATTTCTCATATAGAACCCAAAAATGTCCTCGAAGCCGAGGCCGATTCATATTGGTTGCTAGCCATGCAAGAGGAGCTCAATCAATTTGAGCGCAACCAAGTATGGCATCTTGTTCCTAGGCCCCACGATAGACCAACAATTGGTACTAAGTGGATCTTTAAGAACAAGTTGGATGAATCGGGTAATGTAGTAAGAAACAAGGCTAGGTTAGTGGCCCAAGGTTACACTCAAATCGAAGGGATCGATTTTGAAGAAACCTTTGCACCCGTAGCACGGCTTGAAGCCATACGGATGACACTAGCATTTGCCTCTTATAAAGATTTTAAGTTGTTTCAAATGGATGTTAAAAGTGCTTTTCTAAATGGCTATATTGAAGAGGAAGTGTATGTTGAACAACCCCCCGGGTTTGTTGATCCTACACATCCGAATTTTGTATTTAAATTAGATAAAGCTCTTTATGGTTTAAAACAAGCCCCTAGGGCTTGGTATGAAAGACTATCATCATTCTTAATTTCAAATGGTTTTAAGAAAGGAAAAATTGACACCACCTTGTTTACTAAACATGTTAAAGATGACATTCTTATTGTGCAAATATATGTTGATGATATTATTTTTGGTTCTACTAATGAATCTCTTTGCCAAGCTTTTGAATCATGCATGAAAGATGAATTTGAAATGTCTATGATGGGGGAGCTCAACTATTTCCTTGGACTCCAAATCAAGCAAAGGAAGGATGGGATCTTCATAAATCAAGCCAAGTATACAAAGGAACTAATCAAAAGGTTCGGGCTTGAAGGATCTAAAGTAAGTAAAACTCCCATGGCAACAACCACCAAGCTTGACAAGGATGAACAAGGTAAAAGTGTAGACATTAAACTTTATAGAAGCATGATAGGTAGTTTATTGTATTTGACGGCTAGTAGGCCGGATATTATGTTTTCCGTTTGTCTGTGTGCACGTTTTCAATCTTGTCCTAAAGAATCTCACATAATTGCGGTTAAACGTATAATTAGATACCTTAAGGGCACTATTGAAATGGGTTTGTGGTATCCGAAAACTGGACAATTTACAATGACGAGTTTTTCAGATGCCGACTATGCGGGTTGTAGGGTAGATAGGAAGAGCACAAGTGGAACATGTCAATTCTTAGGTAATTGTCTTGTATCTTGGTCTTCCAAAAAGCAAAATTCGGTAGCCCTATCAACCGCCGAGGCGGAGTATGTTGCAGCCGGAGCTTGTTGTGCACAAGTTCTTTGGATGAAACATACTCTCCTTGACTACGATTTACACTTTGATCATGTTAAGATATTTTGTGATAATACTAGTACTATTCACATGACAAAGAATGCAAATCAACATAGTAAAACCAAACACATTGACATTAGGTATCACTTTCTTAGAGATCATTATGAGAAAGGTGATATTGACATTGATTATGTTTCTACCGATTTTCAACTTGCCGATATTTTCACTAAACCTTTAGATTATGCTAGATTTTCATTTATTTGTGGTGCGTTGAATGTATGTATGATTGATCCTTAAAATATTTTAGTTTGTTCATTTTTGTTATGTTTTATACCCTTTTTGATGTATGACAAAAAGGGGGAGAAAAATATATAAGTTTAATTAAGGTGTTTATTACTTGAAAAGATATTTGAAAAAGATAAGTTTGCTTATTATAAATTTGTTTAATGTTGTTCATTATTTGAGTTTCTATGACAAAATTTATGGTGATGATATTTTCATAATGCTTTATGTATGCTTACAAAGCTTTTCATATTCATGATAAATACATAGCATTGTTTGAGGGGGAGCTTTCCAAGCTTTTTCTTCTTTATTTGTTTCAATAACTTATATGTTTTGTCATCATCAAAAAGGGGGAGATTGTTGGCCCAAGGTTACAATCACCCGTTTTTAGTGTGTTTTGATGATTACAAAACATATTAGTTATTAGTACTAATATTATTTGTTGCTTAAGTGTGTTTCAGGATTCTACCTCAACTAGAGGAGTTCTTCCCTAAAGGAAGGTACTTTGGACTCAAGACAACTCAAATTGGGCTCAAGATGAAAAATTGAAGATCAAGTGGAGAAAGCCCCTCTTGAAGCCTTGAAGTCCTTAGAACATTGTAAGAATAGAATGTTAAAGTTTGAGTGTAGGATATTTGGCTCTAGGATTTGCACACACACTTATTCCTTATGTTTTAAAAATGTTCGTTTTTAAGTTTTATGCATTAGTTTATGTATACATGTTTCCAACTTGTTTTATAAAGAAAATCTTTGTTTAAAACATGTGTAGACTAATCCTTGCATAATACTTAGTCATATATATTTTTAAAATGTTTTTACAAAAAATCCCAACTCAAAAATCCTGCCAGTTTTCTTATTTCAGGTTGACCGGCCGACCGCCCGGTCGACCGGCGCCTGTGTCAGGACGTGCACGTTTGTGCACGTCTGTCGGTCGACCGGTCCGGTCGACCGACTGTAAGCAGGCCACTCTCGGTTTGTTTCGGTCGACCGCCCGGTCGACCGCTATAAGGAAACTGTGTTTCCTCAAAGAGGTCGGTCGACCGCAGCGCCAACGGCTCTTTGCCAACTAGGCAAACGGTCGACCGGCCGGTCGACCGTTACGCCTGCAAGAGCCCAACGGCTCTTTCCTCTTTGGGATAGTTCTGAAATCTGTTTTTTGTTTCTTCTTTAATAGAGTTTTAGACAGTTGTTGGAGGCCTTTTGCAGGTCAAATTAGGTGTACAGAAAAGAGTTTTAACCTATTCTCTCCCTATAAATAGAGGGCAATAGGTCTTTGTTATTTACTTAGAAAAATTCTCTTGTTTTCATTGTTTTCAAAGAGAAAAAGAAAAATTGTTTTAAAGCTTTCAATTCCAATCTTTTGAGCTTGTTTCTCAGTTGTGTTTGATTGCTAATATCACTCTACAACTGAAGGTTTTCTCACTACACTTCATAAAGCCAAAAATCCATTACTCATACTATAGTGAAGTTGTAAAAAGAGTGAGAATTGTAAAAGAGTGTGAGAAAGAGTTTTGTGATCTTGAGGAGATCACTATTGTTCTTGTGATTCTTGTTCTTGTGGAGACGACTCCTAGGTGGAGTTCTTTGTAAGTTGTGAAGCTAAGGGCTTGGGGTCTTCGGTAGACCAAACTTGTAAGGCATCCTCGGTGGATAGTGGAAACCCTTCACGGAGGTGAAGGCGGGGACTAGAGCGGTGGCTCGAACCTCGAAACAAATCAATTGTGTTTGCGATTGCCTTGCGTCATCTTGTTTTACTTTTCTCTTGCTTTATATTGTCTACAACTATTTGCTTGAGAACTAACCCTTTACTTGTGCAATCTTCTCTTGTTTGCTTTACTTGTAATATTTAATTGTGTGTATTTCATCATAGCATTTCATCCTTATCTTGTTCGATCATACCTCATACAACACGGTTGCATTGCGCACCTCTAACCCATCTTTAAGGGGAATTGGGAGGACGGAGTTCAGAACCCTTCACCGGGTATTCGGCTCCTAGTCGTGTTTTGAGAGATCGTTGCATCACTCATATTTACTTAAATATAAAAAGATCATTAGATTAGCAATTACACCTATTCACCCCCCCTCTAGGTGTATTTCAGATCCAACTTGCTCTTGCGATCTAATTCAACATGAACATAAGGGATATAAGAGATGATTTAGGTTTACCTCTTTTTTGGTCCATGCTTCTTCCGAAATCTCATAATTTAGTAGCACCGAAGGTCCTCTATTGATCAAATACACCACCATGTTGACTACATCTATCTAAAATTCCTTGGGAAATCATGTGTGTATCTACAGCTTCTAGCATGCTCTAGAAAGGTCTTGTTCATTGCTCGACCACCCCTATTCTGAAGAAAATTTCCTGAAACCGTCTTTACTTTTTGATCCTTGATCAGTACAGGACTCCTCAAACCTGCTATCTCAGTATTCACCTCTATTTCTGACTTCAAGTACTTAAGCTTCAGACCTATCTTATTCTCAACTTGGGCCAACCACTTCTTGAACACATCAAACGCTTCTGATTTTTTCTTTAAGAAGTAAATCCAGACCTTTCTACTTGTATCATCAATAAAGGTCACAAAATATAATAAGCTGCCAAGAGAATGCATAGAGGCCTTACCCCATAAATCAGTATGAATCAGCTCTAACCTTTCTGCCTTTGAGGACTTCATTACCTTAGAGAAACTAACTTTCTCTACATACCGTAGACACAATTTTCAGAGAAGTCTAGATCAATAGACTTCAACCCTGGTAGCTTGTTGTTGGAAAACATGATTTTCATTTCCTTCTAGTACTTATGCCTAAGTCGGCAATGACACGTACCATCATTGACATCCAATGATGCAACTAAAATTGAAGTTGTAGAGCCTGACATCATGTAGAGGGCACCTTCTTTCTTTACCATGTGCTGAGATCATGGCACCTTTTGTGATCTTACACAGATTATCGAAAATAATCTTCATCCCGGCATCTGCAAGCTGACCAACAGAGATCAGATTTCTCTTTAGCTTTGGTACATGCCTAATATTCTTCAATTTCAGCATGAGGCACTAGAGAGGCCGACAGTCACATCGCCCTTCCAGACAATATTTCGTGGATCATCATCTCCTAGATACCCCCTTCAAAGATTACCTTTCATATTGTTTTGAAATATTTTTTGATGGGAAGTAACAAGAAAGGAAGCACCCGAATCAATGATCCATGATTCGCCAGACCCAACTATGGAGAGAAATAGGGCATCTAATTCACAGCCCGCGACATATACAGAATCATTTTCTTTGCCTTTCCTCTCTCAATCTTTGTTTTTCTTGCAATCCCTTTCAATGTACCCCTTCTCACCACAATGCCAACACCTGACACCTCTTGATCTGGATTTGTTTCTCCCAAATTTGGACTTGATTTGCTACTTTATTTCTTTTCTCTATTCATTAATCTTCCTCTCCTTTCGACACTCAGGGCACTCCTAATGTCTCAAGCACACCCAATGACTTTTTGTGTGCCTCTTCGCGGAGAACACCCACCCAGTCATCAAATTTCAAAGTTCTTGTCCGTAAGAATTGCTCACCGTCATCATGAGATAATACCAAGTCTCTGGTAGACTGGATAATAAAATCAGTGCCCTGATCTCATCATCAAAATTGATCCCCACATATTCTAACTAGCTTGCTAGCGTGTTGAGTTCATTAAGATGCTCAGCGACACTTTTACTTTCCGCTATCATCAGGTTGAATAATTTTTTCATCAAGAAAACCTTGTTCGTGTTGGTCCAAAGGTCCATCACCCTAGTTTTGATGATGATTAACTCATGCTAATGATCTTGTGTTCATTCACTTTTAGATATTTGATCAAGATCGTAGTAGATATTTAGCTTCAATAAATGATTCGAAGTCAACTTTTGAAGCTAATACGTGTTGATTCAAGAGCTCACACTTTAATGATCACATCAAGTACTCAAGAGGAGTCTACCTCGCTGGATCAAGGTTGGACCAAGTCAAGACGAAGGAGAAGATTTTTAAGATATGAGTCATGTTTGTAAGTGTTTAAGATTTTGAGTTTTTAGACAAAAATATAAAGGATAGATTAGTTGTGAATTACTCAAGCTCATATACACACACACAAAATTTATATAGTACTTTTATAAGAATAATTTAGATTTTAGAAAATACTATTTTGGTTTTGAGTTTCAAAGAAGATATCTTTATGTTTCATAAATAGAGTTCATTAAAACAAGTTTACATGCTTCATTTGTGTATTAGATTTCATCCATATCCATTGTTATTTCATAATGTTTAGAAAAACTTATTTGATGTTTCTATATCATGGTTTTAAGTTTGTATTTATCAAAACTCTGTTTAAAGCTTAACTGTCAAAAACATAGATATTTCATCTTATATGTGTATTAGATCATATCCATACACACTATGCTTCAAAAATATTTTAATATCTTGTTTTTGTATTTGGATAAATTTTGGAATAATCGGTTATTTATTTAAGAGTTTGATTTTGAAAAATAAAGGTTTTTGTTTAAATCTTAATTTCTATATCGTAAAAAAGTTCAACAAGTTTGTAATATATGTTTGTTTTTTTATCACATATATTTGTATTTTAAAGTGTTAACATGAAACTATTTTTGTGAATTTTATGAGATTTTATGGAATTTTATAGGATTTTAAAACACCAAGTTTTTATCCTTTTAAACCCAGACCAGGGCTTCTACTGGTCGACCGACCGGTCGATCGAGTCAGAAGTCGGTCTACCGAGTGGTCGACTGGTATGCACCAAAGTGCATCTGTGCACCTTGGTCGACCCGCAGTCGACCGACTGCAAGAGCTTTTGCTCTCGGTTGGGTCCGGTCGACTGCCCAGTCGACTAACAGAAAGCTTTGCTCTTTGATTAGGAAAAATAGTCGGCTGCCCAGTCGACCCCTATCCCCTATGGTCAGAAATTCGACGGTTCGTAGTCAACCCGCCGATCGACCTGTAGAAGAAATTTCTTCTATTTTTTCCCAACGGCTATTTATTTGACCACTATAAAAGGGGGGCTGTTTTGGCCAGTTTTGAACATGATTTTAAGAGAGTTTTTGAGCCAGTTTCTTCCACCTTTCTCAGAGACTTTTCAAACAAGTTTTAGAGCTTAAATTCTATATCAAAAAGAGTATTTACAAGAGTGATTCTATTGTGTTTTCCATAATGGATTTTTTTGAGTTGTTCCCCCACAAAACTATCCTAGTTTTTCTCACAAAAGCTTGAGTTTTTCATTACCATATCTATCCTATAGGAGCTTTGTTGTGGGAGTATTTTTGGTGATCAAAGTGTAGAGATCACCAAGGCTTTATCATTGTATTTGAGGAGATGAACTTGTGGGTTCGCATTGTGTTGAGTTCTTAAGGGAGCTAATTGTAGAGTTGCGGCCTTAGCAAGCTAGTGTACTTGCATATATTGTTCTTGCGGGAGCAAATGAGAGATTTGCGGGACCAAGAGTTCTGAGGGAGTTCATTGCAGGTGTTGCGGTATTGGGTGACATTGCGAGAACCTTATAGTGGAATCCTTCATAGTGTTGAAGGTGGGAATGTAGAGCAAGTGTGTTCGAACCTCAAAATAATTCTCCCGTATTTGTAGTTGCTCATCTCTCTCTCACTTGTCTTTATATATGTTGCATGCTTTTATTGTTCATCTATATATACTAGATATATCTTGGGCTTAATTGATATATATGTTTGGGATTTTTGCTCACACTTGTGCTCAATAAGAGAGTCATAGTGACACCTCGACTCTTAATCTAGAGGAATCTTGAGGAGATAGTCCAGAGTCCTTCACCAAAAATTTGGCTACACTCTTATGTTATACTTAGTGTATTAGCTTAATAGTTTTAGTTTGCATAATTAGTTTTAATTCAACATTGTTGTGTATTAGATTAGCTCGTCACTTATTCACCTCATTCTAGGTGACCTACAATAGGTATCAAAGCTTGGTGCTCTTGATTTAGATCTAACAACTTTGAGTTAAAGGTCCTATTTTTAGCTAATCACAATATTTGTACACACACTTATGCATTTCATGACACCTCCCATGTTTGACATTCTTGACTTCCAAAATTGAAATGTTAAGATGTCTATATATCTTAAAGACCTAGGTATTCATGTTTATCTTGCCACCATTAAGGATTCATATTTTATTAATGGCAAGCATCTAGAGGCTAATACTAAAGCCATACATGCTATAAAGAGTACCCTAAATGATTATTATTTATCTAGGGTTTCTGACATTGAATTGGCTTTTGTAGTATGGAACACTATTTGCTCTCATAGGGATCAAATGCCAAATGAAAAAGAGAGTGACTCGGATGATGGAAGTGATGCTTCCAATTTGTACTACATGGTCCAAGGGGATTATCCCCTTGAGATAAATTCTGAAATCGAGTTTGATGAGGGTGTTGACATGCCATATGATGAGCTTGCTTTATTTTATCAACAACTTCTTATAAAGTATGAATTATTTAAAATGGAAAACAAAAATTTGAAAAATAAAAATGATTTGGATTCAAAAGAAAAAGACTCATTTAAAATTAAATTTGAAATTATTTCAAAAGAAAATGAAATTTTGAAAACCAAGTTATTTTGATTAAAAAAGAAAAGGAGATTACTTTAAAGGGAAAAACTCTCTGAATAAGAAAATTGTTTTAAAAGAAAAAGAAAATATTTCTATAGAGAGAAATAATTTTGATTCTCATTCGTGTCATGTCTCTCATGCTAATAATGTTGCACCTTATTTTGATAAAAATGAGATTCATGTCTTGAAAAATTGAATTGATTGTTTGGGCTCCACTTTAAGCCAATGTGCAATTAAACACAATAAATTGAAATCTATGTTTCGCAAGAAACAAGTTCCACACTTTCATGCACACCCTATACGGCATACAACACCTACACACCATGCTCATACATATGACAATTATATGTATGCTAGTGTATACACATGTACACATTATGGCTGCAAAGGCCATTTAGCAAAATTTTACTTTGATAGAATAAATTAATATAATTTTGTAAATAAAAATGTTTAGGTTTCTTATGATGCTAACCCCAGTGGACCCAAAAAGAAATGGGTACCAAAATTCTCACATCTTGTGTTTGATGTAGGTGTGGGCTCTCACAAAGCATGAGAGGGTTTGGTGCCTTGGTAGTGATGCATGAGCTAGATGGTATATCAAATTGATGCATCACTATCAAGAAAATTTGGTGGGAGGATCACCATATTTTGGAGACATAGAGATTAGTTCATATGATTTTGTAACTATCTCTAACTCACATTTCCATTTACATGCTTTTTATCATTGATTATTAGCATGTTTTAGTTTTAATGCTCATTATGTTAAATGCAATGTTATTAGACATGTGATATACATAGATAGTCGTTGAGATTCATATTTTTGTGTTCTCACTATTGTTAGCTACTATATTTATACTAGTTCTAAAACACGTGAATTTAGCCTAATGATCATGTTTGTTTTATGCTTCATGAGGTGATTACTTGTTTAGATGTAGTTTTTATTAAAACTTGTGTTTATACTCGTACAAGTAGTGAATTATACTTGATTATTATGTGTTTGTACTTCATTACTTATTTGTACTCACTACATGTACATGTATAACCTTGTTTTGATGATTCTTTTATTTATACTTGTTTTTTTTATTTTTGTGCATGTTTAGCTTCATGTATATGTTATTTTTGTCTAAAACTAATAGATATACATGTATATCCTTGAGTCACTTACCTTCATATAAAACTCTATTATGGACTCATTTTGTGTTTGGGATATGTATGTATACTTTTAATTTTGATAAAACATACATATACCTTAAAGCTTATTTAATTTTTATATAAATTTTAGTTTTGATGTTTGTTTTGAGCTTTATTGACTATTTTCATGATTATGCTATGCACATGATTCTTGTGCACTGACGTAACTTCTTGTTTACTCATGATTTTATTTGCACATTTTTGTGCCTTATAGATCTTGAGTGACAATTATTTTGTATTTAACATGCTTCATGAGATATATGATTTGGTTTTATATTTTGAAGGGTCATTAACTAGTTTTTCAAAAATTATTTTAAACTAGTTTCTTGATTCTTCAATTGGTAGAATTTTCAAACATTTTAAATTATTTTCAAACTCTTATTTCTAAAAACTCCTGCCAACCTAAAAGTGGTTGGTTGGGTGATCATACCTTGTGTACCTTATTGAATATCTATTTTATTAGGTGCATGATAAGAGTGGATTGATATGAGCTATACATGATTTCAATGATATTTTATATTTTTGTATACTCATACTTGGTTTCTCTATATGTATGCATCCAATTTCAAGTGGTACTTCTATTTTTATACATACATATACATACATACATACATACATACATATATATATATATATGTATATATATATATATATGATTTATATATATATATATATATATACATATATATATACAGATATATATATATATATACATATATATATATATATACATATATATATATATACATATATATGATTTAAATTGTGCTTACTTTACAATGCCATACATTTTTTTTAAAGCACAAATTATGTTTATGTTAAGCTGGACTTAATTCTAAATATTAATTGGTATCTTTATAAGCTTATGCATTGATTTCAATTAGTATCAAAAACTTACAATTAATTACAATTGGTATCAAAATTTATAATTGGCATCAAAATTTGTTTTGTTGACTCAAGAAATTTCAAAATTTTATTTTAAGTATTATCTATATTTTCTTTCAAAATTTGTTAATATGTATTGCCTATATGCAAGGGGAGCTTA
The DNA here is from genome assembly GCA_038442645.1 of Agave tequilana. Classification (NCBI taxonomy): domain Eukaryota; kingdom Viridiplantae; phylum Streptophyta; class Magnoliopsida; order Asparagales; family Asparagaceae; genus Agave; species Agave tequilana. The sequence goes on from JAVJIF010029783.1 coordinate 966,922, forward strand.
ACATCTCCTCGATATATAGATTAATGTTGAGTGCACTTTACATACTGAGGAACTTGACCTCTCTTTGTTATGTGATACACGTGTGTAGGGCATGCTTAACATCTCTGCTTATACATTATGTATTATGTTTTACGTGGGTTAGGGTCTATTTATCTCTTCTCTTTGTAATGCATGTATACACAGGGAGCTAACTTAACGTCTCTCCTCTTTATGAATATATATCACATACACATTTATATTGTTTGTTTATTTTCACCCCTCTGTTGATGAATTGATAAAAAGGGAGAGAAGAATTTAGAGAGTTTATATATGCATGCTTTTATATTGTTGTTTATGCATATATGTTTAGTTATATGAGCCTTTATTGAATATCTTTATGTGAGCCTTTATTGAATATCTTTATGTTTATTTGCCATGCATGAGTTAAGGGGAAGCTTCTATGAAGTTAATTTTAATCCATACTTTATATCTCCATGAGTTTTATCATCATCAAAAAGGGGGAGATTGTTGGACCAAAGGTCCATCACCCTAGTTTTGATGATGATTAACTCATGTAGTTATAATATTAATGATCTTGTGTTTATTAATTTTCAGATATTTGATGAAGATCTTAGTAGGCATTTAGCTTCAATAAATGATTCAAAGTCAAGTTTCGAAGTTAGCACGTGTTGATTCAAGAGATCGTGCTTCAAAGATCGCATCAAGTACTCAAGAGGAGTCTACCTCGTTGGATCAAGATTTGGAGCAAGTCAAGAAGAAGAAGATTTTTAAGACTTGAGTCATGTTTGTAAGTGTTTAAGATTTTGAGTTTTTAGACAAAATGTAAAGGATAGATTAGTTGTGGATTGCTCAAACTATACACAAACACAAAATTTATATAGTGTTTTTGTAAGAATAGTTTTGATTTTAAAAAATACCATTTGATTTTGAACTTTAAAGAAGATATCTTTATGTTTCATGAATAGAATTCATCAAAAATAAGTTTACATAGTTTATATGTGCATTGGATTTCATCCATACCCATTGTTGTTCTAATGTTTAGAAAAACTTATTTGATGTTTCTATATCATGGTTTTAAGTTTGTAATTATCAAAACTTTGTTTAAAGATTAATTATCAAAAACATAAATATTTCATCTTATATGTGCATTGGATCATATCCATATACACTATGCTTCAAAAGTGTTTTAATATCTTATTTGTATTTGAACAAGTTTTGAAAAAAAATATGTTTTTCATTTAAGAGTTTGATTTTGAAAAATAATGGTTTTTTGTTTAAAGCTTAATTTCTATATCACAAAAATAGTTCAATAAGTTTGTAATGTGTGTTTATTTTTTATCACACATATTTTTATTTCAAAGCATTAACATGAACCTTTTTTGTGGATTGTATAGGATTTTAAAATACCAAGGTTTTATCCCTTTAAACTTAAACAGGGCTTCTGTCGGTCGACCAACCGGTCGACCAACATGCACCAAAGTGCATCTGTTCACTTCGGTTGACCGTGAGGTCGACTGACTGCAAGAGCTTTTGCTCTCGGTTGGGTCTGATCGGCCGACAGGGAACTTTGTTCTCTAGTTGGGAAAAATGGTCGACCACCCGGTCGACCGCTATCCCCAATCCAACCGTTAGCGGTCAATCGGTCGGTCGACCAGCAGAAGAAATTTCTTCTATCTTTTTCCCAATAGCTATTTTTTGACCTCTAGAAGGGAGGGGCTGTTTTGCTAGTTTGAACAAGATTTTAAGAAGTTTTGGGCCAGTTTTTTCCACCTTTCACAGAGGTTTTCCAACAAGTTTTAGAGCTTAAATTCTATATTAGAAAGAGTGTTTACAAAAGTGATTCTCTTGTGTTTTTCAAAAAGGATTCCTTGAGTTTTTCCTCTATAAATCTATCCTTGTTTTTCTCACAAAAGCTTGATTTTTTCAATGCCATTTCTATCCTATAGGAGCTTTGTTGTGGGAGTATTTTTGGTGATCAAAGTGTAGAGATCACAAAGATTTCATCATTGTATTTGAGGAGGCAAACTTGTGGCTTCGCATTGTGTAGAGTTCTTAAGGGAGCTCATTGTAGAGATGCAATCTCGGCAAGCTAGTATGCTTACGTGTATTGCTCTCGCGGGAGCAAGTGAGGGACTTGCGGGTTCAAGAGTTCTTGAGGGAGCTCATTGTAGGTGTTATGGCACCAGGTGACCTTGCGAGATCGTTATAATGAAAATCCTTCATAGCGTTGAAGGTGGGGACGTAGAGCAATTGTGCTCAAGCCTCGAAATAATTCTCCTATGTTTGTGATTGCTCATCTGTCTCTCACTTGTCTTATATATCTTGCATGCTTTTATTGTTCATCTATATATGCTAGATATATCTTGTGCTTAATTGATATATATGTATGGGATTGTTTGCTCACACTTGTATTCAACCAAGAGAGCAATAGTGGCACCTCAACTCTTAATCTAGAGGAATCTTGAGGAGATAGTCTAGACCCCTTCACCGAAAATTCGACTACACTTTTGTGTTATACTTAATATGTTAGCTTAATAGTTTTAGTTTGCATAATTAGTTTTAATTCCACATCGTTGTTTATTAGATTTCTTGTCACCTATTCACCCGCTAGGTGACCAACAGTTCGATGCCGATGTATGCTGCATAAAATTACTAAAGAAAAAGCCTCAGACGTGGGCCTTATACCAAGTGAGATTTACACTTCATATGCAAAAGTCGTGTTATGTGCTAAACACAATAGTCGTGCTGCTCATCTAACGCGAAATTGTGAGCTTCGCTAACTCAACATGCGAGCATGTGAGCTCCGCATTTCTTCATCAGAATGAGGTCTGTATCCAGTGCGAGACCCGCATTTTTCATGAGACAGATAGCAGTTACTGGGCCAATCAATACTCACTATCTCTCCATATAATGGTGCATAAATCCCCATTACAGGGAGATTTAAGGGGTTCAATTATCCCCTTGCAAACTCCTATAAATAACTATGAAAGCTAGGGGAAAAGGGTTTTTTGGTTGGACTCCCTTAGTTCATATTCTTGGCTTTTGAATGCTTCAAAACTTCTAATAGAAAGATCCTATTAGAGGACAAAACTCTAAAAATTACTGAGTTCAAGTAGAGTTTTAATTTTTTTTAGAGATTTAATTAAGGTTTCATACCTTACTACTCTGCTTTAAATGAGAGCAATAAGTTTGGTTCATTAATGGAGAACAAGATTCATTCTCTATCACTACACAAAGAACCTGACTTTAAACAAAGAGGAGATTCAATTGTACTTCCCTCTTATGTAATCATATTTTGAACCGTTGTAACTTTCTTTTGCAATCAATAAAGATTTTTACATGCTTCAAATTTTATCAGTCCAACAGAAGATTGCAACTTTGTTGGAGACTATTTTCTCTACCGATGAGAAGGTCGCGCAAGTCGACTCAAGCTTCTCCGATTGACAATCAAATCGTTCATCATCGAGTTCATCCAAGAGAAGTTCGAACAACTTCTCTCCTAGGGCTCCATTAGCCCTAAGTCAATGCGACGGTACTGCAAAGTCTCTTTAGAGACTCACTCTCAGGTCTCTTCGGAAACTCTCTCTCAAGTCTCTTAGGAAGCTTACCGTGTGCATTTTGACAGAGCAAATAATTCAACTTCTCTTGAGGTTCTGACAACCTCCCATGGAGTAACACGGCTTGTGATGGAGTCTCTCAAGAGACCCGCAAGGACAATGTCTTGGCTAATGGTCAACATAGGTGCGAAGACAAATCTCGCCTTCAGACTCCTCTCGAGGCTGTGCAAACTCAGTTCGTAGGAGGTTTGCAATAACCCGTGTAAGCCAATCAGAATGTTGATCGTCAACAAAGGCGTTGCGCTCATTGTCAGCAAGCTAAAGCCATAAAAGCTGAAGATAGTGTCATTGGCATCAAATGCGAGGCTCGTGTTATGCCCTATATTTCTACGACAAAACGCGATGCTTGAATTCATGAGCTATGTATTTCAATGACAAAATGCGAGGTCCGCGTCTCACATCAAGAATGCAAGACCTGCATTCAGCCTAAGGTTGTTCCAGAACATGACTTTTGTGTATCAATTTTAAAACACGAGGCTCGCGTTCAGAAGTAGACATCCAAAATGCGATCTTTACATTTCACTTCAAAAATGCGAGGTTCGCATCCAACCCCAAGTGAACAAACTTAGTACCAAAATGTGAAGTCCTCATCTCCATGGGTTCGAGGCTAGTTTTTCAGATACCAAAAATGGATCACAATGACTACTTGACAAAGAAGAGGAGCATTCATCAAATCACTCTTCTGTGTCATTGCGAGCAACTCATCTCAGTGGTACTTTCTGATTGTTACTACAGCTTTCAGATGACTAAGTCGTCAGTTTTTAGCCGACTGTCAGTGGCTTCAAACTCAAGCTCAGCTAAGAGATGACAATTTCGCTAGAAGAAGACATTCTCTGATGTTGAGTACCCGAAGGTAACTGAAAGTACATGTAGAGGGGGAGTGAATAGGTGTACCGCTAATCTAATGAAGAAAATGGGGAAATTAAAAACTAATTTGCAACTACACTTAATGCAACCAACGAGTGTAGCCGAATTCCCGGTGAAGGGCTCTGGACTAACTCCTCTTGATTCCTCTGAATAAGAGTTGAAGTGCTATATGAAGCTCTCGTGGTTAAGCACAAGTGAGGCACACACAACCAAGCCAAGCATATAATATATGAATGAGCAGTATGAATAGATGCAAGGCACAAATAAAGAGAGGGAATTTAGAGTCAATGGATCAAACGCAAATAATGAGATTTGTTTCGAGGTTCGAGCACCCAGCTCTACGTCCCCGCCTTCACCGAGAAGGATTTCCAATCCACTAACTTGTCCACCTAGGACTCCCACACAGGAAACCTCCATCGAGGATTTGGGGTAATACAATAACTAGGAATATCGAACTCCTCTCAACCAATACAACCTCCACCGAGGCAACACAAACAACACCTCACACAAGAGGGGTAGGCCTTTTGCCAAATAACCACAATCCACCTCTTCACCAAGAGGGATACAAATCCAAACTCCACCTCTCACTAGAGGGAGCAAACTACAATCTCAATCTCTCACTAGAGGGAGCAACCACCACTTCAAATCAACCTCTAACCAAGAGGGATACAACAAATAAAGGAGGGTACAACACTTGGTGGTTTCCACAACCACAAAAGAATTCTTCCCACAAAATAATGATCCTAATAGATAGGATAGTAGATAAAGCTCAAGTGCGGAAAAAAGAGTTTGAAAATCAAGAACTCAAAGAAAAACTCTAGGGAAAAACCCTAGATAGAATTGAAAATGAAAATCAAACTAATTCCCAAAGAATTTTCTTTTCAAATGATTTTCCAACCCTTTTTAAAACAAAGCAAAGATCAAATCTTTTTTGCTCTAACAACTCTCTTGACATCTTGTATAAAACACTTGTAGATGGGAGAATTTTTCTTCTTAAAAGTCTTAACTAAATCTGAGCTCAAATGGGGTTTATATAACCCTTAAAAAAAACTAGCCATTGCAGCCAATTATGGTCAGAATTAACCATCGATCGACTGCCCGGTCGATCGGCCAACGGTCTAATTTTAACCGTTGTCAACTAGCGGTCGACCGCTCGGTCGACCGGGCCTGAACCAGAAAGCAACGGCTCTCTGGCCTGTCGACTGCCCAGTCGACCGGAGCAACCCGAGAGTGGGTTGCTTTCAGTCGGTCGACCGACTCAATGGCTGGCTGCGTGCACGTATCTGTGCACGCGGTCGACCGGCTTAATGGGCTGGACGTTCACGTATCTGTGCACGTCCGGTCGACTGTTCCTCGACCGGCTCCTGGTCCGATCGACGGTGCGGTCGACCGCCAGAGCCTGGCAGAAACTGTTTATAGGACAAAAAACTTTGTTTTTAATTACCAATTAAATCCCATAAATCTTCTAAAATTCCACGAAAATAGTTTTTCATAATGCATTGAGATACAAACTTGTGTGAAAAATTTCAACACAAATTTCAAACTTTTGAAACATTTTTGTGTTATGGAAATTTTGTCAAAAACCAAAACCCGTATTTTCAAAACTTGGATTTTTGAATGAAAATACGTTTTGTCCAAAACTCATCCAAATACAAAAACATGATACTTAAACACTTTGAAGCATGTTACATATGGATATAATCCAATATACATGAAACATATATATATCCATGTTTTTGACTTTAATTCCAAAAAATATATTTTGTTAAAATACCAAAACACCAAAACTCATGAATAGGCATATCAAAATAAGTTTGTCTAAGATATGAAGCATGCATGTATATAGAACATATCTAATATACATTTAAACAATGTAAACTTGTTTTGAATCTATCTATTCATGAAAATCAAATACGGTTAAACCAAAAACCAACAACCAATACCAAAACATGAAACGTGTGTATGTTGTGAACTTGAGCATATCACACTTTTATTCTTTACAAATGGATCTAAAACACAAAACTAAACTAGGTACCGAAGTCTCTTGACGAACTCCATCTTCAAGCCGACTCGATCCAAACCGTGATCCACCGAGTTTGACTCCAACGAGTGCTATATATTTTTTGATGCTCGGGCTCTTGAATCACCATGTGAAAGGCTTCAAAACTCCTTTGTTGAAGCTAATCACCTACTAATATCTTAGTTAAAGATCTGAAACTAAATATCAAAAGATTATTAGTAAACTTAACTACATGAGTTAATCATCATCAAAACTTGAGTGGAAGGCCTCTGGGCCAACAATCTCCCCCTTTTTGATGATGACAAAACTCATGGAGTTATATATGCATGGTTTAAAGTTAAGCTTCAAGGAAGCTCTCCCTTAACTCATGCATAGCAATAAATAATAAAATATGTGCAATGAATATAGACATGCATAAAACAATGAAATGTATAAAACATGTTCTTGATACCAATTTAAAGGTAAAACTTTATTACCAAATAAACATGCTTTTGATACCAAAATAAATTATTTCTTCTTTTCATAAATATGTTCTCTTTAAATAACACTCTTGATACCAATATTAAGTAATGCTCTTGATACCAACAAAAAAAAAACTAATAAAAAACAAACTATGTTTCTAGATACTAGTATTTATGTTCTTTAATACCAATATCAATAAAACATAAAACAAACATGAATATAAAACTCAAATACTTCTCCCTCTTTTTGTCAATCATCAACAAAGGGTCAAAGAAAACAATAAAAAAAATAATGTTCTCCCCCTTTTTGTCTAAAACAAAAATGATATCAATAAGGGGTGAAATCAAAACCAATATGATACCAATTAAAAATATGTCAATGAAGTGCATTATGATACCAATTGAAGGTGAACATATAAAATTTAAGAAATGCCAATAGCAATTGAAAATAAATAAGGCATTGAAAACAAATTTCAATCAACATTTTTATACCAAATTGAAAAACATATTATGTAAACTAGATATCAATTGATAGTAAAAAAATCTTAATACCAATTGTAAGTAAACAAAATAAAATCTTGATACCAATTGAAGATATTTTTCTTTATAAGCATATGATACCAAATTAAAAATCAACATTAATTTTTAATCATCATAAAGTATGGGAGTGGAATACAAAACCAATGGTAAACAAAATACCAATTGAAAGATGAAATACGAGTTTTCTCCCCCTTTATGAAATACCAAATAAAATGATGCATGAGCTTGTATTAGGATATCAATTGAAAACTAATCAATTGAAGCATGATAGTCATTAAAAAAACAAGCTAGCATAATCAAATTTGTGATATCTTTGAGCACAAATAAAACATATATATGAGTATACAAAAAAGAAGTGTCATAATTGATACCAATTGAAAAAATCTAATGATACCAATTGGAACAACAATAATATCAAGTGTATATCTCATAATACTTTTCCACCCATTTCATGCACATGTTTAAAATGATTTTCAATATTAAGGATATAAGGCATGGCCGCCCAACCCACCGTCCGTTAATGGAAAGGGTTTTCAAAAATAGGTTTGAAAATAGAATATGTTGAAAACTCTTCCAAAATGAAGAATACGAACTAGTTAAAATAAAATTTGTAGACTAGTACGAAATCCTTCAAGTAAGGAATAAAACAAAATTATATTTCATGAAAAACATGTAAATCACTTGATCATTAAACACTCAAAATCTATATAGCCTATATCATGCTCATGAAAACAAAATCATGAGAAAACAATAAGTGAGGTGAGTGTACAAGATATATGTGAAACACATTATCATGAAAATATGCAATCAAGCTCAATTGAAAATCCTTTAAACATGAAAACATGAAAATAGTCAAACTAAATTTCATAAAAACAATTTATACTTCAAAGCATATGTATGTTTTGACAAAACAAGAAGTATACATACATATCCCTAAATACAATTGAGTCCATAATAAAGATTTGCATGAAAAGCAAATGACTCAAGGGGTATACATGTATATCTTAAGGTTTGGCAAAATAAACATATACATGAAGTGAAAAAACATGATCATAAAACATGTCCAAGATGGGGAATACAAGTTTAAAATGCATGAATCATCAAAACTAGTCTCTACTAGTACATTTAACAAGCACAAATGAGCATTTAAGCACAAACATATAGAAGTCTATTTGTGGCTCACTAGATGTACAAGTATATATCCAAGTTTTATTGAAAACTAATATCAAACAAGTAATCAAATCATAAGCATAAAACGAGACATAAATCAACATGATAAACATAAATACGATCATTATGTAAATTCACATGCTATTAGAAGTATGATATACATAATAGCTAAACAATGGTGAGAACACAACATATGGGTCCATATAAACATGGGTGATCTCAAATGCTATACATGCATGTTAATGATCTAATAATCATAGCATTTAACATACTAATCAAAACATGCTAAAAGTCAATAATGTGGAAAGCATGTAAATATAAACGGGAGTTAGAGATCGATACCAAAATCGATGAAGGCATCTCTCTAGTTCTCCAAACCAAGGTGGTCCTCCCATCAAACTCCCCTTGAAAGTGATGCATCCAAATAGTCCTCTTTTAAGCTCGGAACGCATCCACTCTCACGTCATGCGAGAGCCCACGCCTACATCAAATATAATAGGGGTGGTCTTTGATACCCATACTCTTTTGGGTCCATGGGAGTTAGTTCCTTTCCTAACCCAAACAAACTTAGTTGCTAAATTTCATCATGTATCTTATCATAGCAAAAGTTAGCAAGGTGGCCTTACGTCCACAATGTGTACAAGTGTACATGAGCATACATTGTGTGATGGTTGTGACCATGGGGAGCATGTGTATGCCATGAAGGGTGTGCATGCATAGATGGAACGTGTTTCTTTCGAACCAAAGATTCCAAGCGTGTATGGTTCATGGCACAATGGCTCAAAGTGGAGCCCAAACAATCCATATTCTTCTTTAATAAATTTATATCATTTTCAATACTAGAAGATAAAGTGGAGCATGCAATAGGTGTGCCAGGTGAAGCTACATTAGCAAGACAAACATGTGAATCTATATCAATTTTCAAAGATTCATTTTTCTTTAAACAAATTTCTAAATCCTTTGAATTTAAAGCAATTTTTATTTTCAATGAATCATTCTCTTTTAATACAAAATCAAAATTGAAGTTAAATCCTTATTTTTCTTCAAAATATATTCACAATCATTTTTACTTTTTAAAATTTTGTTTTCATTAAGTGCAAGATCAAGTTGTGATTTAAATAAGTCAAGTTCACTCAAAATCTCATCCCTTTCTTGCAAAACATTTTCTAGTCTAGAGAATAAATTTTTATTTTCTTCTTTTAAAACAAGATTATCCTTTTTCAAAAGTTTGTATTTAGAAATCAAATTTTCACAATTTGTAGCAAGTTCAACATTCATGGCTTGTGCCTCTAAACACTCATTGCAATATGAACTAGAACTAGCATCAAGTTGAGATTCCGATTGTACCTCAAGGGAGTCATTCTCTTGAACCATAAAGCAATGTTCATCGGACTTGTTTCTCCTAGATCTCCTCATCTTATCGATAATATTGGTAGTTCGGGAGATGTCAAGATGCTCCATACTGCAAAAGCAGACTCATAGTGAGAAAACACATGTAAATGATCTTTATGAAGAGATGCTCTAAGTGCCTTTAGGGCAACGCATTGGCCTCTATATGCTTGCTATCACTAAGTAGGATTCCTTGGTAATGGCAAGGTGAACCTTATATCCTAGGGCTTTCAAGTGACAACTCATCATAACCTTCCATATATCTAGTTTAGAGTAATCAAGCATGGGAGGGTATACATGAGTGCAAACTATATGTGTGCAAATAGAAATGAAAATGTAGATTAGCAAAATCAAGATCACACTCCTAGGTGGTTAAACAAAATATCAGGAGCGTAGGCTCTGATACCAATTGAAAGTGAAAATAAAAATTAATTCCCAAAGAATTTTCTTCTCAAATGATTTTCCAACACTTTTTAAAACAAAGAAAAGATCAAATCTCTTTAGCTCTAACAACTCTTTTGAAATCTTGTATAAAACACTTGTACATGGGAGAATTTTTCTTCTTAAAAGTCTTAACCAATATGGGCTCAAATGGGGTTATATAACCCTTAAACAAAAACTAGTCGTTGCAGCCAATAATGGTCAGAATTGACCATCGGTACCGCCCGGTCGACCGACCAATGGTCAAATTTTGACCGTTGCCAACTATCGGTCGACCGCCTAGGCTCTCCGCCCGGTCGACCGGAGCAACCCGAAAGTGGGTTGCTTTCAGTCGGTCGACCGCTCGGTCGACCAGCTCAATGGGCTGGCTGCGTGCACATATCTTTGCACGTCCAGTCGACCGCTCCGATCAACGGCACCTGGTCCGGTAGACCGTGCGGTCGACCGCCAGAGCCTGGCAGAAACTGTTTATAGGATAGAAAAACTTAGTTTTTAATTACCAATTAAATCCCATAAATCTTTTAAAATTTCACAAAAATAGTTTTATCATAATACATTGAGATACAAAATTGTGTAAAGAATTTCAACACAAATTTCAAACTTTTTGAACCATATTTGTGTTATGGAAATTTTGCCTAAAACATAAACCCGTATTTTCAAAACTTGGATTTTTGAATGAAAATACGTTTTGTCCAAACTCATCCAAATACAAAAACATGATACTTAAACACTTTGAAGCATGTTGCATATGAATATAATCCAATATACATGAAACATATATATATCCATTTTTTGACTTTAATTCCAAAAAATATGTTTTGTTAAAATACCAAAACGCCCAAAACTCATGAATAGGCATATCAAAATAAGTTTGTCTAAGATATGAAGCATGCATGTATATAGAACATATCTAATATACATTTAAATAATGTAAACTTATTTTGAATCTATCTATTCATGAAAATCAAATATCGGTTAAACCAAAAATCGAAAACCAATACAAAAACATGAAACGTGTGTGTGTTGTGAACTTGAGCATATCACACTATCTATTCTTTACAAATGGATCCAAAACACAAAACTAAACTAGGTACCGAAGTCTTCTTGACGAACTCCATTTTCAAGCTGACTCGATCCAAACCGTGATCCACCGAGCTTGACTCCAACGAGTGTTATATATGATCTTGATGCTCAGGCTCTTGAATCACCGTGTGAAAGGCTTTAAAACTCCTTTGTTGAAGCTAATCACCTACTATTATCTTGGTTAAAGATCTGAAACTAAACATCACAAGATTATTATTAAACATGACTACATGAGTTAATCATCATCAAAACTAGAGTGGAAGGCCTCAGGCCATCAGTAACTTCCAACATGGTGGGTTCGAGCGCCATACCAAGCAAGTCAAAAAGAAAGTAACTGGCTCTTAGTTCTGAGAAGTCGGATATTGAATGTTCCTCAGGCTTAAAAGAAATACTGATTGAGCCTGAAGAAATCTACAAACATACTCGGATTCAAACTGGAGCAATTGCCCTGATAGACTACAATCTTTTGGCTAGAGAAATTGACATAAATTATAAGCGTTCTACCATTGCAGAGTCTCATTCATCAAACTCTTGCGTGAAGAATGAGGCCTTCGCATATATGTCCAATACTAAAGAAGAGATGGCTAGAAGATTTGAAGAGAAATCTTGAGTGCAGAGACAACAGCAGGATATGCTTCAGTCCCGTAAGTGTCTATCAATGACCTCAAACAGATGTAGCTCTCTTGTTTGACAGGAAGAAGTCAAAAGGCTCCAAGGCTAGGGCTTCTTCCAGTATGAGCAAAAAAAAAATGAGGATGAAAGTTCTACTTCTAAGAAAATGAGAGTGAGGATAACTCCAATTCTAAACCTCCTAAATTTTCATCTGAAGAGAAAGGAGACTTAGAAAATGTAGACAATCACTCCATAAGAATGAATGAACTTGAAAAATGCCTAGAATCCATTGCTAATTGAAGCTCTTCAAGAGGCGGAGTAGCCCTGCCATACCCAGCCTAATGGGATGTTAGTCCCTATCCTCCCAAGTTCAAGGTAGCCATCTTGCAAACCTTTAACAGCAAAGGTCCCCGGACCAGCATATATATTACTTCAAGTCTCAGTTCGGGAATGTAGTATCAAATGACGCTATTTGGCCTGTTTGTTCATCGGCACCCTTAAGAGGGTTGCCTTTGAATAGTTCATGAAGCTTCCTATCCTGCTTCTTTAAAGATGACACTGAAGTGTCTTTACCCACTCATCTAGTTATAAAGCAGAGAAAAAGAGAGTCCATCAAAATGTTTGTGGAAAGATTTCAGAGTATGGTGCTCTGATGCCAAGTGGGATGACGCAGACTATATTGGTAGGGACTTGCGACCACAACCAGCAAACCACACTCCTAGCCCAAATAGGAGTAGTCGAGTATCGCATTTGGAAGCAACTGATGCTACAAGGTGAACAGACGGAAGAGATTATCGCGATAGTTAAGGTCGAAGAAAAGAGAGTAAGCCTAAATTAGATAAATCTACGCGACACACACCAGAGTCATCTTCTCAACCAAGAAAAAAAAAGACACTCTAGTGACGGAGACCAAATTTCCTTTCAAGCGTTATTCAGCTAGAGGGGGTGAGCTTCAGGCCAGATGCATGCCAATAATCTGTACTCCTTTAAGGATTTACATGTCTCCCTGTTCAAGTTACTTCACAAAAGTAACAAGCTCAAGCTGGTAGAGGCGAGGTGCCCCGAGGAAGTGGGCGAGACAGATGATCCCAACTACTCCTTGTACCATAGAATGTTGGGACATCCCACAAAGAGCTGCTAAATCTTCAAAAATGTCCTCTAAGCTCTGATAGATGTGGATATGCTCAAACTCCATCTAGATGAGAAGAAAGTGACAACTAACAGACGTCCCTTCAATTCGGCTGAGATTTCCCATCAATGCCAGCCAGAGTGATTCTCATCCTGAAAGGTGAAATGAGAGTGATTAATACCGATCCTCATAACAAGAAAGAGAAAGGTCTCATCCCTGTCTCTGTTTCCCATGGAGAGACATTGTGGGTGCACCCCGACATTATCGAAAGGCAGCAATGGACTACTGCTTCCACTAAGAAGTCCAAGGCAAAGTAAAAGTATCCTCTTGTAATGTGGTGTGCACTTCCTCTATGTAAGTCGAGACGGATGTTGCCTCTCTTACTGATTCATAGGAGGAAAAAAATTTCTCGCTGCACTACAAAGTGCTTCTCTTGTGTTAGGAACTCAGTTTGGCCAGCAGTACCTGAAAAATATGACAAAGTAGTGCCTAGTTTGTCTTTGCTCAGCTGCCCAACATCCCAGCCAGGATCACAATTTATGAGCTATTATGACTCTCCAAGTCCACTAGGGAAGCTCTTTGAGAAACTCTAGCTGACTCAGAGGCTTTCATAGCCTAGGTTCTAGCTAGACGAAATGACGACACTATCTCTAAACTTCCAAGCATCTCCCCTGCATAACATTCACATTTGATGATATGTAGATCAAAGGAAAATATAATAGATCCCTGTATTACATAGAGTATATTGGAGCATCTGAAGGGGTCGCATTCAAGTTGATCTTGGATCTACTTTGAGCGTTATGTCCCACAGAGTGATGCAGCATCTGGGAATCCCTACTCACTGGCTGAGTGCAACCCAGACGACCATTTACGACTTCAACGCCAATGATACGAGGCCGATGGGAAAGGTCAAGCTTAGATGTCAGATCTGGGACCTGAGGTCAGAAGTAACATGTTACATAATTGATGCAGACCCATCATACAACGTTGCTCCTGGGAAAAGATTCGAGTAGAAAACAAAACATGACAATGGATAGGAATTAGGGGAGAATATCAAGAGAGTATTGAGAGACTTACCTCACGAAATCTAGAGAAAAATGAATTCATGATGCTTGTAGTTCTCGCCTTTGCTCAGAAGCGAGGAATTAATTTATACTAGCATAGCACTTTGGCAGTGGGAAATCAAGCAATGACGGCAAGAGAAGCGACGACTGCGACGAGAGAGGAAGAGGCGGCGACTAGAGGGAGATGGGCGGCTTGAGGGAGAGAGGAAGAGGTTGGGGGAAGAACGAGGCTGTAGCAGAGAGAAGAGGGAATAAAAAGACTACTCTACTCTCTCTCCCTATCTCGGATGAAGACGAACGGATGGATGGAAAACTTTTGTGAAAGAGTCATGAGAGATAACCTCGCTTCACTTGATTTTGATAAACGATTTAATTCGTCAAGTTATGAATGGAAATGGTCTGGGCATGATACGTTCCAAACCCGCTAAGAAGACGGCTGGGCTGAGCTTCATGTGGACCTGCCCCAAACCCGCTACACTTTGAGTTGGTTCAATCTTCAGTCTAGAAGTTTCAAACCTTTTACAAAATATTTGTGAGTTCAAATCTTGTATTTGCAGTTGCAAGAGAATTTCTAAATTAAAATGCAATATGTAAATAGCAGTTTCAGGAATATCCGTGTTAATTATGTAATTAAGTCATCAAATGATAATTCTCATTGTTTTAGAAGAGTTACTTCTTCTCTGTGAAAATTTCCAATCTTTTTTCTCACTTATAAAAAGTTCTTAAAGATAATGGAGTGAGATTATCATTCATTCTTGCATTGCACGCAGTAACCATTTACATTTTCAGTGCATTTACTACAAACAATTAACCTGTAACATTTACTACAAACATTTCAGTGAGTTTCTCTGTTTTTTTCCCCCCTTTTCATACTTATAAAAAGTATTTGCTAACATGTATGATTACATGTAAGATATTGTACTACACTATGTATAGATTTTCGAAGATAATATTATTTAAACACTTACTGAGATCAATCAAAGCACATCTCGACATTCAGAGTTTTCCTTAATTTTACATGCAATCAAATATGAAACTATTCATCATTTAATTACTACACAAAACTAAGTACATTCACACTGAAACAGAAAGAAAAAGTACATCCAAGAAAAAATGCCCACGGTGCACAAACAACTATCACAATTGAAGTATCATGCATCTATCATTAAACATCATATACACCTTGAAGGGCGTGTTGATTACAAGGAAGTGGATGGAAGTAAGAAAATGGGAAAGTATAATTGCTCACTTCCCTATCTATCCAAAAACCGGAAAAGAAAAATGAGAAAAACCCTTTTCTCTCACTTTTTCATTTTACACAATCACTTCCTCACTTTCAGGATGCTACAAATAATTTGTGGTCATGTAAATCTCATTTGTAATAAGTTGTAACTCAAAATAGTTAATTTTATAATTATGTAAATCTCACTTGCATTCTAATTACAATCTAATTTTATTTTTTAAACTAATTTTATTTTAATATTATTTTGCGGTCAACTTATAGTCAACTTTTTCACTTTCACTCTTACATTATTACCCAAACACCGAAAAAGATATAACATTTTCCAAACAACACTTCCCAACAACATCCAAAGAACTAAAAACTCACTAATCAATCTCAAGTTCTAAAGGAAAATTATGCTACTTTCTTACTTCCTCACTCCACCCCTAACCAAACAGGCCCGAAGTAAAACATGCATCATGTTGACGAAAGGAAGAACACCACTTCAAGATCTTATTCTTGATGGAAAGAGAAAACAATCACACAAAAAAATAACAACTACAAAGATGAACACAATGATTTATATGAAAAACCCAAAAGGAAAAAAAATCACGATTTGAGCTTGAGGCTCGGAGAGGGCTTCACTATGATGAAATCAGCAGAAGGGCACAAGACACTTGGCACACCTAACTACATCAATTTCTGTCATACAACTTAAACACACTCTCCAACTCAACCTAGAGTTCTCTTCTACACTCTCTATAATTTCAAGAGAAATAAGAGACACTTCCCTTCAAGTTTTGGTTGCTTGGATACTTCTCCAATCTTGGATACCTCTCCACAACAAAGAACATGCCTATTTATAGACCTTGATGAACCTTCAGGTCCACCACTTTGCCTTCCCACATTTATGAATGCTAAGGAACACTTGGAGTCCACCAATTCAGTCAAGAGTCACAAAAACCTTTGTATTTCACATGCACAAATATGCACAGGATAAGGTACTTAGAAGACAATGACTCCATCAATATTGCTTCATTTTAAGAGGTTGAAAGCCTGGAGTAAACCTTACATGTAACCCTACATCTTCTTTGTTGAAGTCCAAGGCAAATGATGACTGCACCATGCTCGAAAAGTCCATACAAAATTAAATATGATGCAAAAATTGCAACATTAGTTAAGTTGAAAATCGTGCCAACTCCAACAATCTCCACCGTGGCGAGATATCCGATGCGACTTGGAATTGTCCGCTGCCTCTGCCTTCGTTCGTACTTCGAAGTAACATAACATATTCTGCTGTCCCGATCATACTCCGGAACACATCTTCGGAACATAATACATCAAAGTAAAAGACTCCAGCATATCAGCATGGAGTTCTGCTCTCACATCTGTTGCAACTCCTTCACCTTGGTGAGTGCCAACTCACCTCCATGCACCTCTGATGACTAGGTGCACTTGTCAGGTAGCAAGTCTTCAGATTTAATAAGCTCAAGCAGTGCTTGAACTTCTCCACCGTAACTGGTTTTGTTAAGAAGTCGGACGTATTCTTGTCTGTTGAATTTTCTTCACCTCGACTTCTCTGGAATTAAGCCAATTTCGAATACGGTGATAGCGGACTTCAATGTATTTTGTCCTTGCATGAAATACTTGATTCCTCACAAGACAAATGGCACTTTGGCTCTCATATTTGACTGTTACAGATCTTTGCTGTAGACCTAAATCACATGCCAAACCTTAAGCCAAATAGCTTCCTTTGCAGCTTCCGTCAAAGCCATGTATTTGGCTTCTGTCGTAGACAAAGCACTGATTGATTAAAGCATAGATCTCCAAGATAGAGGTCCTCCACACAAGTGAAAACATGCCCCGTAGTAAACGATGCTTGTCCAAATCTCTCACATAATCAGAGTCGACGAAACTAGTGATGCACACATCTCCATGCTGTCTTTCAAACATGATGCCCTGGTTTCTTGTGCCTTCAAATACCTGAGTATCCATTTGATAGGTTGCTTATGATCTCTACCGGGATTTGACATATACTTGGACACCACGCTCAAAGCTTGAGCGAGATCCGGCCTTGTGCATACCATCGTGTACATTAAGCACCCAACTGCACATGTGTATAGAATCTTCTTCATTTCTTCAAGTTTGATTTTGTAGATGGTCTTTGTTTATACTTAAATTGAAGTGCGAAGCTAATGGAGTGGACACGGGCATGACATTTCCATGTTAAACTTCTCAAGTACCTTTTCGATATACTTGTCTTGAGAAACTGATTGGTCGCTAATATTGCATATTTTGTATCATATTTCCATACTTATTTTAGAATAAAAGCCTGCTTGTCCTAATTAATTGTTTAATTTATTTGCAGGCCCATTCTTAAGGAGATGAAGAGAAATGAGTCAAAGCCAACCAAAATTCTGAATTAAATTAGAATTAATTCGCACTCACTGAATCAGGGCAATATCAAGAGGTGAAAACCAGTTGAGAAGAATCCTCTCAGAATCGATCGGTTAAAGCCAAGAATCCAAGGCATTTCGTCAGAATCCTGGAATCAAACGAAGAAACCATTGCAGATAAATACAGAAGAAATTCCCAGAGAGCCCCACCAACAGGGTGTGGCCATCTGGCCAACCCGCGGCGCAGAAACGCGGTCGAAGCCGCGGTTTGGCCGCGTTTCCGCGGCATTGTTGGGAGTTAGGGGGAGCGTTTGCTCCCCTGATCTCCCGGGATTTGGTTGTGGGGGTTATGCCTATAAAAGGCCAGTATCTGCGCTGAAAAAAATGAACGACCATGCAGATTAGGATTTAGCCTAGTTTTCATTCTTTGTAGTTTAGGTTTTTCTTTTCTTTTTATGTAACTTGTATGTAAACTTAGGGTAGAAGAAGATTCATGTAAGTAAGAGAGAGAGGCTGATGTTGAGAGTGACACCGATGTACCCTCCTCCTTTCTTCCATTGTCTCTGCAAGTAATAAAGGTAAAAGCTTCTTTTATGTTCGTATTTTGTTTTGCTATCCTCTTCCTCTTTCTACTTTACCTGGTTGTATTTGTTGAGTTTACAAGTGAATTTCAAAGCAAGTATAACTAAGCTACGTGAGAGCCAGCGATAGTTCATGAAGACGTTCTCCTCTTCCAAGCTCCGCATCACTTCGTTCTTGATATGCTTGACGATATAATGTGCACGGGGACCGAGCTCGAGTTATGATCTATGCGTTGAACGCCTCCGAAGCAAAAAGGTAGAACTTCTAAAAGGTTTCCAGGTAAGTCATCAATTAAACTAGGTAAGTACTTCCTTTTCTTTCCTTTCTCTCATTTTTGTAAATTATATCACCACTCTTCAACTCTTTTCCTCCACTCTTGTACATATTCGCTTCATGTTTTCTTTTTTTCTGATTTTTCCACCTTCTTCATCTCTCATTTCTCTCTAATTTTAACATAATTCTTTTTCCTTTTCTTAACTTAAAAACAGAGAAGAACTTGTTTGGTTTCATAACGATTTCAATAAAGAACGTAAACGCTTCTATCGCAAAACCGTCCTTGTGGATCACGACCCGCATAGCCACTTGCTATGGCGGAAGAATTGAGCACTTGCACATTCTATTTTTAGATCTGAAATTCATATTTTTTATGCAGGTTTTGCTTCAATCAAATTTTGGCGCCGTTGACGGGGAGGGTAACATGTTTTTTATTGAAATCTGAATTTTTTTGAAAATCTTTTAGAACTAAACGAACTTTCTTCTCTGTTGCAGGTTACAGGGCAAGCAAAGCAGGAAATTAAGTTTGCAGTAACATATAAGTGGTATTGGGCTTCTGCTCTAGAAAGCAGAGACCAAGGGCCCTCTGAATTGCGCGTTCCCACGGCAAAGCCGCGGATCCGCGGCAGGAAGAGTTGACTACTACAACTTTTTGTAGGGCTGCTTAGTTTACAAAAATTCAAGTTTGCTGCAACTTTATTTCTCATATGTCAAAAGCCTGAATAATCAACAGTAAAACGTTTGTTGCAAAAGTTAAAAATTGATCAGACTTTGCATTTTAGGCACGTGTCTTTCAATTCCTTTATTTTTACTGTTGAAGAGTGCTGGAGCAAGGTACGTATGCATTGCATTTAGCATAGGACTCACTTCTTGGTTGATTTATATCACTTTGAGTGAATCTTACATATCTTGTACACTTGCACAAATTTATCTTAAGGCACTAACCCATAACAAGATAAGGTGGGGATTTAATCACCCTTCCTTAGCCCAAAAAAATCACATTCCAAGCACTCACTAACCCAAGCCTAACTAAAATTGAGTAGACGTTGGCCCTAGGAACA
Source organism: Agave tequilana (assembly GCA_038442645.1). Classification (NCBI taxonomy): domain Eukaryota; kingdom Viridiplantae; phylum Streptophyta; class Magnoliopsida; order Asparagales; family Asparagaceae; genus Agave; species Agave tequilana. The sequence goes on from JAVJIF010029783.1 coordinate 986,849, forward strand.
TCTCGGACTCAATTAGGAGATTATCCTAAGGGAGAAAAATGTTGGAATCTGACTCCTGCAAAATCAGTGTCTAGGAAAGGGATTGAGGGCCGAAAGCCCGAAGGTTGGTGGTTATTTAAATAAGGAACGTCTTTGACGGAAAACCTCCCACCAACCTTGCCCTGACCTGGCTGATTAGCTTGTGGTCAAAGTCTACATTAGACCTCCGTGGACAGTCTAATCAATTAGGAGTCGTCTAGGTCATAGGTCTACCCTAAACCTAGTAGAATTTTTCCTTTTATTATTTGGTTGCTTATTTGTTTGTTCTCTTTGTTTGTATTCTATTGTGTGATATGGACTATAATAATAATTTTTCAACTTCAATAATAATCCATATTACACACCGACTTCATTTTCGGATATTACCAACCCGGCATATCATAACTTTAACCAACCTAGTATGCCGGATTGGTCTTATCCGAATCAATATAACCCATACCCCCAATCTAATAACTATAATTTCCATATGATTTCAACTCTTCACCGAGTCAGTGGGATTCACCTCCCCGAGCATAATTTCCAACCACCTTGTCCTCCTTCTCCACCTAGTCCACAATATTTCAAGATTCATACTCAGTTCCACCAGTCCAAATAGGAAACCATCAATTTTAGAAATGAGTATGCGTGAGTCCAAACACAAATCCCAAAATCTGATGGACTCACAATTCACTACCACTTCCAAGACATTTCTTCATCTTTTCATCAAAACAATGAACCTATCAACTATGAAAGATGCTTGAAGCCATGACTTAGGCTCAAAACACTCGTAATCATGACATAGATATGATGTCGAATCTCTACATTCTCACCGTTGGACCAGTTCTGATCACTAACCGTTCTGTTAGAGCCGAAGAGTCAGATTGTTTGAAAATCAAGATTCTATTTCAGAACAACCAGTTGAACTTGCCCAAACTACAAATTTTGCAAAATATATTGACAGTTTGGCAAGTTACTCCTTTCCTGAAATAGAACTTGAGAATGAATATGATCATGAACCCCAAATCAGTGATTCAATTCTTCTTCTGATTCAATAATGACTCCGGTATTTTCACCTGACTTCAATCTTTTCCCGGAGTCAACATTGGATCCTGTACCATTCATAATGAAATTGAATCACCATCTTTGAGGATCATCTTGAACTTGATCAATGATACACTTTGAATGATCATATGACAAATTGGCAAGTTCTCATTTTTATGATATTGAACCAATGAGATATGTGACTAGATTCTCAAATCTGTGATCCAGTTCAACTTTCTGAATCAAATTGACTCCTGTTTTATTACCAAACTTGAAAAATATTCTAGAGTCAGTTTTGATCCATCACCTATCATCCTGAACTGGAATCACCCATATTAGGTCACATTCCATGTTGGAAAAACACATGTGGTCTTGAGTTTCAACTTCTTGACTTGGACCCAATTTCTGAACCTATTTCGACTCTGAACTTTTACTTGATTTAAGTCACCTTCCTGAGTCGGTATTAGTTCCTGTCCTTCCTGAGTCCAAGTCAATCATTCTACATTTCATACCATTCTGGGACGAGGTGATTGACAAATTTGACTCCGAAATCAGTTAGAAATTTGAAAATTAGATGGGGTTAAATACTTAATAAAAATCCTTCATGGATTTTCTTTTTAGTGGGTTATATTAAAGATATTTCTGGTGGTTCCTCCGAACCCAAAGAAAAGTTGATTGGGTCACATTTCGTGGACCAATCAGACCACAACCGGAACCACCACCTTAAGGTAACCTTTCCTCCCCTTCTTCTTTTTCATGCATCTATGCATTAATTCATACATTAAGGACCATGCATGAGATAGGTGTGGGGGAGGGTCTAACATAACTTTTGTTTTTCTTTTTATTAAAAAAATAAATAAATAAATAAAAAATTTAACATTTCTTTACTTTTAAAAAACTTTTGAAAATAGAAGAAACAATACTTTGACAATTTTTGTAAGAAATTAAGTTAATTTTAAGGAATAGGAAAATCCAAATTAGGATTCTATACTTGGTCAAAATAAGATGACTTGTTGATTTTCAGGGTTAGGAAGATAATTTGTCAAAAGTAATTTAGTCTTGATCTTTACCGTGATGAAATATGCCACACTTCATACACTTACACACTTAGGGTTCAAAATAAAGAGTCTTATGCCTTATAAAAAAAAGGTAAACAAATCTAATATTGATTAGCTAGGTGCTTTGGCCTAAGAAAGCCTTAGTATTTATGCGAAAGATGATTAGATAAGTTTGAAACATATATATAAAAAATCTCTGATTAAGCTGGGTATTTGTGCCTAAATAAAGCATAAGTATTCACGCCTAAAAGAGGTTCATATAATAAAAT